>JAOWBW010000278.1:116347-193095 GCA_026119855.1 Campanula takesimana
TTATGGAAGTACATTATCCATGTGTCCATTATGTTATTTCAGATCGTTCGGATGGAAGTGTTCTCTCTCACACACACAAACTTTGCTTGAATTCTTTTTTCTTCTTCTTCTTTTTATTTTTCTAGATTAAAATTTGGCCCTTGACCATCTTACTATATATTATGCACTCAATTTTATCATATCTCTTAACTACACATTATTTATATGATGTTTGTTAATAAAACAAGAGGTGGACTCTTGTGAGACCGTCTCACTGCGTGAGACCGTCTCACTGCGAAACCGAGCCAAAGCCAATTTTTTTTTTTTTCCCTTCAACTTTTTTTCCCCTGCCATTTTTGCTTGCCAGCAAAGTAAACACTTTTATAAAGAAATGTAACACTTTTTCTCATATGTAACATTTTTTTTCCAAAATATAAACCACAATTTTACTGAAATAGATTAAAGATAACATAAGGATTGACACTAAACTAATGTTACATTTATAATAAATGAATGTAACCATTTTTTTCTCAATTGTAACACTTTTTCTAGGGTTTAACATTCAATTGAAATGCAAAACCGATTATATACATGATTTTTTACTCTTTTTTTTAAAAAAAACGTAACATTTAACCTATAAAACTGTTAAATTCATATATATAAACATATTACAATCATATATGCACTGTATTACACTTCAATTATTACTTTTTCTAATAACAAAAAAACTATATATTATTTGCGAAACTGCTGTTACATCTTACAATAAAGTGTTATTTTTTTAAGACCAAACTGTTACTTTCTTCATAAGAACGTGTTACATCTCAGGAGACGAGCGGGTCAATTTTTTTTGTGTTAAAAAATGTTTTTTTATAAAAACAAACAAATCATATCATGACTATCTAGCTTTATTCGTTTCATCGAGACGACCACACGGTATTTTTAGATTCTTTTTCGACTTCAAAATCACAAGATATTACATTTTAAAATTATAGGAGAGTTTTTTTTAAATGTGTGCCACGTGTCGCGCGTTGGAGAAGAAGGGTTAATACATATATATATATATGGTCGCGCTCCTATGAGAACAATTTTATATGAGAACCGTGAGAACCAATCATAACCATTAGATTAGAAAAAAAATCAAGGGTTCAGATATTAGATACATTGGATACACTTGGATACATTAGTTAATTTTCGAAAAACAATTGGATACATTAGTTTTTAACATAGTGTATCTAAGTGCAACACTTAGATACAATACTTATTAACCTATTGTATCCAAGTGTAATATCGAATTTTTTGTAATGTATCTAAGTGTATCATGCAGTCTTTTCCTTATAAGTAATTCACTTTTATTTAATTTTTCCTTCTATGGCAGGCCCTGTTTGTGGTTTACGTATGGACTTTAACACCCCATGTTATTATGAAGATTGCTATTTTGAATGTATGTATCACTCCAAAAGTAGTGGCAAGAATTTTATGAAATTTGCAAAGGCAATGAGTGTCTTTGTTGCTATAAAGGAGACTGTTAAAAGCTTTAAAATAATAACGAATTATTCAATCATTTATTATGGTTATTTTTAACGCAACTCCATTAGAATTATTTTAAGTGTGTTTTTAATGTTACATTTAGATAAGATTATATTGAACCCATTCAAATCCTAAGAAACTATCCAGCCATCCATATAATATATTAAACCAAAAACATTTCAAGCTCATACAAAATGCCATGTGGCTTTATGACGTGAAAATCCACGTGGCATTATTTAATGGCTAATGCAAGGATGAAAAGTTCAAAGTGAAAGTCAAACATATTCAAAATTTAGAAGTAGTTGGATTTTATTTGAGTAAAAAAATATATTTAATTGGCCTTTATCATTAATTACATAATCAATTCAAATCTGATTAGCTTTCAAATCTGATTACCTTTCAAATCTCGGTAATTTTAAATCTAGGTAAAACTATTATATTATTGGGCTTTATCACTTATGTGTGGTTACATTTTTCATAAGTAAATTATTTAGAAATTGAATAGATATAGATGTAAATATTTTGTTTAATTGGCTAATGTACTCATAACTAATCAGATTCTTACCTATTTTTCTTATAGATTTAGTTCATTTGATCTTTTTAAGATGATACATATGCTGTGCCGTTGCTCTCTTTTTCTCTTACACATTCGCTTTCCTCTTCTCAGTCACTGCATTTTTTCTCATGCCTCCAACACTCTGTGTTATTGTTGTTGGATAAAATCTTGTAAATATCGAAAGGAAAACGATTACATCTTGAAATAATACTTCCTTCGTCCCACTCGAATTAGGATAAATTTTCATTTTGGGCGTCCCACTCGAATCAGGACAACCCAAAAATAAAAGTGTTTTTATTTAATGGGACCCACATTCCACTCACAACAACTTTCCACTCATTATTCCCTACCCTACTTTCTCTCTCATACTTCACGTTTCATACTCACAACACCTATTCCACTAACACTTTTTCCGTAATCTCCGTGTCCAACCCAAAATCCCTAATTCGGGTGGGACGGAGGAAGTATACAACAATAATTGAAAGTTTGAAAAGAAACAATATAACCGTCTTTGATCTCTTGTATCCGAGTCGTGTGTAGCACACTCGCCTTAAGACTAAGGGCCTGTTTGGTAACCCAATTAAGCTCTTAATTTAAGAGATTAGAAAATTAAGCTTGTTCGGTAAGGGAAATTTCAATCACTTAAATTGTTAAGATTGTCTTAAAAATAAGCTATTAATTTTAAGCTAGTATGACAAGTCTTAACAAGGTAAGAGGAGGTAAGATTAAAAAAGGGAATGGGTTCAAACCCACTCATCAACATATTTGTTTATTTAATATTACTTTATTTTGTTGAAATATTTTATTTTTATATAGATTAAATATGATAAAATTAAAATAATTTTTTTATATTGTAAATTTTGATAATGTTTTACTTGAGTATCATAATTAAATTTTATCAATTTTTTTTGTCAAAGTTTAGTAAAATTGATCAAAATAGTGAAGATGAACTTTATTAATGTGGGACAATGAAAGTACCAAAAAATTGTTCAGATATTATTACTATCGGTCTAAATAAAAGATAATTTGATAAATAATAATTTGAATTATAATTATTATTTTAAAAATGACTATTTTTGTTTGAGGATAAACAAAAAAAAAAATCAAATGAAAGAGATGAGACAATTTTTAAGTGTTTGTTTACAATTTTGATTAAATTCAGATTATGTAGTTTGTCAGTACCAAACAAACTGAAGTCTTACAAATTCAGCAACTTAATGATTTCAGCTCTACTTTTTCAGCTCTACATTTTCAGAGTTTAATTTTAGCTTTACCAAACAGGCCCTAATTCGCCCCCCTCTCCACGAGTGCTTGAGGTTTCAACGGGCGTTAGTCTCCTAGGCTAAAACGGATTAACGGAACCACTTCGCACTTAAGCCTTCCGGCGAAATGAACTATGCTTGGACATTATCACCATTGAATGTTTTCTTGGAGGCCAAAGGATGAAGAAAACAAATTGCAAGAGGGAGGAAGAAGATTGATGGAAAATTCTCTTTATGTGTTTTTCATTTTCTCATTCTTCTTTCAAATTAGTGGGTATCTCTTTTATAGCTCCATCAACAAAACCATGAATTCCCAATTATTCATAAATTAATATGTGATTCATTACCTTGTATTTGTGTGGTTTAATTCCACAATTTTGTAACCACAACTCCAAGGTAATGATCTCAGTTATTCTCTCAATTAATTTATGAATCATGACACATCAACAGTGGGGTTAAATTCCATAATTTACATTTTCAACCCACCAACTTTGAGCTATCAATATTCCCATCTAATCTAAAATGGACATATAGATATACCATTTCAATGTTCACACGGAGTGAAACATACCCACAATAATCTTTGCCAAATGGCAAACGATTCATGTAAGGAAAATACACAATTTCCTTCACACAAACATATTTTTCCAATAATTCCCCACATGAAGGAAATTGACGACGAGATTGGTGATAGAGTCCGGCAGACAAAAACTTGCATACAAAGGTGTGGGGATATTGCCCATTGAACCTTCGCTCGAACTACTATATTTACTCTACTCGCAAATCAATAAACGCGATGTCCTTGAATCGATATGATTTTTGTGTAGCCGATAATATGCTTGACACAAGTAATGTCCTAACATATTTAATTTCTCATAGCTATATTTATTCATGGTCTTGAACATACGCCTGGTTCTGTGAGGGGTCTAAGAATTGAGCCTCACACAATTTTGCTCGAAGCGCCCCACTTCTCTCTCACATAGGTGACTTCTTAAAGGTAACATGTATTACCCCGCTCGACTTTCTCAATGCGTAAGAGTCTTACACATCGAGAACTGATTTGGCGGAAAAAAAAACATCGAGGTTCGTTTGGAAGGATGGTATATCACTTTAAGGTCTAAATTGCCATTAACTCTAAAATTTATGAGCATGAACATGGAGATTATGTGATTATTATATTGATGTGATCATTACGAATAATTGCATGTTAGGGTTATCAATAAATAATTGAATTATGTATATTGATAATATAGATCTTTTGGCCCACCTATTATGTAACACCCCGAAAAATTCTAGTTTCCATAAATACAAAATGGTACAATTTACAACTCTAAAATACTATACAAGATATCACTAATCATTTCAAAATGCTCCTAATCAAATCCTCGCTATCCCGAACCCCGGTCAACGGTCAACTGCAAAAGTCAAACTGGAGGGGGGTGAGCTGGGGGGCTCAGTAAGAAAGTGATACACAATATCACATAAGCCAATGGAACACAAACACCAAATAACAATGTCCTTGAAATTATAAATATGGACATGCCAATGAGACTCATTTGTAATTACAACCATCATACGTTACAGTCCAATGTCCTAATTATATTTGGGTCCAGTGACTTAACAATGATACTCAAATTCAATCGTTGGCCGCCCTCTCGGAGCTAGACCCAACGCAAACACAATAACCAAGTCCACAGCTACCGTTACATAATTAGCTACATCGCAACTATTCCATATAACCAATCTCATCTTTTATATCAATGACACATTTTAGCATGTTTTCAGATATAACCGTAATATTTACGGACCAAAGCCAATATCAACGCAATAATCAAGTGGAACCGAACAAATATTATACGTATAAAAAAAATTTGAGTACTACGATAAGACAGGTATAAAAGAAAATGACACAGAATCAATACTGCGTAGTCTCCCTTACCCAAATCGCTAAAGACGGATCACAAGTACTTCATTGATCGAAGCTCGAACCACCAATAATGATCGGGATCACACCTCAAACTAAATAGTTCAATAACTGAAACATGCACAGTAAGGTGGCGTTTGTTTTTTTTAAGTGTTAAGTCCTGAAATCTGAATGCATATCTGAATTGATAAGAGGCAGCGTCTGAAAGCTGGTTTTGAATTATTCAAACTGTTTGATTATTCGTCTGAATACACATCTGAATTTAGGATTACGACATTGAATGAAGTAGAAAAATGACGTGAATAGTTATTTATATAGTGTTTTAGTTGGATATCTTTAGAATTATGAGTTTAAGAAAAAAATATAAATTGAAAAAAAATTCAATTCAGAGGCAAATCAGACTTCATTTTAGGTCTGAACATTAAGAGGATATTCAGATGCTTTTAGATCTGAATCTGAAAAAAAAAAAAAAAAAAAACAGACTTAATACCTTAAGGTCTGACTCTCTCAGACATTCACCCCTTTAAGTAGCTCTGAATGGAAAAACAAACTAGGCCTAAAAATGGAGGCTCAATATATTATTTACCCGTGCCACTTTGGTTCTCTGAGTGCCAAGATAAGATTACAAGCTTCTTATTTGTAGACCCCTGTGGAAACTATTTGGTGGCAGCTAAAATACCTTAGTTACGTGGCCCACTTTAAGAAATGAACCTATTTCCCAAAACATATCCGTCTCTTAATTTTCTTGTTATTATTATTTTTTCGTTCCATCTCAAAACGTTGTGCTTAATTTCGGGATGTCATATAGTAAGCGAAGCCTTTTTTTCGCTATTATATTAATCCAGTTCCAGGATTACTTGGATCATCCCGCTAGAGCCATACTCGAACTTGAAATTCCATACCCATACTCATACCCATACCCAATACCCAACTTGAAGTTTTTACCAGCCGGTGAGGAAATTAACCGTGACGGAGAAGATACGGCAAATGAAAGTTGGCATTCAGAAGATATAAACACTAAGACAAGGCCGGCCCAAGGGGTGGGCAGAGTGGGCACCCGCCCAGGGCCCATAGAGGTAAGGGGGACAAATTTTTATTGTTATGTGTATATACTGTATGTGATATTCAAATTTATTATATCTTTTAAGTTATTTTTTTTAATGCAAATTAAGTTATTTTTTAACATAAAAGTTCAGGAACACAATAACTAAAAATTGCAGTCTAAATATATATGCATTAATGTTGTATTAAAACAACTAGAAGTTGTAGTGATTATATATATGTTTATATATTGAAAGACAAAGGAATCACATGATATCTTTTAGTGAAAAATTATCCCTCCAAAATCAATTGCTGACTATTCATTAATTAAGTTATTTAATTTTTCAGTCTAAATATTTACCTACTTACATTAATTATATTATTTCAAAATCCACTCTTTTCTTTTATATTTTTATTTAATTATTGAGCTTAAAAATTTACTTACACCAAATAAAGTTAACCCTAAAGGTGAAGGTAATGTCAATTTTGTATGTAACATTTTACATCCATCCTAAAATAAATGATCTTTTTGGCCACAAAAATAATTCTCTAAATGAATTTTTACCCTTTTTATCATATTTTACTTTATACTTGCAAAATTAAAAATTTGAAAATGGACAACAAGAATATTTATGATTTTTTTTCTATTAAAAGTCAAACTTTCAGAGTGTCTTTAAATAATAAAAAGGTCATTCATTTTGGGACACAAAGAAAATTAAATTCTTATAAAATATTCTCTCCGTCCCGGTTTAAGGTTCTTAGTTTGACTTTGCACGTTTATTAAGGAATTAAGGCAAACTTAAGTCAATAATAGAATGGGTGGAGGATATAATTTTCCATTCATAATGCAAGTGGGTGAAAAGTAGATGGTAAGTGATGGGCTTTTGTAATATATCAACTTTATGAGGACAAAAATGTCCAAAACACTATTCATCCCTTGCCATTTAAGTAACAAAGCAACTAAGAACCTTAAACTGAGACGTAGGGAGTATTAGATTATAAAAGCTACGAGTAATAAATACAAGCAATCCAACATTTTGCTGTTGTAATATATTTGAATTTTAAACATTAAAAATAAGTATTTATTTTTAGTTTAAAATTATTTTTTTAAATGTGACATCCTCTATTTTAGTTTAAAGTTCTCAAATTCCATATATATATATTAATATCAGACATTAAAAAATCCCTATTCAACCATATCTTTCTAGGCATCATATGTTAACGTAAAAATAACTTATTTAATTTTTTCTTTTATTACTAAGTAGCATTTTTTTTTGTATTATGAGACCTCTATATTTCTTAACTTAAAAATTTTTGTACTCATTTAATTACTAAATAAACATATATATTTTATTTAAAAAAAAAATCACTTTCAAACAATATGTTTTTATTTATTATGAAGTATGAGGAGATTTTTTAAATATTTATGTATTAATGCTATTAAACTTACTTTAAAATATTTCAAAATAAAAATAATATATATTTTAAAATATTTTATAATAAAAAAATCATGTCACATGTGCATTGCACGTGTATTATTCTAATATACTCCATCTGTCTTTTTAGTTTGTTCACTTTTGGTCAACAGAGTAAACTTTGACCAAACATTTAATGTCAATCTAACAATTCAAATAAATTTTAAAATTATTATTGATAAATTAAATGATTATTTATCAATTACATTTTTAAAAATTCATTAGGATGATTAGGTTGACATTAAATGTTTGGTTAAATTTACTCCCGTTGACCAAAAGTGAACATACTAAAAAGACGGAGGGAGTATATGTATATTGGTCTCAAAAAATTATCTGAGTTTGTTTTAAAAAAATAAGTTTACAAAACAAATAATATTAATGGCCCCTTAATTTGACTTTGCCCAGGGCCTATAAAACATTAGGAACGGCCCTGCGCTAAGATCACTGGGGAAGAAATTAAGGCTAAGGTGACATTGCAAGGCAAGATTGTCTCAAGAATTGAGACTTGGAAAAGGGGGTTCAAAAAGGCGGTGACTGTTGGTACCGCAATGGAGTTAAGCTTCAAAGGGGCTGAGTATGTAATGTCTCAGGTTAATAGACGTAAGAAGAAGAAGAAAGTTGTCTCTTCTCCAGCAGCCGGCAAGGAAACTTCCGCTGAATCAATTGACCGGAGCAGAGCTTGCGGAATCACATCACGGACAATATTGATGATCGGAATTCAAGAACACCGTTCTCGAACCCACTACTGCCTTTGGCACATCACCTGCGGTAAAATCAATTAAACCACCAGGGAGAGGCAGCACGACATCCTCTTCTCCGCGAAAGCAACCGAACAAAACAACATCATGAACGCCCCTTCTGCCAACTGTGAATACATGAGATTAAAATTTGGAGTCGCCACGCCGTTTTAATTAGCCAAAACATTGAGAAAAAGCTATTATTTCATGTAAATGGGTTCGGGGGTCAAATTACGATAAGAGAAGAATATTAAGCGTTATCACTCCTATCGCCCGAACGATCGGTATTTCTATCATGATGTGGTGTAGGTTGTGTGCGGTGTTTTGAGTGTTGGTAGTGGTGCCCTAGGCACGTTTAATAAACGTTGTAATTGTTATCATTTATTTCATATCAATAAAGAGATGTTTTGATTATTATTGTTGTTCATGTTTACTTATAATAATCTCCGTCCCTAGCACTTATTAAGCACTAGTATAAAGGCTAAATGATCATGGGATGATCATGTTAGATTTATGGGTACTTGTTTGGAACAAGGTACTGGACATGACCCGCTCTATGAGATTTATGTCATGGTCTATGTCATACATATATCTCATATTAGTTATGTCATTTGAATCCTTAGACATGAAGTTATTATAGTCTTCCACTTGATGAACATTATGTTTGACATATTCAAACGCTACTTTTAAACCGAGTAGTTATAAAGGTATGATTGGCATAATCGGATTCACGTAGGGAAGAATAATGAGCTAAATGGATTTGTCCCTCTTCGGAGAGATGTCAAGCTTGGGCCTCTCGTAGGAATGATGTTGATGAAATGTTCGGCCGGACTCAAATGAATTGATTGGATCAATGTCATTTGGATTATCAACATATTCGGAATCGAGAAACTATTGAACAAAACAAGTTGACCGTTTGACCATGACTTGTGTTCAATGACATCGTGGACAAAGGGATTATGACATATTCTAAAGGAATGCAAACTTGTATCTAGTTATACTATTTGGGTAGGTATGACGGTTTGCTAGAACCTAATTATATCTTATGGTTTCATGTTTGAACCCATTACCAACTTAGTATAATCCTAGAGGGTCACACACAATAGAACGAATCTTTAAAGGACTACATTGGAATTTTGGAAATTCTGGACATTCTGGGGAAGTGGGCGACCGCACAGAATGGACTGGGCGGCCGCACACTTAGCTCAGTTTTTGTACCAGTTTTGTTTCAGATAGTTGTGCGACGCACAGCTGCTTTTGGGCGGCCGCACAGCACTGTCGGGTGGCAGATTCCTAATTTGATTAGGAAACGAATTTTGGACGGATTTTGACACAAGTTTCCTATTTGGAATAGGTCATACTTGTGTATAAAAGACCAAAATTCGGCCAGCACTCTAAGCTAATGATTTTGTGAGTCTCAAAGAGTTTGAGAGAGGGTTTATTTTGTTCTAAGACATTCTTGGTTGAAGAACAAAATAATACACAAAATAAATTCCATATAGTTCTTTTGATTGTGGAAAAGTGTTTCACAATTTGGTCTAGCAACCAAGATCAAAGAAGCTCCTTTGATATTCGTTCGAAGTGTGGATACCGCTAGAGGGTGAAAATCATCATCTTCAAAGTTCGTGTTCAAGCTTTGTGATCGTGATCAAATCTTCAAACCTCCACCAAAGACCAAGAGAATTTGATAGCCATCAAGGGTTAGTTTATTCCTCTATTCTTATGTTGTATTTGATTTAATCATATGAACGGATCCATGGCTTTGGGTTTCAAAATTTTAAATGCTAATTCCGCTGCGCATGTGTGATCGAAACCCAACAGTGGTATCAGAGCCCCGTTCATGTTGATTATTTCAATACCAGATCATGTTATGTGTATATAAATTGTTTATGTGCCTTGCATGATATGAATATTGGAATATGATGTTTATGTGTTATGTGATTTTATGTGGTTTATTGTTTTACAACTTTAATCGCACGATTCAATCGCAATAAATAAATTATGGTGGATTCAGAATTGTTGGTTATTAATTTTTGATTGAATCAAAGTTTTAATAATCGGGGAAAAACAATTTTGAGACAAAATTTTCGAACTTAAAATTCTGCACATTCTGATTGAACCGGGCGACCGCACGGAAGATACTGGGCGGCCGCACGTTTTTGGGCGACCGCACAGGTATTTTGGGCGGCCGCACGCCAAGATCAGAATGTCTGATTTTGCTCAAAAATCAGAATTTGGAATTTTCGAGAGGTTCAACAAAACCAGTAACAGAACCAATCCAGACCTGCTGATCTGGAATGGGTTTGGGTAGTTGGTTTGTGTGTGGATCTTGGGGTTTGATTTTCCTATTTGTTTTAGTCTTGTGATTCTAAGATTGGTTCAAGGTTTGGATGGCTAATCTGCGTTCATCGAGATTGTGTTTCCCAAACTTGATCGCAATCAAAGTTTCAAAGATGAAACGAAGTTAGAATTATGAAGAGTTCATAATTGCTAAAATTGAGAAACAAAGTTCTTGATTCAAAGTTTGGAGATCCATGTGGAATTGTGAATGCAATTGGCCTACGTTCATCGAGACCATCTATTGCTTAGTTTCGGCCACATGGACTACTCTCTTGGTCTCTTGAATTAGTGCGGGATTGTGGTTGCCTAATAGCTTAGTTCGACCGCACTTCTTGTTGTCTTGATTTGGAGATAATGACCAAAGTTGAAATAGTCTCATCCTCATAATTATAGAGAAACTAATGACACATAAATACCATGCTTAAATTAATGGAGATTAATTTAGTGGCTAAACTCGATGTGTAACATGTTTATATTATGTGCTCATAAATGTGTTATATGCTACATGTGATGAACCTTCAAAGAAATTTTAAGTCTTTTATTGCCATGCCATGATTAAAATACTTGTTAGTATAAGTGACTCTAATGTAGATTCGCCGTAGCGAGATGCATTAAAGTTATTTATGTATGAGCAAGATAGATAATGTGGGCACGCCCTAGCGGGACACATTAACTATGCGTTTAAAATGGTTAGATTTAATTGGGCGTCAAAACAGTTTTGGGCCTAGGCAAAGTTGAGGTTTAACATGCTTTTTGAAATTGGATTTCTTAAAGAATCTCATAAAAGGAACTAAGAGTCATATGAGATATGATTGACAAGAGTTGTCTACCTAATTAATTTGATTTTGTGTAATCCGCCTTAGCGGACTTGAAATTAAATTAAAGTTGGATCTTAGCCCAATTAAATTATATTATACATTGGATGTATATGAAGGTTATATAATTTAGTGGGAGTATTTTGTTTGAGAAATACATTATTTATCTCTTTAATGAAAATCGGTACTTATTAAATTTGGAAATTTTGCATATTTGTAGATAATGACTAATAACACTCAATCAATGTCGTTGCGATCGATCCTTGAGAAGGATAAGCTCGAAGAGAATGGTACTAACTTTATATTGGATCGATGTAGCATAAGAATCGTTCTTAGGCAAGAAGATAAGTTGTACATTCTCGATGGGCCTCTCCCCGCTGAACCACCGCCTACTGCCCCTAGGGTAGAAAGAGACAATTACAAGAAACATCGTAATGATTCTAGAGATGTAAGTTGTCTCATGCTTGCTGCTATGTGTTCAAAACTCAACAAAGTTTGGCACATTTGGAAGCCTATGAGATAGGCGTGGAGTTGAGAACCATGTTTCAAGAGCAAGCTAGGCAAGAGAGGTACAAGACCATTGTTGCATTCACTACATGTAAAATGAATGAAGGGCAACAAGTGAGTCCTCACTTTCTTAAAATGAAAGGTTATGTAGAGCACCTTGAGAAACTTGGCTATCCAATCCCATTGGAGCTAGCCACGGATCTCATTCTTAATTCATTGCCTAAAAGTTATAATCAGTTTGTGATGAATTATAACATGCATGGAATGGATAAGAATCTCTCTGAGTTGCATGGGATGCTCAAAACTGCAGAGATGAAAATTGTGGAGAAAGGTTCTCCGTACTCTTGGTTCATGATGGGAAGAAGGCTAGTGCCAAAGGAAAGGGTAAGAAAGTTGTCAAACCCAAAATAAGCAAGGCAAAGGTTGCCAAGGCTTCTGAGGCAAAACCTGATTCACAAAAGGATGCAATCTGTTTCCATTGTCAAGAAATTGGTCATTGGAAACGTAATTGCAAGGCTTTCTTAGAAGAGCAAAAGAAGAAGAAGAGCAGCAAGGCTGCGTCGACTTCAGGTATCTATATGATAGATATTCTCCTTTCTACCACTGATTCTTGGGTATTGGATACCGGATGTGGTTCTCACATTTGTCTAAATGTGCAGGGACTAAAGAATAGGAGACTGCTTAAAGAAGGTGAAGTAGATCTACGCGTGGGGAATGGAGCAAGAGTTGCTGCATTAGCCGTATGGACTTATGAAGTCACTTTACCTTTCGGACTAATTCTTGTTTTAAACAATTGTTATTATGTTCCGGATTTAAGCAGAAATATTATTTCAATTTCTTGTTTGGATAATGAAGGTTTTAAGTTTCTTATTGAGAATAAGAAATTTTCTATTTATTTAAATGATGTGCTTTATGGTATTGCTAATTCATTTAATGGCTTTTATATCTTGGATGTCAAGAATGAAAATAATGTCTATCATGTAAATAAGAAATCTAAACCTAATGATGTAAATCATACTTATTTGTGGCATTGCCGTCTTGGTCATATTAATGAGAAGCGTATCTCAAAACTCCATGGGGACGGACTTTTGGTTCATGTGACTTAGAGTCATATGACACTTGTGAGTCGTGTCTTCTTGGAAAATGACTAAGACACCTTTTACCAAGCTGGGTGAAAGGGCAAGCGACTTATTGGGGTTGATACATTCCGATGTATGCGGACCATTAAGTAGCAATGCTAGGGGAGGATTTCAATACTTCATAACCTTCACTGATGATTATAGTAGATTTAGGTATGTTTACCTAATGAAACATAAAAGTGAAGCATTCGAGATATTTAGAATATTTCAAAATGAAGTAGAAAAACAACTTGGCAAAAGTATAAAGGCACTTCGATCAGATCGAGGTGGTGAATACTTGAGCCAAGAATTTGATGATCATCTAAAGAATTGTGGAATAGTTTCACAATTGACTCCGCCCGGAACACCACAATGGAATGGCGTGTCTGAGAGGAGAAATCGGACTTTGTTAGACATGGTTCGATCAATGATGAGTCAAGTTGATCTTCCAATATCCTTTTGGGTTACGCCCTAGAAACCGCTGCTTTCACACTAAATCAAGTTCCAACTAAATCGGTTCCAAAGACTCCATATGAGATGTGGAGTGGAAAGAAACCTAGTTTATCTTTCATGAGGATTTGGGTTGCGAAGTTTATGTCAAGAGACTTATCTCTGACAAACTAGCACACAAATCCGATAAATGTATTTTCGTGGGATATCCTAAGGAAACTAAAGGATATTACTTTTACAACCGAGAGGACAACAAAGTGTTTGTTGCCCGAACTGGTGTCTTTCTAGAGAAAGAGTTTCTCTCCAAAGAAATCAGTGGGAGTAAAATAAATCTTGAAGAAATTCGAGACCCAGAAAATAACATTGAACCAATAGTGGAACAAGAACAAGAACCACAAGGAGTTGTGGAACCTGTTCAGAATACACAAGCGACTCGCAGATCTAGTAGGTTACGATCCGAGCCCGAGAGATATGGATTTCTCGTAACGGATAGTAATGAGGTAGAAATCATTGAGAATGATGAACCGTCAACCTACCAAGAGGCGATGTCCTCTCCTGATTCGGACAAGTGGCTTGGAGCCATGGAATCGAATTGCAATCCATGCAAGACAATCAAGTTTGGAATTTGATTGATGCGCCGAAGGTGTAAAAACCATAGGATGCAAATGGGTCTTCAAGAAGAAGACTGACATGGATGGGAAGGTGCATACTTACAAAGCTAGGCTTGTAGCGAAAGGTTATAGGCAAGTTCATGGTATTGACTATGATGAGACCTTTTCACCCGTAGCAATGATCAAGTCTATAAGAATTTGCTTGCCATTGCCGCATATCATGACTATGAAATATGGCAAATGGACGTCAAAACCGCTTTCCTGAATGGAAAACTCCAAGAGGATATGTATATGACACAACCAGAAGGTTTTGAACAAGATTCTAAGGTATGCAAATTGCAAAGATCCATCTATGGATTGAAGCAAGCTTCAAGGAGTTGGAATCTCCGTTTTGATGAATCGGTCAAAGAGTTTGGCTTCATCAAGAACGAAGATGAGCCTTGTGTATACAAGAAGATTAGTGGGAGCATAGTGCTATTCCTTATTTTATACGTGGATGACATATTACTTATTGGAAACGACATTCCTACACTTCAGTCTGTGAAGACTTGGTTAGGAAAGTGCTTCGCAATGAAAGATATGGGTGAAGCCGCATATATTCTTGGCATTAAGATCTATAGAGATAGATCAAGGAGGCTACTTGGTTTAAGCCAAAGTACATACATTGACAAGGTCATTAGAAGATTCCGTATGGAAAATTCTAAAAGAGGAACCTTGCCCGTGTTACATGGAGTTTCTTAAGCAAGACTCAATGTCCTAAGACAAAAGATGAGCGTGAGAAAATGAATGATGTTCCATATGCTTCGGCAATTGGGTCCATCATGTATGCCATGATTTGTACTAGGCCGGATGTGTTATGCTTTGAGCATGACAAGCAGATACCAATCCGACCCTGGCGAAAATCACTGGATAGCCTAAAAGCGATTCTTAAGTACTTGAGAAGGACTAAAGACTCGTTTTTGGTCTATGGAGGAATGGAAGATGATCTCGTTGTAAATGCTTATACGGATGCAAGCTTCCAAACCGACAAAGATGATAGCCGATCGCAATCGGGTTTTGTGTTTATGTTAAATGGTGGAGCTGTAAGCTGGAAGAGTTCCAAGCAAAGTACAACGCTGATTCTACAACAGAAGCTGAGTATATTGCTGCATCGGATGCTGCAAAGGAAGCTGTTTGGATTAAGAAGTTCATAACTGAACTTGAAGTGGTTCCTAGTATTGCTAATCCAATAGACCTTTATTGCGATAATAATGGTGCTATTGCTCAAGCAAAGGAACCAAGAGCACATCAAAAATCCAAACACATACTTAGGCGTTTTCATATCATTCGAGAGATCGTTGATAGGGGAGACGTAAATATATGCAGAGTACCTACTGATGACAATGTTGCGGACCCGCTAACAAAGGGACTTCCACAAGCTAAACATGATGGTCATGTTAGGTCCATGGGTATTAGATACATGGGAGATTGGGCCTAGGGCAAGTGGGAGATTGTTGGTAGTGGTGCCCTAGGCACGTTTAATAAACGTTGTAATTGTTATCATTTATTTCATATCAATAAAGAGATGTTTTGATTATTATTGTTGTTCATGTTTACTTATAATAATCTCCGTCCCTAGTACTTGTTAAGCACTAGTATAAAGGCTAAATGATCATGGGATGATCATGTTAGATTTATGGGTACTTGTTTGGAACAAGGTACTGGACATGACCCGCTCTATGAGATTTATGTCATGGTCTATGTCATACATATATCTCATATTAGTTATGTCATTTGAATCCTTAGACATGAAGTTATTATAGTCTTCCACTTGATGAACATTATGTTTGACATATTCAAACGCTACTTTTAACCGAGTAGTTATAAAGGGTATGATTGGCATAATCGGATTCACGTAGGGAAGAATAATGAGCTAAATGGATTTGTCCCTCTTCGGAGAGATGTCAAGCTTGGGCCTCTCGTAGGAATGATGTTGATGAAATGTTCGGCCGGACTCAAATGAATTGATTGGATCAATGTCATTTGGATTATCAACATATTCGGAATCGAGAAAGTATTGAACAAAACAAGTTGACCGTTTGACCATGACTTGTGTTCAATGACATCGTGGACAAAGGGATTATGACATATTCTAAAGGAATGCAAACTTGTATCTAGTTATACTATTTGGGTAGGTATGACGGTTTGCTAGAACCTAATTATATCTTATGGTTTCATGTTTGAACCCATTGCCAACTTAGTATAATCCTAGAGGGTCACACACAATAGAACGAATCTATAAAAGGACTACATTGGAATTTTGGAAATTCTGGACATTCTGGGGAAGTGGGCGACCGCACAGAATGGACTGGGCGGCCGCACACTTAGCTCAGTTTTTGTACCAGTTTTGTTTCAGATAGTTGTGCGACCGCACAGCTGCTTTTGGGCGGCCGCACAGCACTGTCGGGTGGCAGATTCCTAATTTGATTAGGAAACGAATTTTGGACGGATTTTGACACAAGTTTCCTATTTGGAATAGGTCATACTTGTGTATAAAAGACCAAAATTCGGCCAGCACTCTAAGCTAATGATTTTGTGAGTCTCAAAGAGTTTGAGAGAGGTTTATTTTGTTCTAAGACATTCTTGGTTGAAGAACAAAATAATACACAAAATAAATTCCATATAGTTCTTTTGATTGTGGAAAAGTGTTTCACAATTGGTCTAGCAACCAAGATCAAAGAAGCTCCTTTGATATTCGTTCGAAGTGTGGATACCGCTAGAGGGTGAAAATCATCATCTTCAAAGTTCGTGTTCAAGCTTTGTGATCGTGATCAAATCTTCAAACCTCCACCAAAGACCAAGAGAATTTGATAGCCATCAAGGGTTAGTTTATTCCTCTATTCTTATGTTGTATTTGATTTAATCATATGAACGGATCCATGGCTTTGGGTTTCAAAATTTTAAATGCTAAATTCCGCTGCGCATGTGTGATCGAAACCCAACATTGAGACCGGATCTGAAGATTGTCTATGTTCTTTTCAATGTGAGAAGCTCAGGTCAGCGTAGTTCGAGAAAAATTTAGAATAGATAGAAGAGACGGGATCATGCATATTGAATGGGGAGTATTTACCTAAAGATTAGGGTTTAGAGGTAGTTCCTAGATCATATTCGGGTTGATGAACCCTAGATCATCATCGGCTATGAAATAACATATTAATCATGAAGATCGAAACCCTAAATCTAGCATAAATAAGGTTTTAATCTAAGAACATGAAGAACATGCGAAGAATATATTTTGAATATATGAATATTATGAAGAACATATGAATAATAAATATGTTAAGAACATGAAGAAAAAGTTAGAAAACTTACATATGTTGGCAAGAACTAATCTTGGATCTTCTTTGGAACTTTGAGGATGTTCTTGGATGCTTGAAAGTCTTGATTTGGGAGGAAATTCGTCACTTAGGAGACTTGAAAGCTCTAAGAAATAATGCCTGGAATTCTGGAATCGGGGATCCTTAATTATGAGGCAAGGGAGGCCTTTATATAGGAAACTGGCGGAGAGATCTGACAGCTGAGATCATCCCAGGCGGATGTGGCCGCCTGGCCAAGGGTGAAAGTGGCCGCGTGGCCAGAGTCGAAAGTGGCCGCGTGGCCAAGTCTTCTGGGTGACGTGATTTTCAAGCTAGGGTTTGATTTGGTTTATGGAAACCTATTTTGGTTATTTTTGGGATATTCTAGAATATTGAGCTATATTTTGGGAATCCGGAACAAGTCTTTGTAATGTTTCTAATTCTTATAAAGTCTTTCTATATTTGGGAAAACCCTAATAAACTCATTTTCAGATCGGGTACTAATACAACCCATCTTACCAAAGCCAAACATGCAGAATCACATCACCTAACGACATTGATGATCGGAAGTTCAAGAATTAGGCCGAGTCCTATACTAGGTTTGGCTGAATCTTCTGCTCCGTCCCGGAATTATAAAATCTTTCTGTTGCTTGATCCTCTAACTTGGCGTCCCAAATTCAAAGTCGTTAACCCAACATGAGATATTTTTATGTCTTCGTTTGAATGATTTATTTAAATGTTACTCCAACCTTCCCAAAATGATTATCTCACTTTTTTTTACTATAATTAAACTTTAAGTAATAATTTATAATTATTTAATTAGTTATATTAATAAAAATCTAACATTTGTCATTGATACACCATAAACAATATTATCAATAATAAATTTTATTGTTTCATTAAGATAAACTAACTTAAAATTTTGCTCAAAATTTATTCGTCATAGTGATAAAAAAAAATGAGAATATCATTTTGAGACAGAAGGAGTACATCATTAGATTGTGTCAGACTTGGAAAAAAAAGTACGACTCTTGAGAATTTTGAAGGAATCAAATGCAATGCTATTACTAATTACTAAACATCTAGATGTTATTGGAACTTTTGTTTCTTGTTGTTTTTTTTTCAATATCTAGATGTTATCAGAACTTTAATTTGGAGATTCTTTATGAATGAAAAAGATTAGTGTTTCAGTTTTGAATTTTGAGTGAAATTTTTGTTTTTATTTTTATACTTTTCCCGTCACATAACAAAGTACTCATTTTATCATTTTAGATGTCTCACTGAAAAGTATTACTTTCCCAAAAAGATCTTTATTGTTTAATATACTCCCTCAGTCCTGTAGCAGTGTGTTTCTGTTCTCTGAATTTTGACCGGCCGGAGTTCTCAATTGTTGGTTGTGGTTGGAGGTATTTGTCGTCGGAAATCAAAATCAAACAACGGTGTAAATCTCGGTTGTTCTTTAAATAATTGTAAATAATCTGTGAACTTCTCAATTGTTATTTAAACAATTGTGAACTTCTTAGTTGTTTTTTAAAACATTTGTGAACAAAATGTGAATTTGTCAGTTATTCTTGCAACAACTATGAAGTTGGTCTTCAAGCAGTGGTACTTGTCAATTGTTTGTGTACGTAACAACTGTGAAGTTGTTCGTGTGACAAATCTGAAGTTGTTTTTTGAGAAAATGTGAAGTTCTTCTTGTGAACTTCTCTGTTGTTTATTGGGACAAATGTGACCTACTTAGTTTGTTAGTCGCTGGCCGGAATTCCTGGTCCGCTTCTCAATTGTTTCTTGTAACAATTATGAACTGTTCAGTTGTTCTAGAAACAGTTGTGAATAAACTGTGAACTTTCATGTCGTTTTTGGAACAATTGTGAATTTGTTCTTGGAACAAAATAAAGCTTGTTGTTGGTACAATTGTGAATCTGCTCTTGAAACAAGTGTGAAGTTGTTCTTGGAAAAAGTTTAGCTGCACAAATGTGAAGTTGCTCTTAAAAAAGTCAAGTTATTCTTGAAGAACTGTAAAGTTGTTTTTGCTAGAGTTTGTGGTGGCCGGATTTGGTGGTCATCAAAGTTCGTGATCTCTTTTGTGGTTGTTGGTTAGAGTTGGTGGTCGCCGAACGTAGGTAGTGCTGCAAGAGTTGGTCGTCAGCCGAAGTATTTGAAAAAAATGGTCACCAGAGATGGTAGCTGGAAAATAATCGCTGGAGATAGTCACTGAATAGTCGCCCGAAATGGTGGCCGGAGTTGGTGATGGGAGGTGGTGGTCGCCGGAGGAGGAGGTGGGATGGATGGCCAAAGGAGGTCATGGTGGTTGGAGAGAGAAACTGGAATAATGAGGAAAGAGTGACATTCATGTAATTTTACGTCATGTAGTAAGGGCATGAGTATCCTTTAATAAATCATGGACTAGGTGGTAAAATTTGTGATTGTTCGGCCTTGATGGTAGTTTACATTAAGATCACGGACTATATTATATTTGCCCCTTTTTCCTATTTGTTTTCTTAATTAATTCTTATAACTACAGTATACTATAATAGTGTCTTCAACATGACCATTAGATCAATAGAAAACTTTATTTACATCTCATCCCCTTACTGATACCTAAACTGATACCTACTCTTATCTAATTAACTCAAACAATATATCTTATGTAATTGAATTTGTAGAACTTGTTACGAGATTAATCCATCTTTTTTACAAATAAAGTTTTACAATTGTTTTAATGAGTAATTTAACTCTTTTTATTTTACTTTTTTTCTTAATAATTTTCTTAAGCTATTATAATTGTGTACTTGGAAGTTCATTTTCATATTGAAAGGAAAACCGAGTGCTGCTTGAGTTATACCTCTTTGAAGAGTAATTTAATGAAACTTGACAAAAAAAATTAGAATATAACCTCATTTGTAACTGATTATTCATATTAACCTCAAAGAAAAACAAAGGATGCATTTGAATTTATGTACAAAATGGGGAAATTATTTCATATCCAAGCATGGAAAAATTATTTGGTAGGATGATGCTTTTTTCCATTTAATGCCCCGAAAACCTAAGGGTTCCTTCGAGAAATGGGTCAAGCGGGAGGCTACCCTCTCCTTCAAGCAAAGCTGTTCGCGTGAAGAGGCGAAAGGAGAAAGACACATATATCGATATAATGAGATAAAGGCTGCTATAAGCCCTTAATGCTTCTGGTCTAGCGAGCCTTCCTAGCCGCGTGCAACCTACCTACTTAAGACTGTAACATATTTTGTAATTCATTGAGAAATAGACTTTAATTCTCTATTTTTCTAATTGAGCATACATAGTCTTGGCAAAGAACTTGCCATCCTGCGATCACAAATGAATTCCAAAGAAGCACAGTACTATCAAATATCCCCTTACTTAAGATCAAGCTAAGAAGGAGTCTCTCGGAGAAGTCGTGCTTCAGTAGTTTACATTAAGATCAGGGGACTATATGCTATTTTCCCCTTCTTCCTATTTGTTTTCTTAATTAATTCTTGCAACCATAATAGTGTCTTCAACATGGCCATTAGATCAATTAAAACACTTTATTTACATCTCATCCAATATGGACATCTACTCTTGTGTAATTAATTCAAACACTATATTCCGATATAAATTGAATTTATAAATCTTGTTATGAGATTAATCTATCTTTTTCACAAATATAATCTCACAATTGTTTTCATGAGTAATTTATTTATTTTTAATTCAATTTTTTTCTTAATAAATGTTTTAAGCTATTGTAATTGTGTACTTGAAAGTTCATTTGGTGAAATTGAACCCCTAACCTTTCATATTGAAAAGAAAATTGAGTGCCGCTTGAGTTATACCTATTTGAAGAGTAATTTAATGAATCTTGACAAACAATATTTATAATATAACCTTCATCCATAACTAATTATTCATGTTAACCTCAAAAACTAAAATAAAGAATGCATTCGAATTCATGCTACAAAACGGGTAAATAATTCCATATCCAAGCATGGAAAAATTATTTGGTAGGATGATGCTCTTTTTCATTTTTATTATAGAATTTAGTAATGTATCGGTTATACTCCTTCCGTTTTAGAGTAAGAGTCATGCTTTGGTTGTGGATGCGTATTAAGTAAACAAAAGGAAAATAAATGGACATTGCAAGTGAGTTGGGGACATAATTATCAAAAACTCTACTCATGGTTCAAGTGGACAAAAAGTTAGTAAATGTTACTAGTTTTTCTGTAATTATAGATGGTTATTAAAAGGACAAACTTGTCCAAAACAATATTGCTCTTTTTTCATCATTTATCATTTTGATAAAAAAAAATTCTTAATTTAGGACCTACCAAAATAAAAAGTACTACCTCTATCCTTAAATGAGTGTCCAAATTTCATTTTAAGGGACACTGAAAATGTTAACTTTTTGAACAATTTGGTAACAACGATTCATATATAATCTTGTAATCTCCTTTCCAAACCTTTATTTTTGCACGTATAAAGAAACCGGTGAAAAAAATTTCGAAAAGAATGTTTAGGGAGAAAGTTATGTTAAAAAAGACACTCATTTAGGGACAATTTTTTTTTGAAATTGACACTCATTTAGGGACAGAAGGAGTAGTACTGTAAGTCTTAGTTTAGTTTAGAACAGAGTAATAAAAAAATCAACATGCATTTCACGCTTAAGAAAAAAAAAAAAAAAGAAAAGCAATTTTAGGAAAGGGCGTAATGAGAAAGTAAAAGGCTATAATGTAATTTAAAGCAAGAAATGAAGAAGACCTTATTGTTAGCGACGAAGCCAGTAGCCGTGCTCGCACTCACATTAGGGATCACAATTTCCTTCATAATCTTACACTCTCACCAAAACCCATCTCCCAAAACCTCGGAATCTGACGAATTAATGGCGGCTCGTAGTCGAAGCTTTGTGTTATGGCTTCATGGGTTGGGAGATTCAGGTCCAGCCAATGAACCCATCAAAACCCTCTTCACTTCCCCTGAATTCACAACAACTCGTTGGTCTTTCCCTTCTGCTCCTTCCAATCCCGTCTCCTGCAATTGTAAGTTCAATTTTTGTATCGGATTGTGTGTTTGTGTGAGTGATTTTTTTGGGTTTTTAGGGGAATAGCATTTGTGGGTGTTAAATTTTTGAATTAAGTGCTGTTAATCGAATGTAATTGAAGTGTGAACTCTATGTTCTGTACATGTGTCAAATTTTTGTACTTTTTTTTTGAAATTTCTTTGTGGATGTTAAATTTTTTGATATACTGGAGTCCTTGTTTGATTTGAATGTAATTGTTGGGAGTAATTCATGAATGGATCATGGTGCTTTGAAGTGTGAAATGCTTTGATTGGATTGTTGTATTTGGTTGTTCCGGGGTTGATTACCGAAATGTGTAAAGTTCAAGCCGAAGATACTGAGTTCGTCGCCAAAAACCCATAGTATGTAAAGTTCAGGTGCTAATGTGTTGGAATAGAGGACCAACCGGACTAGCGATCAGAGCGAAAGGAAGAAATCAGACGACCACCAGGTGAAGTGGGCGGTCGCCCAATTCGACTGATTTTAGGATTCCTTCTTTGACTAGGGTTTGGACTTATTCTAGGTTGTGTATATAAGCAGGTTCCGCCCTATAACTCATTGTAACTCCAAATTTACATATTATAGTGCAAGATCCTGGCTTGGTAGTGCCCCCAGACGTAGTCAAAAATATTGGCGAACTGGGTAAACAATTCTTTGTCTCTTTACTGTTTTTGCTTCTTTTATCGTTCTTGCTTGTTGGGTTTGCGCATTATATTCTTGCGATCTGTTTGGTTTGGAGGGTCTATACCACAACAACTGGTATCAGAGCTTTGGTTAGACGAGCTAAGGGTTTATTCAAGCAGTCAAGAATGGGCAAGGATAAACGAGCGGTAGAAAAGTTCGATGGGTCTGACTACTCGTTTTGGAGAATGCAAATAGAGGATCTCTTGTGTGGTAAGGATCTCTATAAACCTCTATTGGGAGTCAAACCAGAAGTCGAAAAACAGGAAGATTGGGATATCCTGGATAGGAAAACCCTAGGGGTGATTAGATCTACTTTGTCGAAGTGGATCGCTAAAACCACCAAGAAGGCTAAGACCACGAGGGAGCTACTTGATTATCTTACTGAGAGATTTGAAACACCATCTGCAGTCAACAAGGTAGATTTGATTCGCAAGATGGGGAATCTCAAGATGCAAGAGGGAGGGTCATTAGCTAAACACATCGATGAGTATATGTATGTTATAGACTCATTGGCTGTGTTGGAGATTACTTTCGGTGATGAAGTTCATGCTTTGGTTTTGCTAGCATCCTTACCAGGAAGTTGGAGCTGGACGGTGACTGCGTTAAGTGCTTCAGCGGGTAAGAATAAATTGAAGTTTGATGATGTCAAGGATCTACTTCTCAGCGAGGAGAATCGTATGAAGAAGTTGGGGACACCGTCTACTTCGGGATCGGCTTTGGCTACGACTTGTAGGGGAAGGCCGGGTTCTAGCAACAAAGGGAGAACGTAATCAAGGGAAAGCGTAATCAGTGGTAAGGGTAAGCCTGTGGAGAACAAAGAAAGACCAAGGGTCGCAAGATGATCGGTTGAGTGCTATCATTGTAAGGAGTTAGGACACTACAAGATGATTGTCCCCGGCGAGGGGATAAATCGGCGAATGTGGTAACTGAGGGTGAAGATGTACTGATTCTGAGTGTTAGTAGTGCGCTAGAATCATGAGTGCTGGATTTGGGGGCATCATTCCACTCATGCGGGTATGCAGATGAGATGGAAAATTATACTTCCGGTGATTTCGGAAAGGTCTATCTGGCGGATGGCGAGCCTTTAGAAATCAAGGGGAAGGGGGATGTCAGAATAGGAGCATCGGACGGGAAGGCCCTTGATGCAGGAGCATAAGAGTCAGTCAAAAACAACTTATTTATTTATTTATTTTCCATAATTAATGTCAGTACTTATCCTAGAAGTTGTTAAGTTTTGTGTCTGTTCAGTCCTATTATCCAAGTTCAGCTGTTCGGTTAGAGTCTATGTGTTCATTGTATGAAAGTCCTGTACTCATACTATATATTGGGGTGCATATCAATGAGGAAGGCAGATTTTTGGAGTATTAATCTTGTTTGCAAATATCATTTGCTTGGAGTGAGTGGCGTCCTCCCTTAAATCAAGCTATCAGCTTGGTCGCGTTGAGTGGCGTCCGCGATTAGTGACGTTGAGTGGCATCCGTCACCTCTATTTTGTCGACATCCTTTGGTTCTGATCTTGTGTGGGTTTTTAGCCTGCATCAGAATTGGCATCAGAGTGGTTGATCCCGCTGCGTTTTATAATAAATTTCCATCTTTTGTCATTCACCCATGCCTCCAAGGCGTCGAAATATCGAAGAAGTCAACTTTAGGGCAGAATTGGCTGAGTTACGACAGTCCAATCAAGCACTCCAGCAGTCCAATCAAGCACTACATCAAATGTTGGCTGAGTTACTGCAACGAACTGCTGTTTCACCGCCTCGAAGCCGAAGGAGTAATTCTGGAGGATTTCGAGATGAGGCTTTATTCGAGGATGGAGCAGAATCCTCAACTTCCAGTGATTTGGCACAAGTTCGAAGGTCTGATACATGGTCTGTGGAGCGGCTGGCTCGTGCACTTGAAAGCTCAGACAGAAACATATATGTTCAGGTACCAGATTTTGAAGGCAAACTCAATCCGGAAGAATACTGCGACTGGGTGGCATCTTTGGAAGCTTTCTTTGACTGGAAAAACCTCTTGAAGACCGCAAAGTGCAGTTTGTTGCTACGAAATTGAAGGGACATACTCTTGTTTGGTGGCAGCAATACCAACGGAACAGAGATAGGCGAGGAATACAAGAATTACTACATGGGCGGAGATGAAACTGAAGCTGGATGATAAGTTCCTCCCTCTTGATTTTTCCCAGTCTCTCTACAGAAAGTTTCACCAATTAAGCCAGCGCAATGATCAATCAGTTTCAGAGTATACCGAAGAATTTTACAAGTTTTTGAGTCGCCTTAATTTGACTGAAGATGACGATCAGCTTGTGGCTAGATATACAGGTGGTCTGAAATCTAATCTACGTGGAGAACTTCTGATGAAGCATATGGAGACTCTTGAAGAGGCTTATCAATGGGCTCTGAAGGCTGAAGAAAGAGTCAAGTTATTCTCATTCAAGAAGGGCGAAAGTTTTCATTCAGGGAAAGACAAAGATAAGTCAACATTCTCGGCCAAGAAGGCCGCATCTTCTACGTCGGAAACTCCAAAATCACGTGATGGAGGAAAAAATACGGAGCCAAAAAAATCTGGGTTTTCTAAAAATGAATGTTTCAGGTGTGGAGAAATGGGGCATAGATCATATGAATGTCCGAAGAAGAGAGCTGAGGTGAATCTTACGAAAGAAGAACCAGGTGATATAGATATGAAGAGTAATCCAGTGTATGATGAATCTGAGAATGAGGTTGAATTTGAGCATTGTGAACCAGATTTTGATGCTGAAAGTCTCGTTATTCGTCGTATCATGACAATCCAAGAAGATGACCAGTGGCTTAGGCATAATATTTTCGAACCTATTGCATTTGTGAAGGGAAGAAATGCATCTTGATGATTGATTCGGGTAGTGTCGAAAACATGATTTCCAAAACAATGGTGGAAAAGTTGAATCTTGCGTGTGAGCCACATCCAAAGCCTTATAAAGTTTCATGGTTCAAAAAGGGAGGAGAAGTCCAGGTGTCACAACGATGTCGAGTAAAATTTTCTGTTGGTAAGTATGAAGATTGCATTTATTTTGATGTTCTTCCTATGGATGCTTGTCATTTGCTTCTTGGAAGACCATGGCAGTTTGATCGCAACACACAGCATGGTGGAAGACATAATACTTATTCTCTTGAAAAAGATGGAGTGAAGTATTTGTTAAAACCAGTAAAAGATACTCCAACAAGCATAGGTTCTAAGAGTGCAGATTCTAAGACGGCAGTCAGTTTGCTGACTCAACGAGCTTTTGAAGCAGTTTGCAAGGAAGAGGGGGTGTTCTATGCATTGGTGGTAAAAGAAGTTGACGGGGAGAATGCTACTTATTGTACTCCGGCTGAAGTTACCAGATTACTAAGCAAATTAGTGGTTTGGCTCCCGAAGAACTTCCAGATGGGTTACCTCCTCTACGAGATATACAACATCGAATCGACTTAGTGCCAGGTTCGTCTCTCCCTAATCTACCCCATTACAGAATGTCTCAAAAGAGCATGCTGAATTACAAAGGTAAGTGGAAGAATTGATAAAAAAGGGCTTGATCCGTCCGTCTCTTAGCCCTTGCGCAGTACCTGCTCTCTTGACACCAAAGAAAGATCAGTCATTAAGGATGTGTATTGACAGTCGAGCAGTGAATAAGATCACCATTAAGTACAGATTCCCGATCCCTCGTTTAGATGATATGTTTGATGAACTTGCTGGTGCTATTGTGTTCAGTAAAATTGATTTGCGGAGTGGCTATCATCAGATTCGTATCCGCCCCGGAGACGAGTGGAAAACAGCCTTTAAGACTAGGGAAGGCTTGTACGAGTGGCTTGTTATGCCTTTCGGGCTCTCAAATGCGCCAAGCACTTTCATGAGGCTTATGAATCAAGTTTTGAAGGAGTTTCTTGGGAGATTCGTCGTCGTCTACTTCGACGATATTTTGATCTATAGTAAGGACAAAAATCAACATCTTGATCATCTGGAGAGGTGTTCAAAGCTCTCCATGATAACAAGTTGTTTGTCAATCTAAAGAAATGTTGTTTCATGGTTGATCGACTTATATTCTTGGGATATGAAGTAAGTGCGGACGGGTTGCGTGTAGATTCGGAGAAGGTTAAAGCAATACTTGATTGGCCAGTTCCAAGAAATTCACACATGTTCGGAGTTTTCACGGCCTCGCCTCTTTCTATCGTCGTTTTATCAAAAATTTCAGCTCCATAGCTGCTCCGATGATGGATGTTCTAAAGAAGAAAGAGTTTCAGTGGACACAAGAAGCAAACAAAAGTTTTGAGATGTTAAAATCGAAGCTTGTGGCAGCCCCTGTTCTTGTACTTCCAGATTTCACTAAAGTTTTTCAAGTTGAGTGTGATGCCTCCAATGTTGGTGTCGGTGGTGTGTTGATGCAAGAAGGTAAACCAGTTGCTTATTTTAGCGAGAAGTTGAGTGAGGCGAAGCTGAGATACTCAACTTATGATAAGGAATTGTATGCTGTGGTACAAGCATTACGCCATTGGGAAGGATATCTTATTGGGGTTGAATTTGTTCTTTATTCAGATCATGAGGCCTTAAAATTTTTGAAAGCGCAAAAGAAGTTAAACTCAAGGCATGCAGGTTGGGTTTCTTACTTGAAAAGTTCAGTTTTGTACTTAATCACAAGGCAGGCACTATGAACAAGGTCGCTGATGCATTAAGCCGGAAGTACTCTTTATTGACCACACTTTCTTACGAGGTAATTGGTTTCGAACTTTTACCTGAGTCGTATGCGGCTGATCCTTTCTTTTCCAAAGTTGTGCAGGAGATATCGAACAAAACAAGCAGCGATTTCATGATGATGAATGGCTATATTTTCAAAGGAAACCAATTATGCTTGCCAGAAGGTTCTCTAAGGCTGCTGGTAATAAAAGAATTGCATGGTAATGGGCTTGGTGGGCATTTCGGAAGGGATAAGACTGAGGCACTTGTTAAAGAACGTTACTTTGGCCAAGTCTAAAGCGAGATGTTGCTCGATTTGTTCAGGGATGTTTGTTTGCCAAACAGCAAAAGGAGGAGTACAAAATACAGGCTTATACCAGCCACTTCCGACTCCTAACGCTCCTTGGGAGGATCTTTCTATGGACTTCGTTCTTGGCTTGCCAAAATCAACGCACGGTAACGATTCCATATTTGTTGTAGTCGACAGATTCTCCAAAATGGCCCATTTCATACCCTGCAAAAAGTCTACAGATGCTTCTCATGTTGCTGTTCTTTTCTTTCGTGAAGTAGTTCGCTTGCACGGACTTCCACAGTCCATCACCTCAGACCGAGACGTCAAATTTCTGAGTCACTTTTGGCGGACATTATGGCAGATTTTGCGTACAGAATTGAAATTTTCCAGTGCTTATCATCCGCAGACAGATGGCCAAACGGAAGTAGTCAATCGCACGCTTGGAAATTTGTTAAGGAGTTTGGTGAAAGAACAACCAAAGAGATGGGAGTTTGTCATTCCGCAAGCTGAGTTCGCGTACAATAGTTCCTTCAGTCGGTCTACTAAAAGGTCCCCGTTTGAGATTGTTTACGGAAGATCTCCACGTCAAGCTGTCGACCTCCTGTCTTTGCCGAATCCCCGTCACGCTAGCATGGAAGCAGAGGAATTCGCAACTCATGTCAAAAATATTCACCAGCAAGTTCGAGAACAGTTAAACCAAACTAATCAGGAGTACAAATCAAAGGCCGATAAACACAGGAGGGACAAAGAGTTTGAAGAAGGAGAACTGGTCATGGTTTACCTACGAAAAGAAAGGTTTCCTTCGGGGATTTATAATAAATTGCAGCCAAGGAAGTTTGGCCCGTGCCGGATATTAAAGAAATTAGGCGCAAATGCATATCGGGTAAAACTTCCAGATAATTTATTGATCAGCCCTGTTTTCAATGTGAGTGATTTATATCCATATCATGAACCTACTGAAGGTAGCCTTACAACAGTTGAGGATTTAGTTGCTGATTTAGCTGCTGCAACTAATAAACATCCACCAGATGTTATAGACATTCTGGATACAAGATCTCTTGGCACTCGCAGGGGCACTTATACTCAGTATTTGATTCATTGGAGGGGAAAACCACATTCAGAAGACGCTTGGGTTTCAAGTGAAGAGCTGAAGAAAATGGATGAAGGATTATGGCTTGATCTGAATCCCAACTCGAAGCAGAGCTCTTTTTCACCTGGGGAGAATGATGCAGGAGCATAAGAGTCAGTCAAAAACAACTTATTTATTTATTTATTTTCCATAATTAATGTCAGTACTTATCCTAGAAGTTGTTAAGTTTTGTGTCTGTTCAGTCCTATTGTCCAAGTTCAGCTGTTCGGTTAGAGTCTATGTGTTCATTGTATGAAAGTCCTGTACTCATACTATATATTGGGGTGCATATCAATGAGGAAGGCAGATTTTTGGAGTATTAATCTTGTTTGCAAATATCATTTGCTTGGAGTGAGTGGCGTCCTCCCTTAAATCAAGCTATCAGCTTGGTCGCGTTGAGTGGCGTCCGCGATTAGTGACGTTGAGTGGCATCCGTCACCTCTATTTTGTCGACATCCTTTGGTTCTGATCTTGTGTGGGTTTTTAGCCTGCATCAGTCCTACATCTACACGGGGGGTCAGACACATTCCGGGTTTGAAAAAGAACCTGCTATCAGTTGGGCAGCTGGATGAAGAAGGTTACTCGGTAACTTTTGGCTGCAGGAACTGGGTTATTACCAAGGAGGATTCTGAGATCGCTCGGGGTAATAAGGAGGGTACATTGTATTTGGCGAATAACACCAAGGATAGTATCGCGGTGGCGTCAACCAAGGGTGATACAGATTTGTGGCACTGTCGATTGGGTCACATGAGTGAGAAGGGGATGCAGGTACTTTGCTTAAAGGGAAGACTACCGGGTTTGAAGACAGTCGACGTGGGGATTTGCGAAGACTGTGTGTTTGGCAAACAGGCGAGGAGTAATTTCTCGAGGACATGTAGGGCTTTGAGGGAAACAAAGTTAGAATTGGTTCACACTGATTTGTGGGGACCGGCCCTGGTAACTTCTCTAGGTGGTGCGTCATATTACATGACCTTCATTGATGATTCTACAAGGAAGGTCTGAGTTTACTTCTTAAAAGGGAAAGATGAAGCTTTCGGGATATTTAAGAAGTGGAAGGCCTTGGTAGAGACACAGACGAGACTCAAGGTTAAATGCTTGAGGTCTGATAATGGTGGGGAGTATGAGCTCGGGGAGTTCAAGGAATACTATGATGCGAATAAGATTCGCATGGATATTCCAAACTCGGGTGGGAGCAGAACGGTTCATAATGACCAAGATAAAGGGGTCACCGAAGATGAACTACATACTCCAGGACCGGATATTCCGCTGCGCAGATCTAACCAAGAATGTGGATCGGATGGCAAGGTTCTATGTTTCTCAAGCAAGGAGAAGTTGAAGCTATGTATAGCTTCAACGGGGCTTGGAGAGTAGGGGAGGAGGACGGCACTGCCATGATCGAGGTGAGCACTAGGAAGGCACTAAGGATGAATTGAAGACGGATACGGGGCTTGTATACGCGGTTGATCTCTAGGTGAGAGATTGTTGGAATAGAGGACCAACCGGACTAGCGATCAGAGCGAAAGGAAGAAATCAGATGACCACAAGGTGAAGTGGGCGGTCGCCCAGAATGGGCTGTGCTGGCGCCCAAACCATCAGGTTTGAATTAGGGCCACTGGGGACAAAAGTGGGCGACCGCACAGGTTAGAGTGTGCGGCCGCACAAGGTGTCGGGAACCTGGGCTGGGCCAAATTCGACTGATTTTAGGATTCCTTCTTTGACTAGGGTTTGGACTTATTCTAGGTTGTGTATATAAGAAGGGCTCCGCCCATAACTCATTGTAACTCCAAATTTACATATTATAGTGCAAGATCCTGGCTTGGTAGTGCGCCAGACGTAGTCAAAAATATTGACGAACTGGGTAAACCATTTTTTGTGTCTCTTTACTGTTTTTGCTTCTTTTATCGTTCTTGCTTGTTGGGTTTGCGCATTATATTCTTGCGATCTGTTTGGTTTGGAGGGTCTATACCACAACATGATTAGTGGTCGAAGTAAAATGAGCAAAGGTGCAAAATGCCGCCCCACATTCCTAGGTGTGTTCTTGATTTATGTTGTGGTTTAAACCTTGAATAACTTGACCTCTTATAACATAAAGAAGCCATTTTTTACCCTCCGTGAGAGATATGGGTATTTTGTAGATCTTTATTAGGAGTGTTTTATTTTTGTTGAAGTCAAGTGGAACGCCAGCATTTCATGACATTCATATGTAAAATCATCTCCATGATGCTACATTTACGCTGTTGAAGTACAATATTAATAAAAAAAAAATGAGTTAGATAAGAGTAAATGATATTTCTTGAAGATGTCAGAGACTGCCAAAGTATGAGATTTCAGGTTCAAGAGTGAGAGATATATGTACTGGAGACAACAACGGAATGCAGGATCGAGAGATATGCTCCTTGGGCAAATTAAGTATAATAAACACTATTAAGATGTTGGGTTTTGGACCAGTTCTTTTCCTCTCTGTGGCTTCTAAGATACTCTGAAACCTTGATGTCTAGATCAGTGAGTTTCTTACCTTAGGGTATGCGTGGGTTCCCTTGTGGGGTAATATACATGAATGAAAAAATTGCTATGTATTCATCATTACTTAATCACACAATCTAGCTGTATCAATATGCATATTATATTGCTCATTGTGGCTTTGCTCTACTTTCCTAGCTTCATCAAGCTGCATTCAACTCACCCTTTTGTTGCTCGAGTTATAACTGGACAGGGTATTGTGGTCACACTGTATCTACTTATACTTCCTCCGTCTCAAAATGATAGTCTCATTTTTCCTTTTTGTTTGTCCCAGAAAGTTAGTCCCATTTCTAAATAAAAACTTCAAAATCACTGAATTTTCAAATTTTATAATATAACCTTAAAATGTTTGAAAAGTCAAAATGAAACTATCATTTTGAGTCGGAGGGTGTATTACTTTTTCAGAGCAACACCATTCTATGTGTCAACAAAGAGGGCTCAGACTTGAATCGTATTGAGACACATGACTCAAGTCTGTTCCATAATGCCACATTTATGGTGTGGAGAATTTTGACTGTTCACACAAGTTCAACATTATGTGTCAAAAAGTAGGGGACTTGAAATGTTTGAAGACACAAAGCTCAAGCTTTATCTATTGCATGTCAAGACCTAGTGCCCACTTGGTTACATTATTTGCCTTTGCTTCTGGAACACTTTTCGTTGTTCAAGTGATATTCCACTTCTGGCTTTCTGTGGACTATAGAACCAATTAGCTGATATCATCTATTAACTATCGATTTTTCACATTTTGACAAATTTATCATTCTATAATACCAATGCTTACCTTATTGAGTTTGTACTATATCCGTTTGTTTATATTACCAATGTTTTAACTTATTGAGTTAGTACTGAAATCTGGAACTCTGAAATTAATCTATGTAGATGGTGCCGTGATGCCTTCATGGTTTGACATTCACGAGATACCCGTGACTGCTGTAAGTGTTGCTTTTTTACTATTCCCTCCGTCCCTAAATTAATGTCTAATTTTCTTTTTTTTTTTAAAAATAAAAATAAAAAAAATGACCCGAAATAAATGCCCAAATTTTTGGAAGTTACTAACCCCCCCCCCCCCCCCCCACACACACACACACACACACACACATCAAATAACAAGTTTTAATTCAGACTTACTAGATATGCTTAAGCTTAACCTTTTTGCAAATCTCCCACAAACTGAAAATTGGACATTCATTTAGGGACTGAGGTAGTACTTTTTTATTAATCCATGGGATGGAGTATTGGGATCCTTCTCTCTTGCATGGTGAATTGGTAATACTGTTTAAATGTCACATTAAAAACTATATCTCACTTGCACTGTTATGTTCCATAATTATGCTAATATGTGTCAGAATTCTCCCAAAAATGAAAGTGAAGTGCTCAAAGCAGTTCAGCATGTGCATGCAATGATAGACAAGGAGGTTGCATCTGGAACCAGCCCGAGCAATATATTTGTTTGTGGATTTAGTCAAGGAGGTTTCTCTCTCTCTCTCTCTCTCACACACACACTCTCTCTCTCTCTCTCTCTCTCACACACACACACACACACACAGAGAGAGGCATATGTGTCTCAGTTTTCATTCTATGATAGTTTGCAGGTGCCCTGACCTTGGCAAGTGTTCTACTTTACCCAAAAACTCTAGGCGGTGGTGCAGTTTTTAGTGGCTGGGTACCATTTAATTCTTCGATTATTGACCAAATCTCACCTGAGGCAAAGAAGGTATTCTTTTTAACACATAAAAGGCGTATGTTATTATTACACCCTCCGTCTAGTTTTGTATTGTTATTTAAGAAGGAAAATATAAGATTATGAGCATATACTCCCTTTGGTCTAAATTAGATGGCATTTTAGGACCATTATTTTGGTTCAGAATAATTGTCGCTTTTGGACTAAAAAGCACTCAAGTTCAATTTTTACCCTGACATTGGAACTTGTTACTCCCTCGGTGCTCGGTCCTATTTATATTGGCCACGTTTGAAATATTCTGTCAACACAAGTAAACAGACTAAATATTAATGTCAATCTAATCATCATAATGAAATTTTAAGAATTGTTATTAATAAACCATTTAGTGATTTATTATTAACAATTTCTAAAATTTCACTAGGATGATTAGATTGAGTTAACGTTGGTCAAACTTCACTTGTGTTATTGATTGTTAGTGAAGTTATGCATGAGAGCGAAGCAATTAACAAGGGTAAATCTCATACTTCAGTAGTAATTGATTTATTTAGAGCAATGATAGGGGCACAAAATAAGGTCACAAAATCTTGCTCACAAGATGAGGTGGCGATATTTTATTGGTTGCATCGATAATGGACCCCATCAATAACATCATTACGCCTAGGATTTTGTGAGCAAGTTTTTGTGACTTTTTTGTGCCCCTAGTATTATTCTTATTTTTAAACCGGTGAAAAGTTAAAAAAAAAAAAAATTACACTTATTTTGTACTCCCTCCGTCCCAAAATGATCTTCCTATTTGTCATATCTCATTGTCCCAAAAAGTTCTTCACATACTACAATTTAGGCTTAAAAGTGCATAAACAAAACATAGCTAGTGAAGCAAGTGTTCATATCCTTAAAAAGTTTGAATAGTCAAACGCGAAGATCATTTTGGGACGGAGGGAGTATTAGAGAGAGTAGTTGTTTGTACCTCCTTAGAATTGGGGTCTATCATAATTTTTGTGGATAAACCAAAATAGAAAGTGGAACTATTTTTTGGAACACTTTTTATTTTTTGTGTGTGTGTGTTACCCTCTTCTGAATTATCAACACGTGCAGACACCTATATTATGGTCTCATGGCTTAGCCGACAGAACAGTACTATTTGAAGCGGGACAAGCCGGCCCACCATTTCTTGAACAAGCTGGTCTAAGCTGCGAGTTTAAGGTAATACACACCCATTCTTAAAAGTCCATCTCGGGGTTTATGTACTGCTAAAAGCCTCTAATTGGTTTCATATTTACAGGCTTACCCAGGTCTTGCCCATTCAATAAGTAATGAGGAACTTCAGTATTTGCAATCGTGGATCAAATCTCGATTGCAGAGTTCTTCCTAAAGGTTTGACTATGATTAACCTTCGGTCTTACTATGATATATGTGTGTATAATTGCATTTTGATACCCCCAAAATTTTCCCCAAGTTGTGATGGCATAACTTTATAAAGTGGAGCATACTTATCTATCTTAAACTACTTCATCTTAACATGCAAAATGATAGTACATGTTCACAAAAAATAAAATGGGTCAATTGCAAATTTGTGACACGAGGTTTGGTCACTTTTGCAATTTGGTCCCAAGAAGTAGCATTGTGTCAAATCTGATTCCCTGTTTTTACAATTTGTTGCAAAATGACGAAAGTTACTGATGAGGTGTTAGTTTTTTGACCATGGACATGACTTTTTAAGGGACATTTTGGTCATTTCGCAGGGCATGTAACACTATGTTAGTTTCAACTTTAGTTTACCAATATAAAATTGTATTGTATATTTCAATATAAAATAGATTTTTTTTTAATCTTTTTTTTGAAAATTTTAACGACCAAAACACAGGTAACCAATTTGCAATTGTCCCAATATAAAATACACAATTTATGTGTATTGAAGTGTTGCATTGTACAATTGATGATGCATTGATTGTTTGTCGTACAACACTTCAATTTACCAATGAAAATTGTATTATACATTTTCTGTTATTTTTTTAACATTTGGCCGGACATTGACTTGGTTATTTAAACCTTTTGACTCGAGTTATCGGTTGATTGACCTTTTGAGTTTGATTTGGTCTATGGAAAACCATTTTGTTTCTTGTTTGGATTGGTTGCTCTCTTTGGTTTATATGCAAAATTTCTTGCTTGTATCATAAATGACTGCAGCATGTGGCAAAAAGAATCTTTTCATGAAAAATTCCGGCTTTCTGATTCCACACTGGCGAAAGTTTTTCCTTCTTGAGTTAGTACAAAGAATATCGCTTTGTTCCTCTCTTTTTTCTTTTTTTTTTAATCCGTAAATTTGTTGATGAGTTGCATTATCCTGACTAGTGATTTTTATAAATCAAGCTGTTGACTTGTCTTGACTCATGTTGGGTTTAAGTTTGAGCTCCGGCATGATATTGTGGTTGAGGTAGAAACTAGACCTACTCCAATAAGCTTGTTATCACGGAATATACACAGATTTATTTTATTTTATTTTATTTTTTTGATGGAAGAATATACAGTCTGTGTATGCTTAATATATTTTTGACTGACATAGGCTCATTTATAACCCTCATTCTGAAGAATTGAGTTTACAAATTGCAGTGCACAAGTGTTGGCTGGTGTTTATCTGGCGAAAATTCGACAATTGGAAAATGGATTCGCGATTTCGGATTGTTTACAAGCTATTGGGAAGTTATTGTGATCAAAGATGTGTGTCAAAAAGCAAAGTTCTCCATAGAATTAAACAAGAGATGTTTGTTTAATGGTACATTGTATTGTATTGTATTGTATTGTATTCCCTGTGTCCCAAGATGAATATGAATGACCAAAATTCTTAAAAATTTTCTCTTGTGAAAAGCAAATTTAAAAATCTTTTTGTCATTCATTTTGGGACAGTCTTGTTAGTGGTGGGATAGAGGTAGTAGCATGTTTCTCAAAATATGAATGTTGGGAAAAAAAAAAACAAATTTAGTCTTGACTAAAAACAAATTTAAAAGTTTTTTGGACATTTATTTTGAGACGGAAGTGGGATAGAGGTAGTTGCATGTTTCTACTACCTCTGTCTCAAAATGAATGTACGAAAATTTTTCAAATTTAGTCTTAACTAAAAACAAATTTAAAAGTTTTTTCGGACATTTATTTTGAGACGGAGGGAATAATTTAATTATGTAGGTTTAATGCCCTTTTATATTAAGCATGCAAGTTTGTCTAAAGAAAATAGGTCATAATTGTTTTGGTGTTCATAAGTGAAATTCAATGTAATTCCATTTTGAGTCTTTAACTATAAAAATCTCACACAAAGTCCACAAGTAATGTTTGTAGTATAGAAGAAGGGTCAAAACTTTGACGGATATTAGAAGATGGGAGGTAACCTGCGCCTCACATATTCAAAATTGAGGGGCACTATTGTGATTTAAGTTCACCTAATACTGATTTCCATTGCACGCGCTAGGGATGGCAATTTCACTGAACTCGAACCGTTTCCAGGATTTTTCGGCCCGAGTGAGGCGGGTTTGGTTACTAAATTTCAAAACTCGACGGGTTCGGGTCCGGGTTTGGTAAACATGTTATGTGTCATTCATATGACATTTCATGGGCAAAAATGTCATTTTGCCAGTCCATTTAACGAAGGCGAGTAAACTACAAAACCAACCCGCGTACTATGGCCCCAACATCACTTTGACCTGCGTACTATGAACTCAGTAAATATAGCATGCGTACTATAATTTTATGATTAGTTTCCCTAAGATTTCTAACGCCAGTTAAAATCTTAACGGATCTGTTAATATCTTAACAAAAAGTTAGATTTAAATTTTATAAATTGACCCTAGATTTTAAAATAAACCACCCCCTGCCATCATCTTCTTCCTCCCTTTTTATCGCGTTAAAACAAGTGTTACGATTCTAAACTAATTAAATGTCTTTATTTTAATATATAGAAGTATTAATAAAATACAAACAAATAAAGGATTATTTATATTTTAAAAAAATGAAAAATGAATACAAGAACAATATTAGAACTAATGGTAGAAGTAATGGAGTATATGATGCTAAGAATGGCATGTACGAAGCCAAAATAATAAAACTGTCTTTTACTTAGCTTTGAAAAGAAAAAGATCACCCACTTTCCTTAAACAAGAGATTCGATAGTGACCTTAAAACCCATTTTTAAGTCTCTAAATCATTTTTTAATTGCACTATTTTATTGTCCATAGGTCAAATAGTTAACTAATCATGCTACATTAAGTAGGTTAGGGAGGGGCCCCCCATAAAATCTAGAAAAAGGTTTTTATATTTAATTAAAAGAATACCATTAATAAGGAAAATGTTTCTTACCCTCTAATCAATGCTTAAGGGAGTTGACACCGCTCCTGTGAGATGCAGTGAGCAGCACCGATCAAGTCACATAATTCTTTTTGAGAGCTCGATGAACTTGATCTTTTTGTGTCAAGTATAATCCATACTCCCTCCGTCCCACCGAAAATTGCAAAACTTACCAAAATGGGCGTCCCATAGAAATTGCACATTCCATAAATGGAAAGTTTTTAATACTTTTTAATTAGTGGGTCCCACTACTCATACTCACATCCACTAACTCACTAACTATTCTCTACCCCACTTTCTCTCTCCCACTCAACTATCAACACTCACAACACATCACCTTTTTCACTTTTTCCCTTAATTCTTGTGCCATAATTTTTTTTTGAAGTTTCCGGCGGGACGGAGAGAGTATTTTCTAAAAAAATCCCAGTCGCACGAGTAAAGAGAAAACGATGTGAGCATCTATAAGCACTCGTTACAGCGGTACACGACCACATTCGTGAGTCTCGGACTCATATTATATTGTAGTACCTACATTATTTAAAGGAAAGAATACAACTCACTAGAATAACTTGTCACTTCAATTTGAAAACAACTTTTTAGTATAGAAAACATAAAATACATGAAAATGATAGTATTTCCGTATTTTTATTGTACCCTGCATGAAAAAAATTCCTCTACATTTGCTGACGTGAAGACATACTATTAATATTGTTCTTTGCTTAAAACAAACTTAAATGTTAAAGCATCTTATTGAGGTGGGTTTTAGGTTTGTGGATTTATAATAACTTGATGCATTTCTATTGAAATTGATTTCTTAGTGCATCCATTTTCTTTTTCAAATATTATTACAGGGAAGATTATTTAAAGTTTGTTTCATGTTGACTTTTTATAGTTAATATAAATAAGTTTTAATCAAATAATCAAAGAACAATTTTGATGGTATCCAGTTTATCTATCATTACTAAAATAAAAAATCTATTTTTTAAAATAATCAATCAAATATTGATGTTTATTTAATCATTCAAATGAAATTCTAAATACTGTAAATTGACAAATTATTAAATATTTTTTATCATTAATATTTTTTAAAATTTCAGTGTGATTATTATATTGACACCAATGCTTGGTCAAAATTTATTTTGTTGACCATAAAAAGTTAAAATGAAACATATTATTCTAGGCAAAGGACGTATTTCTTGAACTTTTGTTTCTTTTATAAAAAGACTAGTAAAAATTTCAAATATCTTTCAAAATAAAATTTGGATAATATTTAGAGATTTTTTTTTTTTTAGTGAGTAATATATTTGGATGGAGATCAAGAGAGTCCTAAAGGCATACAATTATGCTGTGCATTTTTTCTATCTTTTTTTTTTTTAAGGCAAACCAACACATATTTGCATAGATAAAATTAGGAATTTCACTCTCTTGCTTAGGAATAGAAGAAAGAACTCTTACGTGTTATTACAAGAAAAGAACGACGCTCCACAACTATCAGAGGCTCGTCCAAAATATAATGAATGCTATTAAAGTTTACACATAAAAACCCTAGCACATCTCAAGTAGTGATGGTCAAACATGAACCAAATCTCCAATGAGAGTTCTTGAAAACTATAACTTGTGATGTCTTAATGTTTTTCCAAACAAAATTTGGACACGGCTTGCGTTGCATGCTTGCATCTAACCCAATTATCATTCATGCGACAAAAACTTGTGTGAGACGGTTTCACACGTGAGATGGATCTCATTGAGAGAGTAAATAGTTTGTTCCCTATAAACGGGGTAGGGCAAACCCATTTCCTCTGTCGTCGAGATCCGTCTCACACAAAACTTCCTCCATTCTTGCAGCGCATTTACGAATTAAGCCTTCATGCGCCTAATAAATCAAACTCGTATATCGTTTTCATTACCGACCTGCTCTTGAGTACCTGGATTATATACCCATTTTATCCTTTTATATTCTCTTTAAACAAATTTAACATTTGATCATCAAACTTTGTCATATAATTTACAGACTATTTAAATTTAAGATTATTCAATTGCAGCATCAAATTTTATACTCCATCCGTCCCAGAAAGATAGTCCCTCTTTTTTCGTTGTTACTACGAGAGAACTTTGAGCAATTATAAAGGCTACTTATAATTATATTAATGTGAATCTAAAAGTTGGTATTAATAGTATTTATAATGGTGTATCAAGAACAATTTCAAAAATTTCATTAGAATAATTAAATGTAACCTTAATTATTACTCAAAAATCCTTCGTAACAACCACAAAAATAGGGGGACTATCATTCTGGGACAGAGGGAGTATTAATTATATAGGCCAATAAAGTATTAATATTTAGCTTTGTCAATCAAATACTGTATACAAATGATATAACAACAATTTATTAAATTTTTATGTAGGTTGGTTCCAAAATCCCTCAATAAAGTACACCCACAAATTACATTTATAACAACAATTTATTAAATTTGCACGAATACCCTAAATTTTCAAGCAAAAACACTATTTTAAAAAATAAAATAAAAATAAAGGTACATTTTCCATTTCCTTAGTGAGCTCGGGACTAAGAAGAATGGTTGGGTGGGGGGTGGCGCAGGTGCTCCCTTTCCACTACCCCTCTAGCTCCGCCATTAGAAACTCATTTTAAAAAATTTGGATCATCAAAGAAATATTATTCTTACAATTTAGTTTTGTTATAATAATGTGGTATAATAAAAAGTCACATTAACTATGTATATTCGTAAAATACATTTCACGTAAATCCGTAAAGTATGGGACCACTTTTTTATAAATTTCACGGTAAAATTCCTTTTAAGTTTCAGTTATTACATTTTGTCAATGCTTTACATTATTTCATTACGTTGTTCATAAATATTATTGTTGGATTTCGTGTTAAAAATTGAAAATAGTATTGATTCTTATAATCTCTTGGAGCTTTAACTACTTTATTCGGTTGTTGTTTTTTCAAAAAAAAAAAAAAACAAACTACTTTATTGTTGTTTGAAAGTCATCCAAAGTGTTCACATGAGCAATTGTGCTCTTTTATTAATATACACATTGATCCCCAAGTTTTTCAGTTAGTCTGTTAAATCACTTAACTCTAGTTTCCTTCTTCAACTTGCCCATATTTGACTTTTGTTAGATTTTTGTCTTGAACCACCATGATTTTCTAATTTTTTTTGTTCATATTCATGCTTAAGTACATGGGCATAAATTTATACTTTCTATTTCAAGAAACCACCATTACCCACCACCACCACCATCACTATCACTACCACCACCATCGCTCGCCACCATTATTACAACCATTACAAAACTTCCATCATCATCGCCACCACTTGCCACCACCACCATCATAACCATAATACCACCACTTCACCACTACCACCAACACTAAATTTACCTCCATCACCATCACCATTACAACACTTAAAACTACCATCACCACTAGAGATGACAATCTATCCAAACCCGCTCCGTATTCGGGACAGTCCGCACCGCAGCGGGGCGGGTTTGGTAGTCTTTTTTCAAAACCCGACGGGTTACGGGTCGGGTTCGGTTGCACACCCCAACCCGCGGGGCCCCGCACCTTATACTAATACATGCAATAAATTACTATAATTGTGTTGTAATTGTATACTTTGGGTGTGAATGAGATGGTTGAAATTAGGGATGACCAACGCCGGTTCCGGTTCGCCATTTATGTGAACCTTAACCGGCCCTTGGTTACACCGTTCCGGTCATCACAATCCGGTTCCGGTACGGTTCCGGTTCAGTTCCACACTACATTTTTTTTATTTTTTTATTTTTTTTATCATACAATAATGAATAAACAAGTTAAAATTTATTGAAAAACAAGGGATTTTTTTTATTTATCATACAATAATGAATAAACATGTTAAAATTTATTGAAAAACAAGGGATTTTTTTTTAATGGAAACGTCAGTCCGGTTCCGGTTCGCCATTTATGTGAACCTTAACCGGCCCTTGGTTACACCGGTTCCGGTTAACTCGCCGGTTCGCTCCGGTTCCGGGCTTCTCCGGTCCGGTTTGGTCATCCCTAGTTGAAATTATTAGATTGGGCTTAAATTTGATACAATGTTGTAATTATGTTGTAATTGTACATTGTTGGGCTGCTGGACTCTTTAAAGGCTAGGCTAAAGCCCCAAAAAATTATGATTATGAACCATACGGGGCAGGGTGGGGCGGATATGGGTTTACTAGTTGACGGGACGGGGTGGGTTCGGTATAAGGGGAGTTTCTTGAGGGGCGGGTACGGTTTTGGTCAAACCCGCCCCTTATCCGCCCCGTTGCCATCCCTAAATTCACCACTCAACACTCACAACCATCTTCCACCACCGTTATTACCACAATTGTTGTCACTTACCCTCCATCAACATTAAAGTTGTTGCCACTGTCACCAACATAAATACCACCACCACTATCAAAGCCCAACTAACAATAGAAGTAGGGATGGTGCTAGTGAGTAATTATGCCGGTGGTACTCTTATTAATGATTGTGGTGTTTTTGGTATTGGTGGTGGTAGTGTCGAGTGGCGGTGATGATGGTGGTAATAGTGATTGGATGTAGTGCTTTAAGGTGGTGTTGATAGTAGTATTGAGAAGCAGTGTTGGTGGCAAAGGGGGATGATAATGGTGTTTGTGGAATGGGGAGTGGCGCTGGTGCTCCCTTTCCACTACCCCTCTAGCTCCGCCATTAGAAACTCATTTTAAAAATTTTGGATTATCAAAGAAATATTATTCTTACAATTTAGTTTTGTTATTAACTATGTCTATTCGTAAAATAAATTTCACGTAAATCCTGAGTAAAGTATGGGACCACTTTTTTTATATGAAAATAAATCTCATGGTAAAATTCCTTTTAAGTTTCAATTATTACCTTTTGTCAATGCTTTACATTATTTCATTAAATGTTTCATAAATATTATTGTTGGATTTCGTGTTAAAAGATGAAAATAGTATTGATTCTTATAATCTCTTGGAGCTTTAACTACTTTATACAGTTATTGTTGCTTTTTCAAAAAAAAAAACCTACTTTATTGTTGTTTGAAAGTCATCTAAAGTGTCCACATGAACAATTGTGCTCTTCTATTAATATACACATTGACCCCCCCCATGTTTTTCAGTTAGTCTGTTAAATCACTTAACTCTAGTTTCCTTCTCCAACTTGCCCATATTCGACTTTTGTTAGATTTTTGTCTTGAACCACCATGATTTTCTATTTTTTCCCCTATTCATGCTCAAGTACATGGCCATAAATTTAAATTTTCTATTTCAAGAAACCACCATTACCCACCACCACCATCACCACCATCATCGCTCGCCACCATTATTACAACCATTACACAACTTCATCATCATCGGCACCACTTGCCACCACCAACATCACCAATAACATCACTATCATTCACCACCATCATAACCATAATACCACCACTTCACCATCACCACCACTTCACCACTACCACCAACACTATATTTACCTCCATCACCATCACCATTACAACACTTAACACTACCATCACCACTCAACACTCACAACCATCTTCCACCACTGTTATTACCACCATTGTTGCCACTTACCCTCCATCAACATTAAATTTGTTGCCACTGTCATCAACATAAATACCACCACCACTATCAAAGCCCAACTAACAATAGAAGTAGGGATGGGGCTAGTGAGTAATTATGCCGATGGTACTCTTATTAATGCTGATTGTGGTGTTTTTGGTATTGGTGTGGTAGTGTCGAGTGATGGTGGTGGTAATAGTGATAATGGATGTAGTGCTTAAGGTGGTGTTGATAGTATTATTGAGAAGCAGTGTTTGTGGCAAAGGGGGATGATAATGGTGTTTGTGGAATAGGTGGTAGTTGTGAAGTGGTAAAAAGAAAATATGGATTTAAGTCCCTGTGCTTAGGTTTAAAATGCAGCTCTGCCCTTGTTCCATGAGATTCAAGTAAATATGCGATTGTAATTCTCGTAAAAAATCCACGTGTGCAATTTTTTTTCTACCTATCACATTCTAAATTCTACCTAAGTCACTTAGTCAGCATTTTCGCTAATTTTTGGATGGAATGTTAACGATGGTTAAATATACTCACATTTTTCTTGAGTATAGGGGCAAATATGACAATTAACTTGTGTAAGTGTAAATCTGCATCTTTGACCTAAGTACATGGGCATGTATCTATATTTTCCACGTGATAACTTAAGCAAAATAATTGGGATTCAAAAATTTCAGTGAAGTGGGTTGGATTATATGCATGTTTAGCAATGATATCGACCACCCAAATTGTCTTTTAATTTAGTTGCTACATGATCACATGTTAGAAGATTTGAACCGTTTTTCACTGCTTCTCCAACTAAGACATTCTTTAAGTAATAAATATCGTAATTTTTTTAGCACTAAATAAATGAGTTCAGATCTCTGTACCACTTTGTGTGCCCCTCCCTGTGCCATTATAACCTCAACCGTTTACATGCTTGGATAATATCAACATAATGACAATCTTAATGACTGCAAGTTGTTGGATCACTTGTGGCACAGGGAGGGACACACAAAGTGGTAAAGGAGATCTAGACTCTAAATAAAGAACCTTTTTTCATTGCTTCTCCAACTAAAACATTCTCTAAGTAATAAACATCGTAAAATCTTTTTAGCAATCAATAAGGCTAAAATATATTCATAATTCATATAATGAATGCATTAAGCTATTGCAAAATTGCATGATGAGAATTATATCTGACTTTATATTTTGAAAAAAAATACTAGATGCCGATAGAGATAGGTTTCTTTGACTGGTAACTCATATAATAAAAAGTATTCTGGCTATATATAAATTATGTCTCTTTTAAAATAAAAGTTCATTTTCATTATGATTTTGAACAAAAATCTATACTCACTTCAAGAGTGATTTGAATACATGGAGAAATTGTACATGAATACATATTCAAACAAGACAAGTTTATGAATAAATTCTCAAACTCAAATACCTCTCCCCACAATGGAACAAAGACCAAAAGAAAACAAAAATGAATTTTCAAATTCAACCACTTAATCCCTCAAGACTAAGGGGCAAAATGGTCAATTGACACAAAACCTTACAATTACAACAACAAAACACTTTATTAGTGACAGTGTGTTAGCTACTAAAAACCTCCAATACAACCAACACTATACTGCCAAGAATAATAGAGATATCAAAAAATCATAAAATCTTGCTTACAAAATTTTAAGCGTAATGGTTTTATTGATATTTTTAATTAAAATGTGTTGGATCTACAATTGATACAACCGATAAAATATCGACATCTTATTGTATGAGAAAGATTTTGTAACTTTGTTTTGGCCCGGCTCATACTGCCAATTCACACACAACAGACAAGGAGACAAATGTCATTATCACAAAACCCATTCCCATATTCGTCATTTTCCACCCACCCACACACACACACACTACCGTTTCCACCATTCACCACTGTCACCTACACTCCCCACTCTTTTTCTCTCTCTAAAAACCACTTTCTCTCTCTCTCTAAAAAATACTCGAAACCCATATCTATCTCATTCATCAATCAATCTCTGAATTTGGGGTTTTTTTTTCTTCTTCTTGGAAATGGGTAGCAGAATCCCATCTCATCAGCTCAGCAATGGCTTGTACGTATCGGGTAGACCCGAGCAACAGCTCAAGGAGCGGCAGCCGACAATCGGAGCTCGTGCTGTACCTTACACCGGCGGCGACGTCAAAAAATCCGGCGAGCTTGGTAAAATGTTCGATATACCTGTCCATGATCACTCTAGTGGCATCCCCTCTTCTCTGAAACCACCGACGAGGCCGTCGTCTTCCTCCCAACACAGCAGCGGATCCGTTAGATCCGGGCCGCACTCGGGTTCCGGCCCGATTCCCAAAAAGCCATCGTCTGGCCCGCTAGTTGGGCTACAACCCACCGGGTTAATTACTTCCGGGCCGTTGGGATCGAGTGTCGGTCGCCGTTCGGGTCAGCTTGAACAGTCGGGTTCAACGGGTAAAACCGTTTATGGGTCGTCGGTGACGACGTTGGGGTATGATGATTTGAGGTTGGGGTTTAAGGTTTCTAAAACGGTAATGTGGGTTTTCTTGGTGGTGGCGGTAATGGGTTTGATGGTGGGGGCGTTTGTTATGGTGGCGGTGAAGAAGCCGGTGATTTTGGTGGCGGTGGCTGCCGTTTTGGTTCCGGCTGTTCTTGTGATTCTGTGGAATATAGCTTGGAAAAAGAAAGGGTTGTTGGCTTACTTGAGGAGGTACCCTGATGCTGAGCTTAGAGGCGCCATTGATGGTCAATATGTCAAAGTTACTGGGGTATTCTCTTTCACCCACAAACACATATAATTGTATGTAAATGGATAATGTTTTGTTAAATTTGATGGTTTATATACTATTTTGAGTATTAATTGTGTATTTTATATGTTAATATTACCAATTTAATGATATCCATGTTTAGAATGGATAAACTAAAATGCATTTTTAGTCTTATTAGATATGAGACAATAAAATGCAATAATGTGTTGAATGCGCGAGCAGGCAAGTGATGTTATGATTAGTTTCTTTTTTTATTTATTTGTTAGTATTGTTTTGAGTATTAGAGTTGTTTATGTTTGTATCAAGGAAACAACTAAAGATAGAAAATATGGAGCATTTGAATTGTGGTCCGTAATGGCACCTGTTCCATTTAATACATAGATTGTTCTACTTTATTTGTGTTTTTCATTAATGTAGCGTTGAAAATCTAGTATTGTTAGTTTGGAATTTTGGGTAATGATTAGTACTTGGTGGATTTCTTGTAGGCTTTATTGAAAGGGATTTTGTTTGCCATTTTGACCATAGTATCCTGATTAAGTTCTAAGGCAATTATTGATGGTTCTAATTTGTGTAGGGTAAAACTATCTATGGCAACTCGTTAAAAATTTCATCTGTCATGGATAAGATGTTAGTTGTTTGGTATTATGTGCATTTTGGGTAGCAAATGTTATTACTTCTTAAGGAGTTTAAGGATATAATTTTTTTAGGTAGCTACTTTTCTTGTGGAAGAGAAGAGGGGTACAATGTTTGTTTCATTCTTATGGTTCAGACAATGTGTTGTTCATGGCTTTCACACAAGATACATTTAATGTCAGAACAATACTCATTCGACTTGCATTACTTTTCAAAATTGAATCCCGCTCTTTAGTGTTTACCGTTATGGCAAGTTGGAAGAGTCGAAACACAGGTCTTGGCCTTTATGAAGCTTCAACTTTACTACATTATCAGCTAACATTGAGGAATTATGTATTTTTTTTTTTTAAGGTAATTTGGTGAAATGCTATGTGTTTGATCCAGTATTCGAAGCAGATGCTGGTTGGGACAGCTCGGCCCATCGGCTACAATGCATAGGACTTCGTAGTGGTTGATAGTGATCACATAAGGATTGGACGGCTTGAGGTTAGGGTTTAGGTGTCCAAAAAAGTAATGTAGTTTTTTTGGGTGGGGGAATGGGTTTGCCGGTGGTGATAATGACCGTCATTTTGGTTCCTCTGCTTGGCGATTCTGTGAATACAAAGGATTGTTAGCTTTCATGAGGATGTATCATGACATTGAATTGTGTGTAAATGTTTGCTTATCGCTTAAGTGCAAGTTCTATAAAGTGGAGTATTAATTGTTGAATTTGATCTTAGTATAATTACTTTATTACTATTGATGGTTAAAAGAAATGGAAATGCATTTGAAGTGTTTCACAAGAGAGGAGTCAATAATTGCTCGAGTAGCAATCGTAAATTTAGACGTTTGAACCAGTTGTAGCGAGAATACCTAATATAGAAAGTATATAACATCTATGTATCATCTCTAACGGGAGTAACTTCATTTGTACATGATTTGGAATTATTAGTCGATGCTGCTGTGCTTAATTTAGTTCTTTTTAATTAGGTTTCTGGGGACTACTTTTCTTGTAAAAGAACAGTCACAAACCGATATAATTGTAGTTTGTTGGCTTTTAAGCTTGATGAATATAAAGTCAGATAGCAATACGTGTCATTAATTTGTTTACTTGTGTTACTTGTCATAACTTTTTTGCTTTCCATTTTTGCCCTGAGGTGACGTGGAAGGGGTTGAACCTCATATTTTAGTCTTTCAAGTTCAGTTTTCACTAAGTTACGTTTTATAGCTTAGCAGTCATGTAGTGTTTGAAGTTCTTTTAAGAAATTCGATGGAACGTGTTCGCAAAAACGTAAATGGGTTTCGTCACTTGTTAGTGGCTAGAATATGATTCACGGTTCATGGAGTCCTTGATGAGTCATGATCACCTCTTAATTAGAGCGAGTGAAGAATAGTGTTGGGGAAGAATGTTGTATCAAAACTAACTTTGCGTTTCCATCTCCTTATTTACCCTCTATATGGGGTTACAAAGTAATTGCTAACTCCTTCGATTCATGAAAAGCTGCTGCTGCTGTTGCAACATGTTTAAAGACAAGGAAAAACTGTTTGGATCACTTGTGAATTCAACCTCATCTCAGGGACATGGAAAGATTGTCCCCTCAGATGAGCAATCATCTTAGGAGACAAGATATCAAGCTGAGATTAGACAATAATGCTTGAGACACGGAGAAAGTGTTCTGAAGTATATTACGTGAGGCCTATCGACATTCTAAACCACTGTACTTTGCTTAAGCTGTCGATTAACCCACCCATGTTTTTTTTAGCGGTTTTAACCATCCAACTTCATTTACGTTTTTAATAAACCCAAATGGCATAACGACATCCAATAATGTTAGAAAAACCTAACAAAACCTAACCTAATCTAACGCTAGTTAACGAGAGTTAACTTGGATGTCATTCATTCTTAATTTATCCCTGGTCTTCTCTCTCCTTCACAGACTTTACATCTTCAATTTCACCAAAAACCCTAGCTTTTACAAAATCCCCAAACTCATGATCCATTTCAATAGCAGCTCCATTCCTCTTCCAATCGTTACTACCTTCAAGAGCTGCTTCATCATTGAACTGACTCGAAGCTTGAGCATCACATTTGGACTCAAAACGCCTCATCGATGGCCTGTTTCAATACCAAACGGTACAGCTCTTGGCCGATAACCTGCTTCAATTCACCGTCCTCGTCGACGGCCTTTTGATCGTCTCCCTCCCAAGCTACATTCAAAACCTCAGTGTCGACGGCCTCTTTCAAGGCCAGATTTTGAAAGGGTTTCAAAATCAAAAGCATGAACATTTTAAACGGTTTGGGTTTCAATTTTCGATTTAGATCTTTGTATTTGAAGGATTTTTTATTTTCGATTTCCCATTTTTTTTCAGATTTGGGTTACGATTTTTCAGATCTGGGTTTCATTTCTTGAGATCTGCTTTTGAATTTTGAGATCGGTTTCAAATTTCTTTGATTTCGATCTTTGCTTTAGATTGTAAATCTGGATTTGGATTTTTAAGTTCAGAGTTTCGACTTTTGATTTTGCTTGAATTTGGTTGGGTATGTAGAAATGACCTGGGTTTTTCTTAACTTTGGGTATGTAGAATGATCTGGGTTTTTCTTAACTTTGGGAATGAAGAATTTGCATTTGCATGGTGGCTGCAATGGTGGTTTGAGTGGCTGCAATGGTGGTTTAAGTGGCTGTAGGCATGTTGGTGGCAGTTGTATGGAGAAGAAGATCAGGGATAAATTAAGAATGAATGACATCCAAGTTAACTCTCGTTAACTAGCGTTAGATTAGGTTAGGTTTTGTTAGGTTTTTCTAACATTATTGGATGTCGTTAGGCCATTTGGGTTTATTAAAAATGTAAATGGAGTTGGATGGTTAAAACTGCTAAAAAAAACATGGGTGGGTTAATCGACAGCTTAAGCAAAGTACAGTGGTTTAGAATGTCGATAGGCCATTACGTGACAAATATCCAACAAAATTATTGTCGCCTCGGTAAGAGTCGGGATGAGATCGAAAACACTGAATACCTTATTTAAGATGTTCCCTACACAAATCTCATTTACGTGTAGGCTTGGCAATTTTTACCCGTTACCCGGCAACCCACTCGACCCAACCCGTTAATTACCCAACCCAACCCATTAATGGTTTTGGGTTGGAACGGGTAACCCGTTTTAACCCGTGAAAATTCGCGTGTTAAAAGCTCCGACCTCTGCAACCCGCTTCAACAAATTAAAAGCCTGCGGTCTTCCTCATTGTCGAAACTTGCAACGCAACTTAGGGTTTCCGCCTCCACGCTCTGATCCGAGTAGACGACAGCCGGACGAGCTCCGACCTCTGATTTTCCGGGTATATTGATTCCTCCTCTCCGATCGCCTTTATCTTTATCTCTCTCTCCTCGTCAAACCCGCGACAGTGTGCCGTTGAGAAGAATAAAGGCTTGAAGCAAACACGACTAGAAGATTACAGTTTGAAGATTATCTAATCTGAAAATTCAATATAGAACTAGAAGCAACTCTCTCCGATTAGATACGAGAAATGGTGAGTTTGAGTTTTGCTTTCAATGGAACTTAGAAAGAGAAAGAGATAAGGGAGATGAGTTGAGAAAGAGCAAGAGAGATGGAGGCGCAGCACATGCCTGAAGTTAGAGGAGGTAAGTTAGGGTTTTTTATGAAGTTAATCTAACCGTAGTTATGGAGTTCATCCAAGGGTCAATATCAAATTTAGTAGATTTAGTAATACTAATATGGACATATACGTATATGCATATAATATTCCAAAAAAGAAATATTTTAAGTCATTAAAATTTTCAACAACAGCAAAACAGGTTCAGCAGCAGGGGGAAAAAAAAATAGCGGGTCAACCCGGGCTAATCCGACCCAATAGTGACCCAACCCGTTTTGCAGTGAATTAAACGGGTTGTAACGGGTTGGACCCGTTACAACCCGCCAACCCGGCTTAACCTGACCCAACCCAACCCAACCCAACCCAACCCGCTCAATTGCCAGGCCTATTTACGTGCTTCATGTGAAATAAATGCTAATTTGGGTTGGGCAATGGGAAGATGAGTAGCCAAGCCCTCAAATTGTGTCCATACTACAATTTGTTTGACATAAGGTTGTTACATGATCTCAAGATTCCAAATTGACATAATGGTTATTGATAAAATGTGTCATAGTAAGCAATTATGTTGTATACTCCCTCCGTCCCAGCACAAGTAGGACTAGAGGAGTGTGCACAATGTTTAAGAAAATTTAGTATGTGTGTGGTAAAAAATAAAGAAAGAGAATGAGTGGGGTAAATAGTAATGTTAGTTGAATAAAATGAGTGGTGGAAAATGAAGAGAGAGAATGAGTGGAGTAAATAGTAGTGTTGGTTGAATAAATTGAGTGGTGGAAAATGAAGAGAGAGAATAAGTGGGGTTGAAACATTTCCATTTTAGGTAGTCTCACTTTTGGTGGGACGGACCAAAAGGGAAAGAAGTCTCACTTCTGCTGGGACGGAGGGAGTACATGCTAAGTGATCAAAATTAAGAGATTGGTGTCCTAAGTAATTGTCCTATCTGACTTTGATTATGTTAGGAAGTGAGTAGTTGATGCGTGCTATTTTAACTGATGTAGCTAAGGCCATGAATATTTGGCTAGTCAATTGTGTAACTAATGGCATGAGGACATGGGAAGACTCTTTTGATCACTTACAAACTCGAACTCATGGTTGCAGCTACGTTTTTGGGTTAAGGAAGACCTTAATGACGAAATGTATTCTTGAAGGAATAAAGTTGCTTAACCCAAAGTGTTATCAGCAATAAGCATGGGGCACACTGAGTTCTTTAGAGCCAACAATATTATCTTGTGAAAGCTTGAGATTTATATGCCATCTCCTAACGGACTAATATTATAGTTGCCTCATCAAAGGTGAACTGGGCGGTAACACGGTCAGTTCAATGATAATATTGATAGATTAACTCAAAAGTCGTGCTCGTGCGTGGGAGATGATGGAAACAATGGGTGGTTCCATGACTTCGACGGACCAGATTAAAACAACAAAACACAGCATGGAAAACCCTAGGGGTTGAAAGTTATTTATGACCCACTCTAGATAGTAGTTTGGTGATGATAAATTAATTAAGTTTATGTAAAATGCGACTCCCTTGTAGGTTTGATTAGATGTAGCAGATTCCACCATGTATCTTCTCCCTCCCTGGTCATATTAGAAAGAAGAAAAGAAAATGCCCTCTCAACTAATAAAAGACCATGATGTATTAGACACCCCATGAATCTTGAAACATGGAATATTCCTGTAAGCAATCATTAAGAATTATTCTTCATCGTTGATTATCCGGAGCTCAAAATATCAAAGAGGTAATAGAAAAGCACGTGGGTTGATATTGAAATAGCGTACATGTATGGATACACGAATTGGGCAGATCGGGTAAGTAATGCGATCTATTTACCTTTTGCAAGCACCCACTAAATATGATACTGATGATATCAAAGTTTGCTGTTAACGGTTTACTAAGTTTGATGGATATACAGTCATGAAACAAGACTTGTCCTTTATTTTTCGCCTTACGTTACTTGTAATAACTTTTTTGCTTTACATTCTTGCTCCGAGATGACGTACAAAGGAGTTGAACCTCATCTTACCTTGTGAAACTCCAGTCTTACTAAACAATTTGTTACAACTTTTAGTAATCTTGTACCTTCCAAAGGTGTACAAAGGAATGCTATATTTGCGGAATCTAGAAGCAATATTTTTTAGCCGGTAAAGCCCTTTTTAGCCAATTTTGGTAACTTACTGTTAGTTTTCTATGGTTTGAAATTGTCACAAAATTTTACGTGGATTCTCATTAGTAGCTTTGCATTGTTACTGTATGTGGGTGTTTTTGGATTGTACCTGACATGTTTCACGGCTGTATCTCTAAGTTCTAGCACGTATATGTTGAGATTGTTTTTCCCTAATATTTTTCCGCTCCATGCGGGGTTCTTTATGAAATATTAGAACTCTCTGTTAGACGAGATTGCAAGAGATCCAACTTAAAAAGGATGGAAACATTTTACATCTGAAAATCATTATAAAGTTATGACTGGTAGGGTGCAAGTCTGAACCGGATTAATCTGCCAGTTTGGTGCAGCAATTGTTAAGGTAATTATCAAAATAACAAGATTGAGGAATGAAAACCATCAAAATAAATAAAAATGTAGTTTCCTACAATCAAAACATGTCTATTGCTAATTATATGTAAGCCAATGTGATAACCGTTATCTACCTTAAAATTCACATTTCTCCAGTCTTCAGTACGCCTAAATTGTGTGTTTGAGTTCCATTTTTTTTTTTTTTTTTTTTTTTTGTGATAATTGAGCTTATATGATTTTTTGTAGGTCGTCACATGTGGTAGTATCCCCTTGGAATCCTCCTTCCATAAGGTTCCGAGGTGCGTCTACGTTTCTACGGAATTGTACGAATATAGAGGCTGGGGTGGGAAATCAGCCAATCCTAATCACCGTTTCTTTTCCTGGGGATGCAGGAATTCTGAGGTAAGTTTGTTTAACTAAGTTCTAGAATTTGGTAACCTAAAGTTTAGTGAGCATCCAAAACATTCCAACAGGCTACCGTTTCTGAATTTCTGCAGTTTTTGAATTAAGCTTGAAATTTTCTCATCCCCCCTCCAATTAACTTTTGATGTATGCTTTTAGAAATCACAATGCATTATGTGGAGTTAAAAGGTGACTTATGGTTCCGACTGTTTTGGATTAGTCATTAGTTAATGATCTGGTTTTGTATATTATTACTCCCTCCGTCCCGAAACGGAAACAAATGTCCAACATTGCTCTTGAGGTAGTACAATAATTATTTCCCATTTTTTTCCGTTCTTAAGACTGCATGTCTGAAAATGGAAATTGTCTCGTGTAATACAATTCATATTAACTATGTCCAAGTCCAGGTCTTATAAAGAACTTGTCTTTTTCTCTCTGATGAACAGAAATACGTAGCTGATTTTTATATATCAGACTTCCAGTCTGGATTGAGGGCTCTGGTGAAAGCAGGGTACGGAGCCAAAGTAGCTCCATTTGTGAATCCAACAACAGTAATCGATATAAACAAAGATAACAAAGATATGTCTCCAACCTTTGAACGCTGGCTTGCTGACCGTAGTCTCTCAAGAGATGACCGTGTAATGCGTCTCAAAGAAGGGTAAGTCCGTAATTTTGTACAGTAGCCTTATTTCATGTGTTCTATCCTCTTCATAGGTAAAAGGGCAAAAAGGGGAAGAATTTACATTTGACTGTTCTGCCCCTCTCCAAACCTTCTTAATACTACCTCCGTCCTTGAAAGTTAGTCCTATTTGTTTTTAGATGGTCAACACAAATGAACTTTAACCATATAGTGTCGTCGTATTATCCCAATGAAATGGTAAAGGTTGTCATTGATAAATCACTTAATGATTTATTAATAACAATTTTTTTTTTTTTTTACTAGAATGATTACATTGACTTTAATATTTGGTCAAAGTTCACTTTTGTTGACTATCAAAAAAACCAAATGGGACTATTGAGTTAAATCTGATGGAATACTTCTTGTAATGGCAGTTATATCAAAGAGGGAAGTACTGTCAGTGTCATGGGAGTTGTCAGACGGCATGATAATGTGCTCATGATCGTACCACCAGCAGAGCACGTCTCAACCGGCTGTCAATGGAGTTGCTGCCTCCTCCCCACCTATGTCGAAGGTCTTGTTTTGACTTGTGATGAAAGTCAAAACGCAGATGTTATTCCCGTGTAGTTTACTTGGTAATTGACTCAATTACCCTTACAACTGGTTTAAAAAAATCAAACAAAGTATATAAATGGAAAAGTGCTTCTGGTAGAAGTACTCAACTCTGTCCATAGCTTTGGATATAAAATGTATGTAAAACCAAACCGCATGCGAAAAAAAGAAGAAAACAAGGGTTGATTATGCATTTCTATATGCTTTGTGTGGTTCTGATGTAGAGCTAGAATGTGGGAATTAAGAATTCCCCTTCTCAGAGCAGTTAAATTATGCTTTGGGCAATGCTGTCACCGTTTTGGTATTCTCCATATTTTTCGTTCTTTTGTTATTTGGCGAGGAATTTATGTATAGAATTTGCAATGTCGCCCCGAGGCTTTTATTTATGCATATATCAGTGCTTGCTGTCTTGAGTACATATATCTTTGTTTGGCTTTTTCACTCATCTGCTTGGTGTTTATGCAAGTTACTTGTCAGAAGATTGGTCTTGTTTGTGTTTGACGGTAGTTTACGCATGCGTCAGAGCCTTGTTACGAGCCATTTTGACTTAAATCTCTACATATCAGAGCTGTCAAATAAAATTATCAACGTAGTGTTCAGTTTTAAAATTACGGAGCAAAATGACTGCAGTAAAATCATAAAAATTGGTGCATTGCAGAATCCAAAAAAAGGATTGCAATCAACGCTGAAACCCTCAAGTAATAAGATTCATATTGACTTCACTGACAAGATTCTTCTTTAAATTTATTTGAAGTTTGTAAAAAAAAAAAAAAAAAAAAAAATTATTTCTGACAAATATGGTTCTATGGACAAATTAAAGAGAGAGAGAGAGAGAGAGAGGTTAAGAACTAAAGTCGGGAAGGCATGCCTCCTGCAACGACAATGGTTTCACCGGTAATATAAGAGGCGTCGTCAGAAGCCAAGAAAGCAGTAGCTGCAGCCATGTCTTCTGTTGTTCCAAGCCTGTTGAGTAATGTCTTCTCTTCAAGTGCCTTTCTCTGCAATTAATCCAATCATGGATTCAGATTATGGCCATTCTTCTCAAAATAAGGCGTTATCATCACTATCTTTCTTTTTGCAATATTTATCAATTTCAACAACTTTCATCAAAATTATTCCATTACCCCTACCCCCAACCCCCCAACACAGTTGTCTTTCTTTATGAAGTCTTAGAACTAAAATAGTCTTAAGAAATGATACTTGAAGCTGAAACAATAGAAATTAGGTAAAGCTAAAAGACGTACCATCTCAGTGTTACTTGTTATATAGGAGGCAAAGTTTGTGGGTACAAAACCGGGTGCAACGCAGTTTACACGGGTATCTGGGGCCATCTCAGCTGCAAGAGCCTATGGAGGAATAACAGAGTATGGAATTTGAATAAGGCTACTTGTAATCAAATAAAAAAAAAAAAAAAATCAGAAAATAAGCGACTTGATATGATGAGAACATCAAAATCATACCTTGGTAAGACCTAAAAGGGCTGTTTTAGTCACCCCATACATAGCCATGGCAGAGGGTGGTGAGTAACCACCGATTGAGGAAATGAAAACAACCGAAGATCCTTTCTGCAAGTGGGGCGCCGCATCCTGTAATATAGGGATATATATGTCATATACAAGTGATTTATCTTAGCAATGAATAAAAAGGAAAAACTACCAACCGCGCATGCTTCAATAAATAATGAGCATATGGAAAATTTTGTTATGATTAGTCGAGCTTCGAGTGTTTAAGATCAATTATCTTTGATCAAGACAGAGCTCAAGCACTTTACTCAAGGCAATGAACCTATGTCAGTACTTGATGAAAACGAGCTATAAATAAGTCAAACGTGACATACATTCGAGCCCAAGAAAGAAACATACTACTCCTGTGTCCCAAAAAAAAAAAAAAAATCATACTTTGACTTTCTTGGTCGACTTAGTTGATATTTGACCAAGTTTATATGAAATTTTAATGATCTTCATGAAATTGTTATTAATAGTTTTTTTGATATACAAATGTCTAGAATTCCACCACGAAAATCATTAGAATTTCCTAAAATATTGGTCAAAGTTCAAAATCCGCCAAGGATTAAATCCGCTAAGGATTTACCCTTGGGTGTCCCAAGCCAGGATAAAGGATGAGGGTTGCGGTAGGCATGTGACAACCAGCGTAAAAACTTTGTCACATTTCTTATGACATGAATCCGAATATGAATATCGTTGGGGTGTTCCCTTCACAGCGACGCGCTACACTTCCTAGGCCTGGGTGTAGTGATAAGTATGCAAAGGTTGCTAGGTCGTCGCCCGGAAGCGACGCGCCACCTCGGCGCCCGGGGGTGGTGTCAAATATGCAAGGGTTCCTGCATTGCGGACGAGTGCGGGTAAAGAAGCTAGTCCATGGTGGGGGTAAGATTAGTGGGATGCACTTTGGAACTTGGACCATAGGCTCTTTGACAGGGAGATCAACAGAAGTGGTGGAGGTTATGGGGAGGAAGAAGATTCACATAATGTGTCTACAAGAAACTAAGTGGGTTGGAGAGAAAGCTAAAGAAATAGCACCTTGGGGTTTTAAGCTTTGGTATTTAGGAAAGGAGAAGGGTAGGAATGGAGTAGGTATCATTATTGACAAGGAGTATATCGATGATGTTGTGGAGGTGTACAGGAAGAGTGACCGGATTATTGGTATTAAACTTGTGGTTAGTGATGAGATTATAACTATTATTAGTGCCTATGCACCACAAGTAGGGTTGGACGCATCTATTAAACAAGAGTTCTGGGAAGATTTAGAAGAGGTTGTGCAACGCGTACCTAGTGGTGAGAAGTTAGTCGTTGGTGGCGATTTTAATGGACATGGGGGGTCTAGTCGACACGACTTTGAGAGCATTCATGGAGGTTTTGGTTTTGGGGAGAGGAATGAAGCAGGGAACGGGATCCTGGAGTTTGCGATGGCATATGACTTGAGTATAATGAACACTTGGTTCAAGAAGAGAGAATCACACTTGGTGACCTATAGAAGTGGAGGTAATGCAAGTCAGATTGACTTCTTCTTAGTAAGAAATGCTTGTAGAAAGAGTTACACTGACTGCAAGGTTATTCCAGGTGAAAGTACTGCAACTCAACATAGACTTGTGGTACTTGATTTTCGAAGTAGGAGAATTTCAAGGAAGAGAAAACCACTAGTAGAACCTAGAATCAAGTGGTGGAGGCTTCAAGGGGAGAATCAACAGAGATTTCTAGCTGAGATGGCCACTACTGGTATTTGGTCGGGTAATATGGAGGATATGGATATAGATTCGACCTGGACTAAGATGGAGCATACCATAAAGGAGGTGGCAAGAGAAGTCCTTGGAGAATCTAAAGGAAGTGTGCCACAAAGTAAGGACACATCATGGTGGAACGAGGAAGTAAAGCAAGCGAGAATGCTATAAATTATTGGAAAAATGCAGGAGTGAGGAGAACTATAAGAGGTATAAGGAGGCTAGAAGAGAAGCAAAGAAAGCAGTAAAAGATGCAAGAGCAAAGGTGAATCAGAAACTTTATGATAGATTGGATACAAAAAAGGGGGAAAAAGACATCTATAGACTTGCTCGTATGAGGGATAAGAGGACACGAGACATTGGGAGGGTAAAATGTGTTAAGGATGTAGACCAAAGAGTGTTGGTCGGGGATAAAGAGATAAAAGATAGGTGGAGTTCGTACTTCAATACCTTGTTTAATGGCAATCAAGAGCAGGATATTGGAGATATAACTATCCCTTCGAGTATGATTAATCGAGATTTTATACGGCGAATTCAAAAGGGTGAAGTGGAAATGGCGATGAAAAAGATGGGATTAAAGAAAGCCGTAGGGCCGGATGGAATACCAGTTGAGGTGTGGAGATGTTTTGGGGAGAGGGGAATAGATTGGTTAACAACACTATTCAACAAGATATGGAGAAGTAACACAATGCCATTGGAGTGGAGAAAAAGTACCCTAATCCCTTTGTATAAGAACAAAGGTGATGTCCAAGATTGTGCCAACTATCGAGGGATCAAACTAATGAGCCATACTATGAAACTTTGGGAAAGAGTGATTGCACAATGGCTAAGAAAAATTGTGAATATTTCGGATAACCAATTTGGATTTATGCCCGTCAGATCGACTATGGACGCAATCTATCTTATGAGACAAATCATGGAGAAATATCGAGATAAAAAGAAAGATTTGCACATGGTTTTCATTGATTTGGAGAAGGCGTATGATAAAGTGCCAAGAGAGGTACTTTGGTGGGCTTTAGTAAAGAAAGGCGTTTCAAAGAAATATATTGATATTATCAAGGACATGTATAATGGAGTTAGTACTAGTGTACGGACAAGCGTTGGGAAGACATAAGAGTTCCCTATCACGATTGTAGTGCATCAAGGCTCTGCACTTAGTCCCTTTCTCTTTGCCCTGATAATGGACGAAGTGACGAGGTCAATCCAAGATGATATTCCATGGTGTATGTTGTTCGCAGATGATATTGTGCTGATTGATGAGACAAAAGAAGGTGTTGAGAGTAAATTGGAGTTGTGGAGACGCACTTTGGAATCTCGAGGTTTTAGGTTAAGCAGAAGCAAAACTGAATATATGGAGTGTAAATTTAGCAAAGTTGGAAGCAGAGGGGCAGGAGTGATCACATTCGATGGAAAGATTGTCCAAGCTTCCGAGTTCTTTCGCTATCTTGGATCTATTATCCAAAAAGATGGAGAATTGGATGGAGATGTGGCTCATAGGATTAAAGCAGGTTAGTTGAAGTGGAAGAGTGCCACAGGGTTTCTTTGTGATCGTGGCATGCCAAATAGATTAAAGGGAAAATTCTATCGTACGGCAATTAGGCCTGCACTGCTTTATGGCACTGAATGTTGGGCCGTGAAACAGTGTCATATTCATAAGATGAATGTAGCGGAGATGCGTATGCTACGATGGATGTGTGGGCATACAAGAAAAGATCGATTGAGAAATGAGGTGATCATGGGTAAAGTAGGAGTTGCGCCCATTGAGGATAAAATGAGGGAGCATCGTCTAAGGTGGTTGGGTCATGTGAGACGGAGACCGAGTGATGCACCGGTTAGGAGGCCTGAAGAGTGGAGAAGTGATAAAATGGCGAGGGGTAGGGGAAGACCCAAGCAAACTTGGATTAAGGTGATTGAAAATGATATGAGTTTACTCGGAGTGGATGAAGATGTGGCGTTGAAGAGGCCGGAGTGGAGGGCGAAAATTCATGTGAATGATGGGGGTTGATCGTACTTTTTATTATTATTATTATTTATTTATTTATTTATTTTATTTTATTTTCTCCATCTTTTTCCTCTCTTTCTCTCTCTCTCTCTCGCTCGCTCTCTCTCTCTCTCTCTCTCTCTTTCTCTTTCTCTCTCTCTCTCTCTCTCTTCCTTTTATCACGATGACATATGAGGATTCATGTTAGCCGACCCCAAATTATTTTGAGACTAAGGCTTTGTTGTTGTTGTTGTTGTATTGGTCAAAGTTCAATCAGGCTCCGGAAGATCCCAACACGAAACTAGCTGAGCTAAGACAGGCACGGATGTTTAACATACAGACCCATAAATATAATTCACCCATGATTTATAGAGAGTGCAAGAACATAGTGGAAAAGACTTGCCTGCAAAAGAAGTATGGCAGTTTTGACATTAACTTCCCAAAGCTTGTCGAGAACTGATTCTTTAGTTCCCAATATGGGGTCAATGGAGGGATTGGCAGCAGCATTGGAGACAACCACATCAATTTTCCCATATTTCTGCAGCCAAACCAGTAAGTTCCGTTAAGCAAACAGTGGCACAGTCTCCATAAAATAAACCATTATAAGATCGATTTGCTTTCCCGGTCAAAATCCAAAATATAATTGAAATCAGAAATGATTACAAAATGTAAATGAAATAAAAAATTATGAGTGATTCATGAAAGACAATGATAAGTCAGCTCGATTTTTCACCTGAACTGTCTGGTCTATGAGATTTTTTCTTTGTTCTGCATTCGACACATGACATACCAATCCCAATACATCAATTCCTCGTGCCTTTAGCTTTCCCACCGCTTCATCAACATTTCTCTGCAGAATAAGTGAAAACCCAATTAAGAATTGCTCTCAATCAGATTAACAAAGTAAACCCACAATCAATGAATTCGACGTCTAAAGAAATAAAATAAAATACCAAGAGACATTTCATGCTAGCAAATTGAAATCAACTGAATATCATCAACTATAAAAGACTTCAATTTGTAGAAATCCACAACGCCAGAAGTTTAAAATTAGAATAGCACCAAAATGAAATCCATCCCCCCCCCCCCCCCAAAGAAATCAGGTTATTGTACAATGCCCACAGAGATCAAAGTCTGATTTGAGCAAATGTATCAAAGAATTTAATATCATTTTAAGCTCAAATCGTAAGGTTTGCTTGCATAATATGCAAAAAGATTAAAGGTTTCAAATTATAGTGAAATGCTTTTAACAATGGAATCATAATTTGAACAAACTTATTACGATCAAAGAATGCTATAAATTTGAAATTATAGGAACACCCAGAAAGAAAAAAGATCAATTTATAGAAAATCCACGAAGGGCAGATAATTTCATGGATAAATTTTAACTTATAAGAGCACCAAATAGATAAAAAGTTTGATCAAAGTTCAAGAATTTGTTCAACTCAACTCAGCTCTACATAACGTAAACTTTGTACTATTACTCGTTGACAACGTGAAAGACTATCCGCCTTTCAATTCAATCCAATTCAGCTTAAAACTCATCTTAGTAAAATACTCACAAAGATAGAAGTCCAATATAACATTTAGCAAAATAAAAAATCAAAAACCGGAGCATTTTAAGTTCAAAATTTGAATTTCTTCCTGCACCCACAAAGGTCAAAGGTATAAATTAAACGGTGTTTTATTTTTAAATGTTTTAAGTCCTAAATTCTGAATTCATGTCTGGAATTGATTGAATTAATAAGAGGCATTGTCGGAAGATTGTTTATGAATTATTCAAATTGTTTGATTATTCGTCTAAATTCACATCTAAAACTAAATGAAGAGCTGAAACCAAAAAACAAACGAATTGAACACTACAAAATAATAGTAATACTCCATCCTTCCCAAAATAACCTTCACACTTTTTCTGTTTTCGACGTTACTATGGAGGAACTTTGAGCAATGTTTTCAAGATTATTCAATTATCCTAATGAAAATCTAAAACTTGTTATTGATACACCATCAACAATACTATCAATGACAAGTTTTATATTTTGATTAGGATAATTGAATCAACTTAAAATCATTGCTCAAAATTCATTCGTAACGTCATCATGAAGATCATTTTGGGACGGGGACGGTGGGAATAGTATATAAACCACATGGGAAGAGATAAATGAACCTGTCACAAGTTAAATATTAAAGTATACTAAATGTTAAGTACCTCAGTAGCTCAGTTTAATTAAAATTAGAGTTAAAATCAGTACAATACCCCCAAAGATCAAAGGTCCAATCTTCAGCAAAAATCAAAGAAACCCAGATCAATTTGACTAAAAAAACAACTGAAATTCGTGATACCCACAATGATCAAAGTTCAAAACTGCCAAAACCTTATTGCAAAAAAGAAAACAAAAAAGGGTATTTATGTCATGGAGGAGGAAGAAATGAAGAAGAACCTGTCTGCGAGAAGAAATGACGACGGAGGCGCCTTCCAATCCGAGGCGTTCAGCGATGCTGAATCCTATACCTTGAGTTGAAGCTGTAACAATCGCTACTTTCCCTTCAAATCTCTTCCCAATCTTTTCCATTTTTTTTTGTGTTTTTTCAAAGAATTTTACAAATTAGATCCGCAAAGAGAATGGGGGAAGGTGGATTTTGAAAGTGAAATTGGCTGTTAATTAAGGAAGGCGGAGGAAGGAAGAAGATGGTGTGTTTGGGTCTCTATCTTTCTTGGAATTCACACCGGCCCGCCATCAATGGTTGACTAAGGCCCACCGTGGTGATGTTGTTACCGGCTTGAGTTTACAATGTTAGTATATTCTGAAGTGGGATACGCTTTGTTGGATTTATTATCAAAAAAAATGTTCAAGGATGCTTACATAAAAACAAAATTGATAGTTTCATACAACACCCTCCGTCTCACTTTAATTTATAAAAATGAGCTTTAGCACAAAAATAAAAAATAAAAACAGCTGAAAAAATATATATGATGTGTTATGAGTATAGATAGTTGGATAGAAGTGAGTAAGTGGATAGAAAATATTTAGTAAGTAGGTAATTGTTGTGAGACTGAGTATGACAAGTACGTCTTATTGTTTAAAAAATAGCCAAAATATTGGGTAAAACGCGTTTTACGCAACCCCCAGAAAAAAACGTGTTTTATATGCGGTTTTGTAAATATGTGGAACCTCTTTTAAAAACGCACGGTGACATTTTTGTAAATAATCGTATTTTCAAAACTTCATGGCACTCTTCAAAACTCTAAGTGGCATTTTGAAAACACGGACTGACACTCTGTAGCATATGGATTGACACTAAAAAACACATGGACTGGTACCAACAATACAAATGCACTGGTCATTTTAAACACTACAACTGGTCATCTTAAAATACACTAGCAATATTTAACACTCAAACTTATTGTGCCGGTGCAAGTATTTTGTTGTGCTAGTTCATGTATTTTTCATCGTTAGCGAGAATGTTTGTTAAGGGTCATTACTAGAGTTTTGAAAGTGTTTTTTTTTTTTTATAGCTAGTTGTAGTGTTTTTGATAGTTATTAAAAGAACCTTTGACTCTGAAAACACGGACTGACACTCTGATTACTGATAGCCAGAAGACTTGTTTTCAAAGGAAATCATGAGACATGCAAAACTCATAGGGCATAGCCCCGTGATATGTGTTTAAAATACAAAAAGGTCATTTAAGCCCTCAAAACGCGCATTTAAAAACACGTTTTTCCTAATCACTAGGAAAACACATTTTTTCAGGAGAGTAAGCTCGTTATAACCTCGAGTTATATCTATTCGCGATCAACTCAAGCTCGATTCGATAAACTCGTTAAAACTTGAATACGGGTTTGTAAGTGTGATTATTTTAGAACACGTGATTTTATTTTGATTGTGCTAATTTTAGGTGTGTTTTAATTTAGGGATTTATGTCTTTCTTATTTATGTTAAATTTTGTAAATATATTTTTATTATTTTATTTACTAACTTACTAATTAGTTTCCTAGTTTTTGTGTATCTCTTTTGATATTTTGTAGATATCTCTCACTTGGACCAGAAAGCTAAATATAAGGAAAAGATGAAGTTGATCAACACAAGATTTTGGAGATCTCCAACATTGAGTAGTCTCCAAGAAAGGGATTCTAGCCTTATAAAAGAAGAAGTCTGATGGATGTATTTGGATTCATGGGCATTAAAGTGCAAAAAGGAAGTATAAAGAACGGACTAGAACATAAATATAAAGAGATGTGAATACTGAGTAATCAATGTCATTGGATAGTACTCGAAAAGAGATTTCCAACGATAGTTTACACGTCCAAATCGGAGTTCGTATGAAGAAGTTATGGCCTCCGGAAAATTGCGCGTAAAATGTACAAGCCGCGAAGCAAGGGGTGCGCACGCACACCAAACTTAGGGCGCGCGCACGCACACCGGAACAAATCCCAGACCTTCTGTAAAGAAGAGGCGCACGCACCCATCCATGAAGAGCGCGCGCTCCAGCGAGGGGCTTTAGGGGTATTTCTCAGGGAACTTTGGGGAATTTCTAAAATATTGTGGGCTTTTCAATAATTTCCAAATTTCCAAGGGATTTTCTGGAATTTTTGGAGGAATTTGGGGAATTTTCGGAGGAATTTTCTGGAAGTGAAAAAATGCCAAGAGATCCTGGGAAATTCCGGCCAGCACTTTATTTTATCCTTTTTCCACAAGGAATCCTAGGGTTTTTCCTATTTTTACAACTCCTTAGCCCTAGTATATATATAACACTCCATCCAATTTATTTTATTCATACTTTGTGCATACTTTTAGTCAAGATTCAAGATTGTAATCAAGATTTCATCAATTTAATCCCAGGTTTTGATGTTCTTTATTATTTTTCTTGTTCTTGATTTTATTCTTATTAGTAGCTAATTTCTTAGATTCATGAATTGGTAGTAACAATACTTGATCTCTATGCTATAGATTAAATTCTTCCATTCTTTCTTATTCTTGTTTATCAAAATATTCTTCATTCTAAATTCTTTAGTTTCAGTTATATGTTAAGATATAAATTGGCTTTAGAATTTCTGGGTATCTATTGTTACAGTGACTCGGGCATTGATACATTGACTACTATTTTGATTAATATATCTATTTGATGCCGTGTTAGAAATCAAGTGGGTGTAGGTTTATCTGTTCTTTAGAACGTAATAACTCTTTAAACAATTACATGGACTTGATTTGCGAAGTGTGATTAGTTAGAGAGAAATAGATTGCAATCCGGCCGCCTCACCGTCCCAATTCTTACTTTTGTGAACGAACCCAAGAAAGAGATTGATCTTTTTATTAGGAGCATAGCATAGAGTGAAAGTATTTGTGAACTCAATTCGTGAATCTATTCGTTAATCTTGATTTTATTTGTTTTCTAAGTTTAATTATTTATTGCTTTAGTAGTTTAATAAACAATCAAACCAACCCCCCCCCCACTATTTACTTTTCTGTTTTTAAACATTCTTGTTTTCCAATCTAGTCTCTGTGGATTCGACCCTTGCTTGTGCATACTACTACATCGGTAACTAGTACACTTGCTAGGTAATTTAATTAGAGAGATATTTTCTCCATCAAGTTTTTGGCGCCGTTGCCGGGGACTTGATTAGGTTAACAAGTTTGTGTAGATAGTGTAAATAGTTTTCTTTTAGTTTTTATTATTTTTTAGTTAATTATTTTATTTCTTTGTTTATCTAAATATATGTGTGAGCTGCTCTAGAGGGATGTATGGAATAAACACGAATGATGACTTAGGAAAACAAGAATTAGACCGACAATTAGCCAAATTATCTGAGAATTTAGATTTTTTGTCTGCAAAGATAAAGTCGGTAAATTATAATGTTCAACATGGATGTGCTAATTGTGGCGTTTATTATCATGCTACTAATGATTGTCCGTCTAGAACCTACTTTCCTGAGTATGCTCCACAGGTTCAAGAAAGGAATTTTCCCCACCATGGTCACTGCAATACGACTATTTTCCTAACTCTTTTAATCCAGGATGGGGAAATCTGGTATGGGGCAATGATGAGGTAGTTTATGATCCCACTTGTGAGCCAAACTATGTGAATAATCCACCACCACCACAGTCGGAAGAGCAACCTTCAACTCTGGTTTGGTATCTAAATGCTGACGGGGAAGAGTGTGTCTATGACTCATTTTTTTAGCCATATTTTAAACCACCACCACAATATAGAAAGCAAACCGTGGAGGACGCAAAAGATAATTTTGTCTATGAAATCTCTAATGTTTCCTCTCCGGATGAGTCACATGAAAAAAAACCTTTTGAGGATGCAACGGAGAATTTTGTCTATGAAATCTCCAATGTTGTCTCTAATGGAGGGTCACTTGAAGAGAAACCTTTTGAGGATGCAAAGAAAATTTTTGTCTATGAAATCTCCAATGGGGACTCTGAAGATGGATCACATTTTGATAATTCAAGTGGGTGTATAGGGTGTGTGGGAAAGGCGAAGAAGGTGGAGAAAACATGGCATGAGTTAGCTATTGAGGAGCTTGAGTTTGCCTTATATGGTGGTGAGAAGTGGGTTAGTAGGGAAGTTCCCAACGAGGATGGGGACCTTTATATTGAAGAGAACTTGGTGATCATTATGGTACCCCTTCTTTCTTGTAATAGTGGAAAAGGTGGTGAGAGGCCACAAGTGGACAAGCCCAAGAAGCGAAAATGCCAAAAATTCCCTGTGGTGCTAAATGATAAAATAAAAAGTGGAATATACATGGGGCTCGAGATGAAGATAAGGACCCGTGAGAATGCAAAGTGGACCAAAGGAAGAAAGGTTAAATCCAAACCGAGCAACGGTCGGGCTAACGACCTTAACCAATTGTTGGGAGGCAACCCAACGAGGTAACATTTTATTTGCTTTTGTTTTTGTTTTGTTGTGTCATGCCATCCTTTGAACCCAAAGCATTTTTTAGTTCCTTATGCTATGAGGACATAGCATGTTTTGAGTTTGGGGGTAGGTATCTCTCCGAGTTTGTGGGTTTATAGGGGAGTGTATATAGTTGTCACCCTCCAAAAAAATAGAAAAATTTAAAAATTTTGTTCTCTTTATATTTTGGGATGTTGGCCATAGTTGGTGATGATCTGAGGGTTTATTTTTATTAGCCATTGCGGGTGCCATTGTTTAACCTAGAGTTAGGACTGCATTAACACTACTAAAGGCATGATTGCACCACCTCTCACTTACATTATTTTCATGATCATGTTACCAACTTAGGAATAATTTATAGGATCACTTGGTATATGTTCGGGGGCCCTAGAACATTGTTGCATGGTTGTCAATAACAAGTCAATGGGTTATTCGGTATTTATGACATTTCTTTCTCAACCCTTTTGTTGGCCTTATTTTGTCTATCTAGTCACTAAATAAAATCATCGCTAGAACACCCTTTTGAGCCTAGTAATGAATGAAAGAATGGCACATTAAAGACCGACGTTCACCTTCTTTTGATACCCGATTTCCTACCATTTTGCACTTAGAGTAGGTTAGACCCACCTTGACGAGGAAGTGGATTAGGAAATGATAGGAATTTATGGTTAGAAAATGGGAGAATGATTTGGGGAATTATGGTTTATGGCCAAATATATGAAATGGGTGTATTGAATGAAAGGAAGGTGTAATCACAAAAATATTGTGATCATTGAGTAGTGTGCAAAGTGATTAAATAAGAACACATTTGTCTTGAGTAAGTTGAGATTCAAAAAAAAAAAAAAAAGAGAAAAAGCTTGTCCCCTTAATGATTTGAAGTGATGATTTGGAAAAGGCCACAAGAAATAGAGAATTACGTCTCACCCTATGTAATTATATAAAGTTCAAGTTTGGGGGTGAGACAGTGTGGGAATTGGGTGAGCGGAGAGTTTTAACATATTGTGAGGATGTACATATTGTAGAAAACTTCTTAGTCCACTTTCTTAACTTCGTATGTCCTTACCTTCATTTGTAACCGTGAACCTCGCACGTTTGTTGTGCTTAAACTTTATGACATATTTTCTTTCAATATCGGTAACCGGGTTGACAACTGTGTATACATGATTATGAGTGTCCTTGATGTAATCATCATCATTTGTGGAATAAGAGCATTAACTTAAGTGATCCCATAAGCTAATCTTATTTTGGTCGCATTGATCACCACTTCACTCATCCTATCATGCTGCGGTGGAAAATCAAACGAGCTAGTAGTGTGTATGTGTTGCAATTTGGTTTTTCAATGGTACCTATTTAATGGAACTTGTGTGAGGGACCCTGAGACTTTTGGCTAACGACTCCCATATGTATAGAGAACATCCCAAAAATATTTGTTTTTATTTTTTTAGTTTTTGTAGTTTTATATTTGTTTTGTTTTACTCGAGGACGAGCAAAAGATAAGTTTGGGGGTATTTGATGGATGTGTTTTTACCCATCCAAATCATATACTTCTATGACTTATTAGATGCTCAACCTTGGGTGTTTTAATGTTTTTTTGAGTGTTTATAAGTATAGGGAAGGAGCGAAAGAATGTATGGATTCATGGGCATTAAAGTGCGAAAAGGAAGTATAAAGAAGGGACCAGAACATAAAGATAAAGAGATGTGACTACTGAGTAATCAATGTCATTGGATAGTACTCGAAAATAGATTTCCAACGATAGTTTACACGTCCAAATCGGAGTTCGTATGAAGAAGTTATGGCCTCCAAAAGATTGCGCGTAAAATGTACAAGCCGCGAAGCAAGGGGTGCGCACGCACACCAAACTTAGGGCGCGCGCACGCACACCGAAACAAATCCCAGACTTTCTGTAAAGAAGAGGCGCACGCACCCATCCATGAAGAGCGCGCGCTCCAGCGAGTAGGGGTGATCATGGTCCGGTCTGGTCCGTTTTTTGACAAAATATCACAAAACCAGAACCGGAACCAATACTCTGGTTCTCTAAAAATTTGGAACCGGAACCAAACCAATACTTGTGAGAAACAACACACTGGTTCTGGTTCTACTGGTTTGTTCTGGTCCGGTTCTACAATTTATTAATCATGTGAAGTTTATTTCTTTTCAAACTTTCTTAACTCACAACATTGACAAGATCAAACACAAATATAATCTTAATATTAATTATAAATCTGGATAAAAAAAACCCCAAAAAAATTGAAGTACCGTCAAATTATACGGCCAAATGTATCAATTCACAAATATAATCACTATAGTATTAAATATTACAACTATTGATTAACAAACAAAAAGAAACATATATTGCTCATCTTACAAATAGTTACATGGGTCTTTTTAAAAAAATAAATTAAATGGGCCATTAAAAAAATAATAATACAAAAGTAAGTATATAATTTTATTTACTATAAGATAATACATATAAAATAAATATGTAGTATATGTGCTCAACTGGTCCGGTCCGGTTCTAACCAGGTTAATTTCACCAAGAACAAGAACCGAACCAATATACTGGTTCTATAATATTTTAGAACCGTAACCAAACCATATGTACTGGTCTGGTCCGGTTCTTTTGGTCCGGTCCGGTTCCAAATTTTTTTTGCTCACCCCTACCAGCAAGGGGCTTTAGGGGAATTTCTCAGGGACCTTTGGGGAATTTCCAAAAGATTATGGGCTTTTCAGTAATTTCCAAATTTCTAAGGGTTTTTTTGGAATTTTTGGAGGAATTTGAGGAATTTTCGGAGGACTTTTCTGGAAGTGCAAAAATTCCAAGGGCTCCTGGTGAAATTCTGGCCAGCACTTTATTTTTTCCTTTTTCCATAAGGAATCCTAGGGTTTTTCCTATTTTTACAACTCCTTAGCCCTAGTATAAATATAACACCATCCAATTTATTTTATTCATACTTTGTGCATACTTTTAGTCAAGATTCAAGATTGTAATCAAGATTTCATCAATTTAATCCCAGGTTTTGATGTTCTTTATTATTTTTCTTGTTCTTGATTTTATTCTTATTAGTAGCTAATTTCTTAGATTCATGAATTGGTAGTAACAATACTTGATCTCTATGCTATAGATTTAATTCTTCCATTCTTTCTTATTCTTGTTTATCAAAATATTATTCATTCTAAATTCTTTAGTTTCAGTTATATGTTAAGATATAAATTGGCTTTAAAATTTCTGGGTATCTATTGTTACAGTGACTCGGGCATTGATACATTGACCACTATTTTGATTAATATATCTATTTGATGCCGTGATAGAAATCAAGTGGGTGTAGATTTATCTGTTCTTTAGAACGTAATAACTTTTTAAACAATTACATGGACTTGATTTGCGAAGTGTGATTAGTTAGAGAGAAATAAATTGCAATCCGGCCGCCTCACCGTCCCAATTCTTACTTTTGTGAACGAACCCAAGAAAGAGATTGATCCTTTTATTAGGAGCATAGCATAGAGTGAAAGTATTTGTGAACTCAATTCGTGAATCTATTCGTTAATCTTGATTTTATTTGTTTTCTAAGTTTAATTATTTATTGCTTTAGTAGTTTAATAAACAATCAAACCAAACCCCCCCCCCCCCACTATTTACTTTTCTGTTTTTAAACATTCTTGTTTTCCAATCTAGTCTCTGTGGATTCGACCCTTGCTTGTGCATACTACTACATCGGTAACTAGTACACTTGATAGGTAATATAATTAGAGATATATTTTCTCCATCAAGTTTTTGGCGCCATTGCCGGGGACTTGATTAGGTTAACAAGTTTGTGTAGATAGTGTAAATAGTTTTCTTTTAGTTTTTATTATTTTTTAGTTAATTATTTTATTTCTTTGTTTATCTAAATATATGTGTGAGCTGCTCTAGAGGGATGTATGAAATAAACACGAATGATGACTTAGGAAAACAAGAATTAGACCGACAATTAGCCAAATTATCTGAGAATTTAGATTTTTTGTCTGCAAAGATAAAGTCGGTAAATTATAATGTTCAACATGGATGTGCTAATTGTTACGTTTATTATCATGCTACTAATGATTGTCCGTCTAGAACCTACTTTCCTGAGTATGCTCCACAGGTTCAAGAAAGGAATTTCGCCCCATCATGGTCACTGCAATACGACTATTTTCCTAACTCATTTAATCCAGGATAGGGAAATCATTCAGACATGGTATGGGGCAATGATGAGGTAGTTTATGATCCCACTTGTGAGCCAAACTATGTGAATAATCCACCACTACCACAGTCGGAAGAGCAACCTTCAACCCTGGTTTGGTATCTAAATGCTGACGGGGAAGAGTGTGTCTATGACTCATTTTTTGAGCCATATTTTAAACCACAACCACAATATAGAAAGCAAACCGTGGAGGACGCAAAAGAGAATTTTGTCTATAAAATCTCTAATGTTTCCTCTCCGGATGAGTCACATGAAGAGAAACCTTTTGAGGATGCAACGGAGAATTTTGTCTATGAAATCTCCAATGTTGTCTCTAATGGAGGGTCACTTGAAGAGAAATCTTTTGAGGATGCAAAGGAAAATTTTGTCTATGAAATCTCCAATGGGGACTCTGAAGATGGATCACATTTTGATAATTCAAGTGGGTGTATAGGGTGTGTGGAAAAGGCGAAGGAGGCGAAGAAGGTGGAGAAAACATGGCATGAGTTAGCTATTGAGGAGCTTGAGTTTGCCTTATATGGTGGTGAGAAGTGGGTTAGTAGGGAAGTTCCCAACGAGGATGGGGACCTTTATATTGAAGAGAACTTGGTGATCATTATGGTACCCCTTCTTTCTTGTAATAGTGGAAAAGGTGGTGAGAGGCCACAAGTGAACAAGCCCAAGAAGCGAAAATGCCAAAAATTCCCTGTGGTACTAAATGATAAAATAAAAAGGGGAATATACATGGGGCTCGAACTAAAGATAAGGACCCGCGAGAATGCAAAGTGGGCCAAAGGAGAAAGGTTAAATCCAAACCGAGCAACGGTCGGGCTAACGACCTTAACCAAATGCGCTTGTTGGGAGGCAACCCAACGAGGTAACATTTTATTTGCTTTTGTTTTTGTTTTGTTGTGTCATGCCATCCTTTGAACCCAAAGTATGTTTTAGTTCCTTATGCTATGAGGACATAGCATGTTTTGAGTTTGGGGGTAGGTATCTCTCCGAGTTTGTGGGTTTATAGGGGAGTGTATATAGTTGTCACCCTCCAAAAAAATAGAAAAATTTAAAAATTTTGTTAGCCATAGTCGGTGATGATCCGAGGGTTTATTTTTATTAGCCATTGCGGGTGTCATTGTTTAACCTAGAGTTGGGACTGCATTAACACTACTAAAGGCATGATTGCACCACCTCTCACTTACATTATTTTCATGATCATGTTACCAACTTAGGAATAATTTATAGGATCACTTGGTGTATGTTCGGGGACCCTAGAACATTGTTGCATGGTTGTCAATAACAAGTCAATAGGTTATTCAGTATTTATGGCATTTCTTTCTCATCCCTTTTGTTGGCCTTATTTTGCCTATCTAGTCACTAAATAAAATCATCGCTAGAACACCCTTTTGAGCCTAGTAATGAATGAAAGAATGGCACATTAAAGACCGACGTTCACCTTCTTTTGATACCCGATTTCCTACCCTTTTGCACTTAGAGTAGGTTAGACCCACCTTGACGAGGAAGTGGATTAGGGAATGATAGGAATTTATGGTTAGAAATTGGGAGAATGATTTGGGGAATTATGGTTTATGGCCAAAGATATGAAATGGGTGTATTGAATGAAAGGAAGGGGCAAGCACAAAAATATTGTGATCATTGAGTAGTGTGCAAAGTGATTAAATAAGAACACATTTGTCTTGAGTAAGTTGAAATTCAAAAAAAAAAAAAAAGGAGAAAAAGCTTGTCCCCTTAATGTATTGAAGTGATGATTTGGAAAAGACCACAAGAAATAGAGAATTACGTCTCACCCTATGTAATTATATAAAGTTCAAGTTTGGGGTGAGACAGTGTGGGAATTGGGTGAGCGGAGAGTTTTAACATATTGTGAGGATGTACATATTGTAGAAAACTTCTTAGTCCACTTTCTTAACTTCGTATGTCCTTACCTTCATTTGTAACCGTGAACCTAGCCTCACACGTTTGTTGTGCTTAAACTTTATGCCATATTTTCTTTCAATATCGGTAACCGGGTTGACAACTGTGTATACATGATTATGAGTGTCCTTGATTGGGTTAACGTGTATCATCATCATCATTTGTGGAATAAGAGCATTAACTTAAGTGATCCCATAAGCTAATCTTATTTTGGTCGCATTGATCACCACTTCACTCATCCTATCATGCTGCGGTGGAAAATCAAACGAGTTAGTAGTGTGTATGTGTTGCAATTTGGTTTTTCAATGGTACTATTTAATGGCACTTATGTGAGGGACCCTGAGACTTTTGGCTAACGACTCCCATATGTATAGAGAACATCCCAAAAATATTTGTTTTTTTTTTTTTTAGTTTTTGTAGTTTTATAGTTTTATATTTGTTTTGTTTTACTCGAGGACGAGCAAAAGATAAGTTTGGGGGTATTTGATGGATGTGTTTTTACCCATCTGACACCTACCGTAAGTACAAAAATAAGTTCCTTGCATTATTTGATAACGAATGTAAGAGTACGTTACATATATCTGTCGTTAACGAGTACCTTGCATTATTTGATACAAATGCAAAAGTGCGTTGCATATTTTAGTCGATTGGCCGGCAAAAAACTGTCTCTCGTGTGTTGAAGCGTTACCACTCATGTGTAATTTATGAGTAAAATCAAATAAAAATACCACTTATTTTGATAATCTTAGAGATTGACTACATAGAGTAAATTTCTTCAAAGAATTTACCCCTTAATGAAATATTTTTCTAAATTAATTTTTTGTCCTTAGTTAAAAAAATAATAATATATGACATCTTTTTCTAAATTGTTGTTATCTTATTTTGATAATCTTAGAGATAGACTACATACAGTAAAATATTATTAAGGATCATAAAATTAATCCATGGTATATATATAGGTACATGTTGTCATGTTCAGTAAAAATTCACATAAACAATATCAGCAAGTTGAGAAAGATCAATATGGGTTGTACGAAGTTCTTTTTTGTTTTTCTCACTGTTCTTGCGATAATTGCATCATATGCAAGTAACTTTGGTAAGTAGAACATCCATCTATATTTATTTGGGTGTGTTCGTGTGTGCCTGACTCAATTTGATACGACAAAAACTTATGTGAGACGGTATCACGAGTGAGACGGGTCTCGTTGAGAGAGTAAATGGTTTTTAGGTGGGGCGGGGCAAACTCATTTCCTCTCTCATTAAGATCCGTCTCATGTGTAAGACCGTCTCACACGAGACTTGATCATTTGATAGTCTGCGATTAATGTTTATTTTTTATTTTGCAATTGCAGGTGATGCTGTGCCTATCAAGGTTCTTTGCAACACTGGTTTTAAGAATTGCGATATAGAACTATGTGACAAGTATTGTAAAAGTGTTCAGTATCCTAGTTGGTATGGATATTGTTCGGGTGACATATGTTGTTGTCATGCACCTGATGAATAAATTTTGTATTATGGCTTAATTAATAAAAATCAATTACAACTTATTTGGTTCGTAAATTTTTAATTATACATACTTATTTATTGTAAGAATTTGCAGGTTGTTTTCAATTTATTCTATTACAACCAAAGTACACATAATTATTCTTTGACACATTTGTCATAATATCCTATTTCGGAAAAATATTCTCACTTTTCTAGTGTTGAATCTCATTAAACTTTAATTAATAATTATATTAATTTAATTATCGAATGAAAATTTAAAACTTTTAATTGTTAATATTTTTAATGATGTATCTACAAATTTTAGAATCCTTTTGGAATAATTATTATTTATATATTTTATTTTATTTTGGGCAAAATTAAATTAAATTTATCATTAAAAAAAGTAAAACTATCATTTAGCACGAAGGGAATATTAGTTTGCTCCTAGAAAAGTGTCATCCATTTAAATTGACGTTTATAAACATAAAACGTGGCACCTAATAGCTGTCAGTGTTAATGTCATAAAGTGTCAGACATTTTTACTATTTTTACCGGCTTTTATATACATTTAAACTGACACTTTTAATAGTGTTAAAAAGTGTCAAACATTGAAGATCAGTGCTTTTAATAAGTGTAAGTGATAGTATTAAAGAGTACTTGGCGTGTGTTAAATAGTATAGGTGGTAGTGTTAAAGTGTATCAGTCGTGTTTTAATAATAGTCTCGCGCGTTCAATAAATTTTATTTATTTAAAAAAATGTACGCGTGTTCACTAGATAGCTCGGTTGTGTACAATGCTATATATTCGATAATGGACGACAACAATGAGATTCATGGTCTCGTCTATGACTGTCGATGTTTATTTCTCTTGTCAAACGAAATGCTAATAGCATAGTGGACTTTTTCTCTAGATGTGCGTTTCATTCAAACGTTGATGTGATAAATTGGAGTGAGCTTCCAACTAATGTGGATAGCCACGTCCTAGTTTCATGTCAATGCAAGTAATGATCTTGTTGTGTTAAAAAAAAAAAGTGTTAGTTATTAGAAAATGCTACCATCTCTTTTAAACAACTTTCAAGTATTTACAAAAGAGGTGGTCTTTTTGTGAGAACACCTATATCCGTCATAGTAGGGAAGGGGTCGACCTATGACCTGTGTACAACATACTCCGCGAAGCATAGGATCTCAACCCATGCTCCACTAAAAATCTGTCAACGTGGCAGCGGCCCATGACAAAAAAAAAAAAAAAAAAAAAATCCAGAAAAAAATTATTATTTTTTTTTAGTTTTTTTTTCGTCAGTTTTTTTTTTTTCGTTTGGCAAAATTAATACTTAATATAACTAAATGTAACAACTGTGCTAATTGTAAATAACATTGTTATTAAGTAAATAAAACAGCTCATTTTTCTTATCTTTCAACTGTAATACTAACTATAAATACGTGTAACACTAACAATAACTAAATGTAATTATCTTTATACTAAAATGTAATAGTGTTTTTATAGAATTTTTTTTTTTTCAGTATTTTGATTTTATTTTTTGAAAGAAATATTTTAAAAATAACAACTTATATACATGAATGTAATTGTTTGTACAAGTAAATGTAACACTTTAATAAACGAAACTGAAACAATTTTCTATAGATAACGTAATACTTTTACATGTATCATGATAAATTGACCCCATTATAACTTATTATTTGAAAATATATGGATATACTATTATACAAATAAATGTAACTGTTTAACAATGTTATTATACAAGTAAAATGTAACACTCATTTAACAAAATTATTATTTTCTTATTTTTACAATGTTACTAACACAAGTGTTTTTAGTTCTAAAGTGTAAAGGGTTGAATTATTAATTTTCTATAAATATGTGTCACAAATATGTATAAACACAGTTACATATAAATAACACGTTTGTTACATTTTAGTTATAATAAGTATTACTTTTCGCAAAGTAAGAAAACATAAAAAAAAACACTGTTACTTTTCTGTATATATGTATTACTTTTATGTATACAAACGGTTACATATAAGTAACACGTTTGTTACATATAGTTATAGTAACTACTACTTTTGACATACGAAAAAAACACCAAAAATATATATTAAATAAATAAATAAATAAATGCCACGGGTCGTGGGTCAAAAACATACCAATAACCCGGTTCCATGACCCGCCTCTTGTCGCGCCCCGACCCGTGGTCCTACTTGGCCCCACGC
>JAOWBW010000278.1:193195-550901 GCA_026119855.1 Campanula takesimana
CTTGGTAGTAACAACCCTAACCATCAATGTACTTCAAACTTACATCAAAATAAATGTACTAAGACTACTAAATTAAGAATCTTCAATCCCACCGTCTTCCCACGGCTACTTTCCTTGTCTTGTCCTTCTACTTAAATCCTGAAAACAAAAATTTATAGAGAAGGAATGAGCGAACGAATGCTCAGTAAGTTCATACGTGGCCTCTCCGGTTACTAAGGAGAGACGACCAGAACGAATACTTAGAATAACTTTTCAAAGATAGGTTCAGTTACTTTTGGATTCAAGGCTGCAGAACAATACAGTCTTATTACTTTAAGATTTTACTTTCAAAGGATTTATGGCACTACAAGCCAAAGGGATTTATTCAAGTTTCCCGTCAATTCCTTGGTAACGTACATTATAACCTCAATGCCAAAGGTACAATTTGTACACCTAGCTTCTTCAGCCAATAGTGTGGGTCGAAACATATATGGTATCCACACACATATGCTCGGGGTCTAGAATCATCCTTGTAATCAGACAATTCCTGAGAGAAGGCATGTGATCACTCATGCAATCCCTAGTTAAGGACAAGTCTTTTCTAACTGGACTGTCCGTCATGTCTTTTCTAACTGGACATTGGCCACTCTAACAAGTAAGCTTTTCGACTTACAAGTTAGAATGAGAACATACCAAGGTACAGGTATGTGATTGACAAGTTTCAAACTTCGATACTTAGTAGATCGATGGGGACATCACTAAGTATAGATCATTTCAAGGAACGTTCATTAACGCAGAGTTCATTCAAATACTATCATGCCATACTGATAGCTGTCTTTAGAAAGAAATACCGAATTCCAATAAACAGGAGTTCAAATACTGTAATGAACGTAATCCCTTACCTGAATTGCTTTTCCTCGCAATCTTCTCCTTGTGCAAATCTACAAGGCACGGAGTAATTTACTTTAGTACTCTCTACCTTGTTAACTATTTGTACTTAGTTAACTGAGAGATGCGTTTTAACTTCTTTACTTCGTTACTTCTTTCTTTATGTTTAAGTTTCTGACTTTGATTTACTAGTCAGTCCTTTAACTTTGATATAATTGCAATCAAGTCCTTAACTTTGGGTTAATTACAATTTGGTCCCTCAACTTTGGGTTAATTGCAAATTGGTCCTTCAACTTTTGGATTAATTGCAATTTAGTCCTTCAACTTTAGTTCAATTACAATTTAGTCCTTCCACTTTGGATTAATTGTAGATTAGTCCTTCAACTTTAACTCAATTGCAATTTAGTCCTTCCACTTTGGATTAATTGCGGATTAGTCCTTCAACTTTCCTTTATTACAGAAAGGTCCTTGGACTTTGGTTTTGTTCATAAGGTCCCCTAAGTTTCTCTTCTTAATCACTTAGGCCCCTCTAACTTCAAAGGTTTCCTTTTATTTCTTCTAACTTTAATTCTTTTCAGTTTAGTCCTTTTCGGTTAGGAAACTAACTGAAATTTCTAATCTTATTCTTTCTCATTAACTTTTTAACCTTCTAGGTCTTCCAAGGGTTTATTCTATTTCCTCAAGTTATTTTTCTAACTTGTTAACAATCCTTTTAACGATTTTTTTTCTTTCCATTAGAAAACTTAACGAAACACTAACTTTCCGTCCCATTCTTAACATCTTTAATCAAGAACAACACCCATAATTCCTCATCATGGCCGAAACATGCAAGATCTAAATCCATTGATTTGATCATTTTTCTAGTTCTTTAAATTTTTCTAAATTCCCAAACATCAATATTATTCACAATACACTTAACAACGATCATTTAAATCAACAAAATAATTTTTTTTTAATGATCTAGGCCATTCGGCCGAAACTGTTCAAAAGGGGAAATCCATATTTTTTTCTTCTTTTGATAAACCCAATTCAACCTCAATGATTTATATGTTAAATTCCCAAGCATTGCATAATATAAATCAATTCAAAACTTGAATAATAATCAATCTAAAATCAACTAGTATCAAGATTACTATGTTTTATTTTTTTTTTCCATACTATTTAGATCAACCCCAAATCCCTTAAATTTTTATCATCATTCACTAGCATGCAAAACCCTAATGTTCATATTCTTAATTCATGCGTAGATTAAGTTTTAATAATCCAAATCAATGAAATAAATTTTGGAGAGTAGGATTTAGTATTACCTTGAGAATGATCGGATTGGATCTCCAAAATAATGGCCGGAATTTTTCTTCTCCCCCCTCCTTATGCTCGGCCGGCGGCTGCTCTAGGGTTAGGGTTTTGTTTTTCTTTTTTTTTTTTTTTTTTTGAGTTTATGATAATAATGATTTCCTAAGTTGACTAACTCATTAATTTATACTTTGGGTTGGTTCCTAATTGGGTTGGGTTTTACTAATACTATTTTCGGGCCAATTCTAATTCCTTGGGCCCACTTCTTTAATTACTTTATAATTCTAATTATCATTTAATTAGTTTAACCAAAAACCGAATTACATTAAATAATTAAATAAAATTCCGGTTATTACATTCTTACCCCCTTAAAAGAAGTTTGTCCTCAAACTTTGATAATGCTTACTCCGAGAAGATGTCCGGTACAATTTGCGCATTTCACTTTCTTGTTCCCATGTCGCTTCTCTTTCTGAGTGATTGCTCCATTGCACTTTTACATAGGGAACCGTACGCTTTCTTATGACCTCGTCTTTTCTGTCGACGATCTTGATTGGTCGTTCATCGTACGTCAAATCTGCCCGAACTCTTAACTGCTTGTATTCAATCACATGACTCGGATCATGAATATACTTCCTTAGCATGGAGACATGGAACACATTATGCACTCCAGCTAATACCGGCGGTAACGCCAATCGATAAGCCACTTCTCCGATCTTATCAAGAATTTCGAACGGTCCCACATATCGTGGACTTAACTTTCCCTTAATCCCAAACGCATAACTCCCTTCGTGGGTGATATCTTTAGGAATACTCGATCTCCTGGTTGAAATTCCAGTTCTCGCCTCCTATTGTCTGCGTAAGATTTCTGCCTACTCTGTGCAGTCTGTAGCCACTTCCGGATCTGTTGTACTTTATCTGCCGTGACTTGTACGAGCTCCGGTCCACTTAACTTCCTTTCACCGACTTCGTCCCAACACACGCCGGTGATCTACACTTTCTCCCATACAACGCTTCATATGGAGCCATCCCAATGCTTGCGTGAAAGCTGTTGTTGTATGCGAATTCTACTAATGGTAAGTGTTCGTCCCATGCGTTTGGCCAATCTAACGAAGTAGCCCTCAGCATGTCTTCCAACGTCTGGATAGTCCTTTCCGACTGCCCATCTGTCTGTGGGTGAAACGCCGTACTCATGGTCAATTCTGTTCCCAATGCTTCTTGTAGGCTGTTCCAGAACTTTGAAGTGAACCTAGCATCTCATCAGACACAATTGTGACCGGGATCCCATGTAACCTTACTATCTCGTCGATGTACAACTTGGCCAACTTCTCCAACGAATCAGTCTTCTTGATTGCCAGGAAATGTGCTGACTTAGTCAATCGATCTACTATAACCCATATAGCATCATACTTCCCTACCGTCTTTGGCAACCCACTTACGAAATCCATAGCAATATTCTCCCCACTTCCATTCGGGAATTGGTAATGACTGCAGTAACCCTGCTGGCTTCTGATATTCACTCTTAACTTGTTGGCACGTCAGGCATCTATGCACATACTCTGCCACGTCATTCTTCATGTTATTCCACCAATATGCTTCCTTTAAATCTCTATACATTTTAGTACTTCCCGGATGTACAGAGAACTTCGAGCAATGAGCTTCTCTTAGTATCTCTCTCTTGATCTCATCATTGCTTGGCACCCACACTCTCTTTTGATATCTCAGAATTCCATCTTCACCCATATGAAGATCTTTTGCTTGCCCTTTCCCGATTAGAGCTTCTCTCTCCTCGTCTAATTCTTGTGCCTCTTTAATTCTGCCCAACAATGCAGGTTGTAACGTCAGTTGAGCCAAATACCCGTTTACTTTTACTATCAAGTTCATCTCCTTGACATCCTTCCATATGCTTACCCCCTTAGAGATCAACGTTGCCAACATTCCGTGATTCTTCCTACTCAAGGCATCTGCCACCTGTGGCTTTCCCAGGATGATACAATATTTCACAGTCGTAATCCTTGAGAAGTTCTAACCACCTCCGTTGTCTCATATTCAATTCCTTCTGCGTGAAGATGTATTTGAGGCTCTTATGATCCGTAAAAATCTGGCATTTCACGCCATACAGATAATGTCTCCAAATTTTCAATGCAAACACTACCGCTGCTAACTCCAGATCATGGGTCGGGTAGTTCCTTTCATGCACTTTCAACTGCCTAGATGCATAAGCTATCACCTTCCCATTTTGCATCAGTACACAGCCTAGTCCTTTCAACGACGCATCACTGTAGATAACAAAACCTTCCGTCCCCGTTGGTAGTGTTAATACTGGTGCAGATACCAGTCTATTCTTTAACTCTTGGAAACTTCGTTCACATTCTTCTGACCAAACAAACTTAGCTGCCTTCTGCGTCAGCTTTGTCAATGGTCCAGATAACTTCGAAAATCCCTCTACGAACCTTCTATAGTAACCAGCTAAACCTAAGAAACTTCTTATTTCGGTTACCGTCGTAGGCCTTTCCCAATCCATTATTGCTTCTACCTTTGTTGGATCCACAGAAATTCCTTCTTTCGACACTATGTGCCCCAAAAATGCTACTTTCTCTAACCAGAATTCACATTTCTTAAATTTTGCATACAATTTCTGTCTCCTCAAAATTTCTAGTACTATCCTCAAATGTTGGCATGCTCCTCCTTTGTCTTCGAGTACACCAAAATATCATCAATGAATACTATCACGCATTTGTCTAGGTACTCTTGAAATATTCTATTCATCAACTCCATGAATGCGGCTGGTGCGTTCGTTAATCCAAATGGCATCACGACAAACTCATAATGTCCATACCTTGTCCTAAACGCCGTCTTCGCCACGTCCACATCCTTGACTCTCAGCTGATGGTATCCGGATCTAAGATCAATCTTCGAAAAGTAGCATGCTCCCCTCAATTGATCAAACAAGTCATCAATTCTCGGCAACGGGTATTGATTCCTAACCGTTACCTTATTCAATTCTCTATAGTCAATACACAGTCTCATAGACCCGTCTTTCTTCTTCACAAATAGTACCGGTGCACCCCATGGTGATACACTTGGCCTAATCAATCCCTTGTCCAACAATTCTTGTAACTGCTCCTTTAGTTCTTTCAACTCTGTTGGAGCCATCCTATACGGTGCTCTCGATATAGGTGTGGTTTCTGGTACTAAATCAATGGAAAACTCTACCTCCCTCACTGGTGGTATACCAGGTAAATCCTCAGGAAATACGTCTTGAAATTCATTCACGACTTCGAGCGACTCTAACGTTACTCCTCTTTCTTCTGTTTCACCTATGTGTGCCAGAAATCCTACACATCCTTTTCTCAACATATTACGGGCCTTCATCACCGAGATTAAGCCTATCCTCTTCCTCGGCCTTGAACCCACAAATCTGTACTCTTTACCTTCCTCTCCTAGGAACGTCATTATTTTCTTTTGACAGTCCACTTTGGCTTGATGCAAAGCCAACCAATCCATTCCCAGGATTATGTCGAATTCTGACATGTCTAGTTCAATGAGGTCGATATTTACATTCGTGCCTCCTATCCCTAAAGTGCAGTTTCTATAACAGGTAGTAATGGGGATAGCGTCCTTAGTAGGAGTATCTATTACTAAAGGTATCTCTAAATTTTCTGGGTGTAGTTTTAACTTCTTTGCCACAACCTTACTAACTACTGAATGAGTAGCGCCAGTATCTACTAACACATAAACATCACGGGAATTTAATTGCATCGTACCTGCTACAAGATCGGCATTAACTCCAGCTGCTTTGGCGGTCATGGTGTACACCCTGCCACGGCCTCCACCATTTCCTCCCCCGTTGTCTTTATTTCCCGCAGCCGGTTCATCCTTCTTAGGTTCTGGGCACTTCCACTTCGGATGTCCCACCTTCTTACAGTTGTGACACTGCCGTTCCTTATACCAGCAAACCTCGGACTTGTGCGCTCCATCACAAATAGTGCACTTATCATAACTGACGAAACCTTGGCCCTTGCCCTTGTTCCACTCACGCTTGTTGTCATTAAAGTTCCGACCATTCCCACCATGGCCGTTGTTGGAGTGTTTGTTCCCATGACTGCCCTTGTCTCGACTGTCATCCACTGCTTTCCTCTTATTATTGTTGTGGTCCTTACCACCCTTATTTCCTTCCGATCTTTCAGTCACTGCCTTGCCTTTCTCTTCCCGTCGGTTACGGTAGTTATCCGACTCCCGTTCTACTATCTTGGCCCTATCCAATACCGCTGAGTACGTAGGCAAAGCCAGCGGTGTGATTCTGTACCGAACTCTATCACTTAATCCCGCTTCAAACTTTCTTGCCTTCTGTTCTTCAGTATCGAAGAATCTTGGCGCAAATTCTAGTAAGTCAGTGAACTTCTCACCATACTCCGCTACAGTCATACTCCCTTGTACCAAAGTCAGGAATTCCGTTATCTTAGCATTCCTCGTGCTTGCAGGATAGTAATTTTCGTTGAAAATAGCCTTAAATCTGGTCCAAGTAAAGGCTGCATCACCACGAGCCACAGCAGCTCGCTTTTCCGCTTCCCACCATGTCTGAGCCTTACCTTTCAACATAAAGGTCGCAAAGACTACCTTCTGCTCCTCAGTACAATTCAGAGTTTCGAATATTCTCTCGGTGCTCTTAATCCAGTCCTCAGGTTTCTCTTTAGCGGTGTCCGAGAATGAGTCCGGATTCCTCCTTTGAAATAGCTCCAACGGATCACGTAATGGAGCTTGTGGTGGTGGTTGAGCAATTCCAGCAACAGTTTGGCCTATCCCAGCTACTGTCTGTGATAGTGTCTGCAAAAGATTTACCAGGGCCGGATCCAACTGTCCTCCAGCATTACCGGTGTTGTCATTTCCCTCACCGTTCCTGTTATTTCCGCTTCGGGTATTCATCTGCAGATTTACTTTTACTTTAGAACAGGTTCGTGTTCTAGCAATATTCATCATTACAAATACGTGCAGTATTCATGGTATACTTAACTTATTCTTTTACTAACGGGTACTTGTTAGTTTTGATTCATGTTCGTAGGTCTTTTGTACTAGACCGTTATTCAGATTTGGTTAGTCTACTTACCTTTCTTCTCCAGTTCAGGAGTTTTCATACTTCATAATTTACAAACCGTTTTACTTGGTTGTTTATTATTTCTTTACTTCACTAGTTTTTATTACTCAACTAGCTTTAACTTATTCCAATGGTCGTCTTACTTCGTACCATGGTTACGGAGATTATTTCAAATCACTCCGATGCTTTCCCTTGTCTTTTCTCGACAAGTTAACTTTTGTTTACACAACAATAGTAAATTCAAAATTTTGGGTATTTAAATTAAATAATTAATTTTATTCAACTAAGGTGTGAGATTTAAACGTCCCAAAATACACCCAAAATTCAACTTTGTCATAAGAAAATTTCTAACTATATTACTCCACTAATAATAAAGTAAAATAATCTATTCTTATAACTATATGTCATTAATTGCATCACTTCCCACAGTGTGCATGTTCTGCTGCAAGTTGGTCATATTTCTCTTGCAATTCTAACTTCTCAGCCCAAATCTGATAGCCTGAAGCCCTAAGCCCTTCCTCATAAGCTTCTTGCTCATCTATCTTCCTTTTCAGTTCATTGTTTTGTTCTATCTCCTCCACCAGTTGTACACTGATTCGATTCCATTCGCGGTTAGCTCTAACCACATGGCTTTCTAGGCTTTGGACCTTCTTCAGTTGTACTGCTAACTTTCCTTCCACATACATTATATCCTCATCGCGTTCTCTGATGACATTCTGTAGACTGTCAACTCCTCGAGTCTCCTTCCTAAGCTCTCTTTTAGCTGAGCGGAGTTCCTTAGTTAGCTGCTTAATAATCTCTTCTTTAGCTTCTATTTCTTCCCTTAGAGTAGCACTGTACCTTACTGACTTCATGGGTCTCCTCGGCATGATCCTACACACACCAATAGTAAACTTAGTTAGTACATAACCTCAAGATTCCCTTATAACATATTAATAGAATGTAAATAGACATACAATGAAGAGATTCCTATTTCCCCAAGTATATTCATACTTTAAGTACACTCTTAGTATTTTTCCTAGAGTTAGACTTTATCATTTGAACTTCCTCAAGTAAGATCTTATTCATGTCAAGTACTAAGTTCTCCCATTAGTCCTAACTTCCAGTTTTCTCCCATAAGACCTAAAGCCATTGCTCTGATACCAACTGTAACACCCCGAATTTTCTTAATGTATCTTGAGCATTTAATGGCATTTAATATCAATAAATAGCAATAATAAATACTTCAATTTAGGGTTCACAACAGCCCCTTAATTAACCAAAAATTCACAATAATAGCGGAAGCGTAACTTTAACTTGTCTTGGTAGGTAACAACCCTAACCATCAATGTACTTCAAACTTACATCAAAATAAATGTACTTAAGACTACTAAATTAAGAATCTTCAATCCACCGTCTTCCCACGGCTACTTTCCTTGTCTTGTCCTTCTACTTAAATCCTGAAAACAAAATTTATAGAGAAGGAATGAGCGAACGAATGCTCAGTAAGTTCATACGTGGCCTCTCCGGTTACTAAGGAGAGACGACCAGAACGAATACTTAGAATAACTTTTTCAAAGATAGGTTCAGTTACTTTTGGATTCAAGGCTGCAGAACAATACAGTCTTATTACTTTAAGATTTTACTTTCAAAGGATTATGGCACTACAAGCCAAAGGGATTTATTCAAGTTTCCGTCAATTCCTTGGTAACGTACATTATAACCTCAATGCCAAAGGTACAATTTGTACACCTAGCTTCTTCAGCCAATAGTGTGGGTCGAAACATATATGGTATCCACACACATATGCTCGGGGTCTAGAATCATCCTTGTAATCAGACAATTCCTGAGAGAAGGCATGTGATCACTCATGCAATCCCTAGTTTAAGGACAAGTCTTTTCTAACTGGACTGTCCGTCAATGTCTTTTCTAACTGGACATTGGCCACTCTAACAAGTAAGCTTTTCGACTTACAAGTTAGAATGAGAACATACCAAGGTACAGGTATGTGATGACAAGTTTCAAACTTCGATACTTAGTAGATCGATGGGGACATCACTAAGTATAGATCATTTCAAGGAACGTTCATTAACGCAGAGTTCATTCAAATACTATCATGCCATACTGATAGCTGTCTTTAGAAAGAAATACCGAATTCCAATAAACAGGAGTTCAAATACTGTAATGAACGTAATCCCTTACCTGAATTGCTTTTCCTCGCAATCTTCTCCTTGTGCAAATCTACAAGGCACGGAGTAATTTACTTTAGTACTCTCTACCTTGTTAACTATTTGTACTTAGTTAACTGAGAGATGCGTTTTAACTTCTTTACTTCGTTACTTCTTTCTTTATGTTTAAGTTTCTGACTTTGATTTACTAGTCAGTCCTTTAACTTTGATATAATTGCAATCAAGTCCTTTAACTTTGGGTTAATTACAATTTGGTCCCTCAACTTTGGGTTAATTGCAAATTGGTCCTTCAACTTTGGATTAATTGCAATTTAGTCCTTCAACTTTAGTTCAATTACAATTTAGTCCTTCCACTTTGGATTAATTGTAGATTAGTCCTTCAACTTTAACTCAATTGCTATTTAGTCCTTCCACTTTGGATTAATTGCGGATTAGTCCTTCAACTTTCCTTTAATTACAGAAAGGTCCTTGGACTTTGGTTTTGTTCATAAGGTCCCCTAAGTTTCTCTTCTTAATCACTTAGGCCCCTCTAACTTCAAAGGTTTCCTTTTTATTCCTTCTAACTTTAATTCTTTTCAGTTTAGTCCTTTTCGGTTAGGAAACTAACTGAAATTTCTAATCTTATTCTTTCTCATTAACTTTTTAACCTTCTAGGTCTTCCAAGGGTTTATTCTATTTCCTCAAGTTATTTTTCTAACTTGTTAACAATCCTTTTAACGATTTTTGTTTTCTTTCCATTAGAAACTTAACGAAAACACTAACTTTCCGTCCCAATTCTTAACATCTTTAATCAAGAATTAACACCCATAATTCCTCATCATGGCCGAAACATGTAAGATCTAAAATCCATTGATTTGATCAATTTTCTAGTTCTTTAAATTTTTCTAAATTCCCAAACATCAATATTATTCACAATACACTTAACAACGATCATTTAAATCAACAAAATTTTTTTTTTTTAATGATCTAGGCCATTCGGCCGAAACTGTTCAAAAGGGGAAATCCATATTTTTTTCTTCTTTTGATAAACCCAATTCAACCTCAATGATTTATATGTTAAATTCCCAAGCATTGCATAATATAAATCAATTCAAAACTTGAATATAAAATCAATCTTAAAATCAACTAGTATCAAGATTACTATGTTTTATTTTTTTTTCCATACTATTTAGATCAACCCCAAAATCCTTTAAATTTTTATCATCATTCACTAGCATGCAAAACCCTAATGTTCATATTCTTAATTCATGCGTAGATTAAGTTTTAATAATCCAAAATCAATGAAATAAATTTTGGAGAGTAGGATTTAGTATTACCTTGAGAATGATCGGATTGGATCTCCAAAATAATGGCCGGAATTTTTCTTCTCCCCCCTCCTTATGCTCGGCCGGCGGCTGCTCTAGGGTTAGGGTTTTGTTTTTTTTTTTTTTTTTTTTTGAGTTTATGATAATAATGATTTCCTAAGTTGACTAACTCATTAATTTATACTTTGGGTTGGTTCCTAATTGGGTTGGGTTTTACTAATACTATTTTCGGGCCAATTCTAATTCCTTGGGCCCACTTCTTTAAATTACTTTATAATTCTAATTATCATTTAATTAGTTTAACCAAAAACCGAAATTACATTAAATAATTAAATAAAATTCCGGTTATTACAGCTTAGGCTTTCAAATACCTTGGCGTCTTCTTCTCAAAGAAGCATCTCGGCTAATACCCTCAAGTCTCAATGCCAAGTACTTGGAAAGGAGGCCATATACCCGAACTTCTAAGGGATTATGTATCTGGCCCTTCTTCCCCTTTCATCTATCCTCTTGGTTTGACATAGAAACTAAATCGTGATATCAACTAGGAATCCCTTGTAATTTGTCTTCATTCTCCACGTTTCCACACTAGACTGAACCAGAGAGAATGATCATCCCACCTCACCACCTGAAACTCTCGACCCCCAAATTCTGCGCCAAGAGTGGAACCTCCTCAATCTGAACCCAGCAAAAAGCACTGTTCCCTATTTGACATTGGCTGGAAACCTCCTGTTTTGGCCCTTACACTGTATGGACGATGCCATTCGCAGCAGTGTGGAAGAATCCTCCAAGACCCTAATAGTTATATTGGATATGGGCTTAACGAAGAACAATTCATAGTTGAGGTTTGGGGCTGCGGGAAGGGGTTCAAATGACCTTAAAACAAGAATTGTCAGTAGGTTGAATGCGAGAGCATGAATAGTTAAGCATTGCCATGATACTCTTCCGTAGGTCATTATTTATGGTTTCAGGATTACTGAAGCTTGCCTCTCTTTCAATGAGGTCACATGTGTCGCAACGGTGCAGCTTTGATTGAAGATGTTAATCCAATACCCTAAGACGCTATGCGATAGTTAATACCAATGCTTGGACCAGAAAATGCTTCTATTATTCAATTTAGTATGAGTGACAAAATAGTGAATGTTGTTGCCTACGTAAATGTTATTATTACCTATATCTGCTTTCTAGTTACAATCATCTCATACTTGTTTCCACCTTGCAGGTTTGTCCAGTTTGCTCTGCTAAAGTCACGAGGGACATGTTGAGTCATATCACCCTCCAACACGGCCATTTATTTAAGATATCCTTTTAAACAAAGCGAGCATTATTTCCATTTTCTCCATGTCCCTAAATAAATGTCGCATCTTGACTTTTTGTGGTCAACTTTATTGAACTTGAACAACATTTTATGAAGGAAAAAAAATATTCATCTTCATGGAAAACTAACCATTTTAGAACAAAATGAAGATGATAAAATTATCATAACTTTTTGGTCAAAGTATAACCAGTTGACCAAAAGTCAAGGTGCCACTTTTACTTCGGGACGGAGGGAGTATTTAGTTTTTTCTCTCAAATTGAAGTACTGATTAGGTCAGATTTGCAAAAGCCAACAAACTATAACACACGATTTCCTTAACTTAAGATTACTTGCAGAGACGTCGTAGATTACGTAGAGTTGCTATTCCCAATAGTCAGGCATTGTCTTTACTGGGTAGGGATCTTCGCGAGGCCCATCTGCAAGTCCTTCTTGGAGGCAGTGGTGGTGGTTATAGGTCGAACACTTCAACTTCATCTACAACTGCACCTACTGATCCCTTTCTTTCATCTTTGGTTCTTAACTTTCCTTCATCAAACGAAGTCGAAGAAATTACGAAATCTGTAGTTGCTAGTGTCGATGAAATTTCTGCCAAAACCGTGGCACCTCAACATATGTGGAAATCAAGGTATTTTGCATCAAGTTCAGTCGAATTTCTTGTACTCCCTCCGTCCCAATATTAATGTCACAGTTGACAAGTCAACATTTTAAAACTTTTTGTTATGTTTCCTTAGTGCCTTTATTTTCGTAGGAGATAAACATGCTGTCAGTTGACTTCGATTCATACAATTTTCTTATAAGAAATGATAACTTTGGGAGATCATGAAACTTTATATCCTATTTTTAGAAATGCGACTCTCATTTTGAGACAACCCAAAATGGAAAGTGCGACATTATTGACGGAGGGAGTGTATTGTGCATAGCTTATGGTCTATGGTAGGTATAGAGGTTTTTAAAGAAATTACATTAAAAAACACTGCTCAAAATGGTTTATTCTACTCCCTCCGTCCCAAAATGAATGACCGAAATTGCTGGTCTTCTAGTAAGTAAAAATGATTTATGAGCGTTAAGGAAAACTGTACTTTTTTTTTTCTTTTCCAAAGATATAACCACTTATTTCTTCTTGGCTTTCATTTTTTAAAGTCTTTTCCTCACCTCTTTTCATAGACAATTCATGTTAGCCAACCCAATCATTTGGAGCTGTTGCTGTTGTTTTAATCTTTTGTATGATGATCATACACTTTTAGTGGAATATTATTTTTACTAATCATTTACATTATTACTAACCTACACACTTTTCTCTATAGTTACAGTTTTGATCAATCGTTAAGTTATGAAGAGCGGGAGAAGAGAATAAGACAGGCCACTGGCAGATCAGCCTTCATGCAAGATCTGCTCGTCTCGACTCTGCTATTTGACCAAGGAGATCAGTAAGTCAACTCCAAAATAAAGTCAAATCTTCACAGTTGGTTAAGTAAATTAGTGCTACAATAGGGAATTTGGGTACAGTTTACATTTGTTTTTAACTACCCAACTAAATCAATGGCTCATGGGGATGAATGATGGATGATGATCATATAGAAAGCCAGATGATACATTGACTTGGCTACTTTGGCAAAGTTTCATTGTCTGAATCTTCAGCTCTATATTGAAACCAGAGTTGTATTTCCTTGTTTTCAGTTGTAAGAAGGGATGATGATCCATCAATTCTCTCTATTTATTGGGAAAAAAAAAATCTTTATTTTATATCATTTTATTATATTGATGATTATGTTGATTGCCTTTGTACAACCCCAAATGCCCTTTAAAGTTAAAATTGACATTCATTCAGGGAGGTGATGGACGAAAAACAAATATTGTGTGTGAAAATGATCTTGCTTATAACATGATTATGTATATATATAAAAGGAAAAATTGCATTTATGATCACCCAACTATGGGGCATGAGTGGTTTTGATCACTCAGCTATTTTTTCTTGCGTTCAATGGCCTGAACTATTTATTTGGTGCTTCCGTGATCACTGGGACTAACTCCATCCAAAATAATTCGTTAACTCCCTGTTTGCTTATCCACCTGCCATTTTTTTAGGATAAAAATAGGATTACCAGGTTTAGTTAAATACAATGGTCAATCAGGTTAACCTCTAAACCGCACAATATTTTCTTGAATGATTGTTTGCAATTTTGTTATATATCATTTCTTACTTTTTTGTCATAATGAAATATTTCATTATATATTTTAAAAATTAAAATGTATAGAGAAAATACTTTTACATTTTTACTCCTAAATTTTCTGAAAAGTAAAGTGACCCTTACATGACAATTAAATACTCCATCTGCCTCAAAATAATCTTCTTATTTTGACTATTTAAAAATATCAATACTTGCTTCACTAACCATGTATTGTTTATTTATATTTAAGTCTAAATTATAGAAATTGAAAGAATTTTAGAGATAATAAAAAATAGTAAATGAAAAGATTATTTCAGACAAAAAAAAAAGTTCTCCATCCGTCCCATACTTATCGCTACTTTTCGTTGACCATATTTGAACTTTGACTAACATTTTATGATAGTTATTGATAATGTTTCTATTGGTGATTTAATAACTATTTTTAATTTTTATGGAGATTAATAGTTTAGCATAAAATAGTAGTCAAATTTCAAATAAGGTCACCGAACGAAAAGTAGCGATAACTACGGGACGGAGTTAGTATAGATGAAAAAAGAAAAACTAAAAATGTATGACCAGGCTGGGTGGCTGCAAACAGTTGCACAATTGAGTAAGGGTAGTGGTAGTAGATACAATACGATTAGTTTTATAATAAAGCATGCATAGCATGTGTCATGATAGTTGTTATGATATTTGTATAAATAAAACTAAGGCAGGCAGGTAAAATAAAGTAAAAATTGAGAGGATAAAAAATACAGTTTTTGAAAGAAGAGGCGGTATCCTGTGCAACCGCCGCACAGGAGAATAACAGTTGTCGATGCTTTGAGCAGGAGGACTTCTTTGTTGATTACTTTGTCCCAGGAGATTGTAGGTTTTGATTTACTGAAAGAGTTGTATGAGGATGATGCAGATTTCAAGGAGTTATGGGCTAAGTGTGTGGGCAAACATCCTAGTGCAGATTTTCACATTCGGGATGGGTTTCTGTTTAAAGGGGATCAGTTGTGTATTCGTGTTTCTTCTTTACGGGAGAAGCTGATTCGAGATTTACATGGTGGATGCCTTAGTGGACATTTGGGGCGAGACAAGACTATTGATGGCTTGGAGGAACGCTATTTCTGGCCTCATCTGAGGAAGGATTCGAGTTCGATTGTCAGGAGATGCTATACCTGTCAGGATTCTAAGGGTCAGTCTCAAAATACTGGTCTTTATTTATCTTTACCTATTCCTGATGATATCTGGCTGGATCTGTCTATGGACTTTGTATTGGGCTTACCTCGTACACAGCGGGGAGTGGATTCTGTTTTTGTGGTGGTAGATCGGTTTTCCAAAATGTCTCATTTTATTGCTTGCAAGAAGATTGCGGATGCATCAAACATCGCGAAGCTGTTTTTCAGAGAGATTGTGCGACTGCATAGAGTTCCTAAGTCCATTACCTTGGACAGGGACACCAAATTCTGAGTCATTTCTGGATTACTTTGTGGCGTATGTTCGGCACTTCGCTGAATAGGAGTTCTACAGCACATCCGCAGACGGACGGACAGACTGAGGTTACTAACGAGACATTAGGGAAGATCAGAAGTGTTTGTGGAGACAAGCCGAAACAGTGGGATTTAGCTTTGCCACAGGTGGAGTTTGCTTATAACAGTGCAGTGCATTCGGCTACAGGGAAATCACATTTTTCCTTTGTTTATACTTCTGTTCCTAAGCATGTGGTGGATCTGGTGTCGTTACCTAAGGGTCGTGGTGTGAGTCATGCTGCTGAAAATATGGCCAAGGATGTGCAAGCTGTCAAGGAGGCTGTCAGAGCTAAACTGGAGGCAACAGGGCTGAAGAATAAAGCTGCTGCTGACAAGAAGAGGCGGGTGAAGGTTTTCGCAGTTGGGGACGATGTCATGGTGTTTCTGCGGAAGGATCGTTTTCCTGTAGGAACTTACAAGAAACTGCAGCCTCGCAAGTATGGACCTTTCAAAGTGACCAGGAAAATCAATGACAATGCTTATGTGGTGGCTCTTCCCGATGATTTGAACATTTCTAATACGTTCAATGTTGCTGATATTTATGAGTACCACAAGGATGGAGTTCTTTATCCTGATGAGAACTCGTGGTCGAGTTCTTTAGAGGTGGAGGAGACTGATGTAGGAAGGTTCGCGGATCGTATCGACGAAGTTGCGGCAGGATTTTGCAGTTTGGTCGTCCGGGCTCAGAAAGGGAATTTCGCCACGAACAAGACTCATTGCTTTGCCATGACGTACGATACTTTTTGGGCATCCGAGTCCGTTTAGGACCTCGAAAACAGTCTTTTTCGTTTTAAAACAATTATTTTTATTTTCGGATTTTATTCCTTATTTCGTTGGTTTAGGGTTTTTCGTTTTTAGTTGCCCTAAGGGTATTTAAACACTTTTCGTGTTCTGTAGCCGTTAAACTATTATTTTTAATTCAAAGAGTTTTCTCCTATTTTCTGGTGGATTTCAGGCTTTCGTGTTCTAGGGTTTATTGTTGGTAAACTCTTGTGTCTAGCGCTTGCTATTCACGAATATTGCTTCCGTTCTGCGTCACTGTTGCACAAGATCGTTAAAAAAAAGTCAACACGTGCCAAGTTTACTAATAGTTATATTTAATACAATTGGTATTTTCACAAAATAAGAAAGTTACTTTGGACATAACAATAACAACAAAGGACAATGGTAATAGTCTGATAGATTTTAAATCAGGGAAAGACATTCATGACGAGGAGTTAGTGATTTTGGATGTTAAGGTGAAGTAGGGAAAGGGTGCATCAAAGACATATTCTCATAGTTTATAGGTGGCGGCGATGGTGGTTGCGAAGGTATGGGTGAAGGAATAATGTATTTGATAGAGGGAAAGATTTCGATTGGTGTTGGGTTATGACTGATTTGAGGAAGAGGAATGTGGGTATTATTTAGTTAGTATTATTATTATTATATATTTAAAAACGGTAGTATTTTTCCTTAAAAAAAAAAAAACAACAACGGTAGTATTTAGGTTTGCTAACTTTAAATTTTACACTTTTAACCTTCATCTTTAAATTGTTAATATGAGCGTTGAATAATTGCAAGTTACATGTATGCGTAATTGATCTGAACATGTTAGCATTTTTATTAAATTTTGGAACAAAGTTTGATATGGAATATAGTGAGAATGTAGGAAAAATTACTAGGATTAGAGCATTACAATGGCAATGATCAAGGTTCATAATATTTTTAGAATATAGATAAGCATTACAATGGCAATAATCAAAGTTTGAGAATTTTTCTAGAGTAAAATACATAATTTCGCTTTCATGGATTGACCAAATGACAAGGTGAGCATGGGTTGTTGAAGTTTAAAATGGAATGAGCAGTTTGGCATTAAGATCATTTATTTATAGAGCCCCTAAATTGAAAAGGAAAATGAAGAAAAAAATAGTTTTTCCTTGATAGTATTGCTTAATTAGGTAATTGAACAAGAAATATGATGTTGTTTTACAAATTATTGTTTCAAATATCACGGTTTAATACCCTATCCGTCCCAAATGTAGTATATTCGACTTTTTGATCAACTTTATTTAATTTAATCACAAAACTACTCCCACTTAATTATTCTCATTGTGAAAATAGTTAATGGTAGTTATTTGAATAGAGAATTGAATACAATTTTTAATGCTCAAATTTCAATCAAATTGACTAAAAAGTTAAAAATGGGATATTTAATCTGTGAGAAGGGAGTAGTATTTCCCAAATGATAAATGAAAATTTTATAATATCAATATAATTTGATTTGTTGCTATTTAAGTACCCCATATAGTCATTTTAATATTTTTTTCCCCTAACCATAGAATTGCAATCGAGTACACTGTGACTATACTTTAATTTAATTTATTTTTTTAAGTCTATAATTGTAACGACCCCAAAACTCGTCCCTATTTATTTTATATTTTGGTGATTTTTATTTGACTTATGTGTGCATTTTATGTGTTGCATCATATTTTATGACTTGCACATCTTACTTGATTAAATGTGCTATTTACTTAGTTAGTAGTAATAATGGTTAAAGGAGTTAAATGAATAAGTTGAACTTTAGGGTCCTTAGTGAAATTATAACTTTAGGGGCTTAAGTGTTAAAAATGAAAGTCCAGTGACTAAAGTTGGAAAAGTGGGTAAAAATCTTTTTATAAAACAAGTTTATCTCTCCCTCTGTGTTCATTCTTACTCTGCAACATTTTCCTCATTTCAACTTAGGGTTAAGAAGAAAAGTTAGGTTTAACATATTTCGATTTATTTCTTTTTATTTACTACTCCGTTTTAAAATCTAATTATATAAAAATGATCAGGGCGTTGAGTGGGTCATTTCTACCCGAACAAAACATATTTCTGCGATACTTTTTCCCGAAATAGGTAAGTTACTAATTCCCCATTAAATGTTAAAATGATCATATATGTTATACTTGATACTTGTAATTGTTATTTTTGTGATTTGGAAAATATTTGTGATACTTGTAATTTTGGGACAAAGGGAGTATTTGGTATGTTGGTTTGGTTGGGTTCAAATGGTGTTAAAGTTGTTTTGAGACTGAATTTGTAGCCTTAGTATGATAAAGTCTGAGGTTCCATCCCAAAACCAATTGGCGATGGGAGGAGTAGCCCAGGATCTCTATATAGTCAATGCATGGCTTGTTAATTCCCGATGTGGGATAATGTCTCTAACACGCCCCCTCGCGTGTAGCCGGGCTTTGCCAAAGGCTTACAACGTGGACTTGTTACGGGTGACGCGGAGAAACATCGTGGGCCGTTGGGCCTCCACGTGTAACGTGCCAGCTCTGATACCATGATAAAGTCTGAGGTTCCATCCCAAAACCAATTGGCGATGGGAGGAGTAGCCCATGATCTCTATATAGTCAATGCATGGCTTGTTAATTCCCGATGTGGGATAATGTCTCTAACATAGTAAAGTTATAAGTGTTAATGTGTAGTACTTTTGGGACGGTGAAACGAAGGGAGTAAAATTAGCAAGTTTTGGGCCTGTCAAGTTTTTGGGCGACCGCCCAGAATGGGTTGGGCGACCGCCCATGCTATCTGAAAGGTTTGGTCTGGAACAGGGTATTTTGGGCGACCGCCCAGTCTGGTATGGGCTACCGCCCATAATTGCTTAAATGTTGAGTTGTTCCAATCCAAGTGATTTAGAGTTCAATCTTGGTCTAGGTCTTAGGTGATATCCTAGAGTACCTGGAGGGTTGTTGTGGAACACTCTAGTTTTTGAAATCGGTTCCTTTGTGAACACATGTGTTGTGGAATTTGACTGAATGTTAATTGGATATTGTTGAACATTCTTTGATGTGGTTTGGATTGATTCATCTTTGTGTTGTGTTTGGCTTAGTTCCCTACTTTGGAATCATTGCCCCCGGTTGTTGTTTAAGCAAGTATTCATTACTATGCTCGTGTTTAAAGTGCTGCAGGCAAGTTAAGTTCACTATAAGTTTTTCCATTGGTACCTTGAGTCAGGCAGTGGGAGAATTATGGTGGCACACAAGCCAAGTTCACTATAAGGTTTTCCGCTGTTGCCTTTTCTGTTTTCCCCAGTCCAGATTGGTCTTGGATGAGATGAATCGCTCCCTTGGGTGAGCATTTGGGTTATGACTTTGTGTCATATTCCCCCCGTTGTTACTTTGGTTCTTATGGTTATGGTTTGGTTTCGGGATCCCGGCTTCAGCTATTTATGCTGCTCAGATGGTTTTCTCAGTTGGTTTTCTCAGATGGTATTCTCAGACAGTTATGTTTATTGGGTAAACCTTGGCTTGGTATCCACCTGAGTGTGGCATTTGTGGTATTTGTGGTATATGAATTGGTTTTACCTATCATACTATGTGCTATGTGATGCTTATGATATTGTTCTTTATGCTTATCATTTTAGCATGAAACGTAGTTGCATTTTAATAGCTTACTGAGATTCATTCTCACCCTTTATTTGTTTACTGTTTTAGATAAAGGCGAGTCCAGGGGATATGACACTTTGGCACGGGAGGACGTTGGAGTGGTAAGAGTTGGGATGTTTTGTTAAGGTTACATTATGTAAATGTAAAACCTTTTGGGTAGAGTACCCGTACTTCCTATTGTAACACCTATTTTGAATAATGTTGGTGTATGTACATTTGTATAAAAGTTTGTAAGCCTTCGGGCTAAGTACTTTCGTTGTGAAAGTTGGTTGTAAGTTTGTTTAAAGTTAAATGAAGTCTTTGAACTTCAAGTGTGATTTTGTTAAACTTTATGAAAGTACATTTCGAAAAATTTTCAAAAGTGTTTTATAACGTCTTCCACTCGTGTCCCGAGCGTGGGGCCAAGTAGGACCACGGGTCTGGGGCGCGACAAAATTACTAATAATACTTTACCAACTATAATTATTTGTTAAATTTATGTCAAATATACATAGTTTAATTAATTACTACTTCAGTGTCATTATATAGTTATTGAGTTTTATTATACCCGTCAAAGATCGACTTATCATTCACTAGTTCTTCTTAAAAACTTCAAAGTACAAGTATGAGGGCGAGGAAAACAAATCATCCTATTCTATAAGCGGATAGTCCATGTTGGCGGATTGTTTTTCTAGGGCGGCTTTTAACTGTGTTAGCCCTACAACTTGGGTTGAGCTACCGTCGTTTGTGGATAGCCAACTCCTTTCTATGTGTGATTGTCAATAAATAAGTTGTTTCCTTCAAAAAAAAAAAACTTATCCGTACAGATCTTTCAAAAAAATAATAATCCGTACAGTATGTCTCTTTTCTGAAGCTACCCCTCCCCGTCATTTAAAAATAAAGTCTCCTAACTATTATAGTAGTAGTATTACCTTCCTTCAAATAATTAAAGGACACCAAATTTTTATCAATTCCATTTACCACATACTACCTCAATCTCATTTAAAATTATAATGAAAATATCTTGTATGAAAATTAAGGAAACATATAAAATATTAATATATCGCAAGTATAGATAATAAAATAAAATTTATTAGTGAGTTGGAAAATAATATGTGAATTAGTATGTGAGTTGTTGGAAATGCTCCTCATATTGAGAAATAAAGTGGGCTTGACTTGCATTGATTTTATCATGTACCAAAGATAATGATACACTTATTTTTGGTGGTGCATATATGGAAAGGATAAATGTATGTGTGGATAAAGATGTACATTTATCATCTTATCTGGTCTCTTGGCATACTCCCTCCGTCCTTATTTACCTTACAAAGTTAATGCAAAAATTGTCAACTTTCTCGTACTTTGACTAAGTTTTGCAAGAAAATAGATTATCATTTTAAAAAACTAAAAAATTATTAATGAGAATATTACTAATAGTGAGTCAAATAAAATTTTTATTTTATTATTAGGATAGTTATTTTTCTTGTAAAGCTTTAGTCAAAGTACAACTAAGCTGACAATTTTTTCGTTGACTTTGTAAAGTAAATAGGGCGGAGGGAGTATATGAATGGTCAATTCTCAAATATAAAAAGGGAGAATGGGTCATTGTTATGCTAGTACGGTGTAATTTTTCTCGATTAGTGAAATTGATTCTCTCCGTAGACGTAAGCGAGTTTTACCGAACTACGTAAATCTCTTTGTTTTTTCCTATTATTATTTGCTTAATTTATCTTTTCGTGTTGACATTATTTTACTTCGTGAAGTTCCATTGTTTTTATTTTGTTCCTAAATTGTTTTGCTACGCATTTTTTACTTGTAAAACTAAACATTTAGTAAATACTCCTTCCATCTCATTTCACTTTAAAAGTGGGCATAATAACTAAAAAAATTGTACTGTAGAAAATGAAAAGAGATGATGAGCGGGTAAATAGTAGTGTTGGTTGAATAATTTAGTGGTAGAAAATGATAAGAGAGAATGAGTAATGAGGAAGATTCAATATAATATTATTAAAAGTTGGCTAATTTAGGGAAGTTGCAAGTAAGTTGAGACGGACCAAAATAATAATACTCCTTCTGGTCCAAAATAACTGTCACTTTTGGTCAAACAGATGTAAGTTTGACCAATAAATTTAAACCATAAATAATGATCCTAATAAAAATCTAAAAATTGTTATTAAAAATATTATTAATTATGATACAATGAAATTTTTTAGATTTTTATTAGCATCATTATTTTTTATTTAAATTATTGGTCAAAGTTACATCTGATTGATCAAAAGCGACGGTTATTTTAGAGCAGATGGAGCATCAAGTAAGGTGAGACGGAAGGAGTATATAGCAAAGATATTTTTACATCTATGTCATTTAACTATATAAAAAGTTAACTTTTTTCGGTTTATCTCTTCTGTGAAAGTCCACTTGTCACTTGTCAGTATATATCTGCGACTCGAATCCCTAAATATCCATTTATAACCCCCCTCATATCGAGTCCCTTTTGATTATTCTAATGCAAAGTTTGTAAATTGTCAAGCATGTTGGAATTTTAAAATATGAATGTCAATTTTTGTTTACTTTCAACAAAGTCAATTCTTAGGGTACGTAGATCTATTGTTGTAGTAGCTTTTGCAAATTCACAAAAAATGAAGACCGATATTTAGAGATAAATATTTCTTTAAATGAATATCATAGAGGAACAACATGAGTACTAAAATAAAGCAGTTGTGGAGACGTTTTGTGTTATCATCAACATTAAGGAATAATGCCTCTAGGTCTATTACGTTTTCAACAATGACACAGTGTCCAGAAATGATATTCCGGATTTCATAAGTGAATGACATGGAATCCATCTTAATTGTCCTAGTCACCCAACAAACCCCACACAATATTTCTTTAAATGAATATTAGCAGGATTTGTTGGCCGGATCCGGCCTATTTTCTAAATCTCTCACAACTCACTCCAACAACAGCTCTTCTACCCAAGAGAGCCAAGAAAACCCTAACACAAAATCATCCGAAAACTATGAGCACTCTACTGAAAATGCTGAACAAACCTCTCAGAAAACACCACTGAAGAAGAAATCTCGAAGGAGGGGCTCTCTCTCTTGAAGCGATTCCTGGAAGACAACCCGTCGCTGCTGGAGAAGCTCGGAATGCATACAGCAACTACCAGACTTTGTCAAAGATGTGAACAATCTTTACCAATATGGTGAAGATGTGTTCCGAAAGTATAAAGGTCTGCAGGGCCGGCCCAATGGGGTGGGCAGGGTGGGCGCTCGCCCAGGGCCCATAGTGGTAAGGGGCCCAAATTTATTGTTATGTGTATATATTGTATAAGTCATATTTATTAATTATTTTAAAGTAATTTTTTTAACACTGATGTTTACTAACACAATAAGTAAAAATTTACAATCTAAGTATATGTGCGTTAATGTTGTATTAAAACAATTAGACATTGTGTGTGTATATATATATATATATACCGAAGCCGCTGGCATCAGCAATGCCACATGACATATTCTTGTGAAAATTTTACCCTGCAACTATTACTATTTTTTGTATAATTTCATTTAGTTATTGAGCGTAACAAATTTACATATACCCAATAAATTTAGTCCTAAAGATGAAGGCGGTGTCAATTTACTATTTAATATTTATATACGTCCCGATTTAAATAACTTTTTTTTCTCAAAAATGATTCTCTTAATGATTTTTTTACCATTTTTTTTCATATTTAATTTTGTACTTGCAAAATTAAAAGTTTAAAAATAGATAGAAAGAATATATATGTATTTTTACTAATAAAAGTCAATTTTTTTAGTCAGTCTTACGAAAAACCTGTTTTACACTAAGAGATTTTTTTTTTTACATCAAAAGATGAGAACAAGTTTTACACTAAAACGAGTGTAAAACAAGTTTTTTTTTTTTTCGAGATTTTCACCAACTTTTTAGAGTGTCTTTAAATAAGAAGGTCCTTCATTTTGTACATAAAGAGAATTAAATATCTGACTATAAAACTACGAGTAACAAATACAAACTACCTAATATTTATGGTTGTAATATATTTGATTTTTACATTCAAGATAAGTGTTTATTTTTCAGTTTAAAAATATTTTTTTAAAAATGTTAGATCCTCTGTGTTAGTTTAAAGTTCTCGAATGACATTTATTTATCAATATCAGACATTAAAAAATGGAATTTTTTAAATGAGTCACACTTATGAAAAACATGTTTACATTAAGAGATAAAAACATAAGTTTTTTTTTTTTATAAAAGATGATAAACAAGTTTTGCACTAAAGAGAGCATTTAACAAGTTTTCCAGGAGATTTTAACTTTTTAAATAGTGACGTGCTGTGACTTTTGTGACTTTTTCATATATTATATGACCTTTCTACATATTATCACCATCATCTTTACTTTTAGAGTTATTATTGAAATTATAACTTTTAATAGCTTTATAATTTTTTTACTAAATTATATTTAAAATTTATTATCATTATTGTTATTTGTGCAAAACACGTACATCGCACGGTTTCAAATATATTATAACCATAATCATTTTTACAATATTATTGTTTTCTGTGCATTGCACGTGCATCACACTGTTTCCAAAAAAAAAAAAATCAGTCGATTAAAAAAAAATTACTAAACAAATAATATTAAAGGCCCTTAAATTTGACTTCGCCTAAGGCCCATAAACTGTTAGGGACGGCCCTGAAGGTCTGCCCCCAAAGGATATTGCAAGTTTGCTTCAGGTGTTACAAGAACAAAACAGCGAAGGCTTTGCAGCCTAGAAAGTGGAGATTGAAGACCTTAGGACTGATCTGAACACATCTCTTCAAAGTGTTGCAGAACAGTCCTGTTGGGTAAGTGTTGGGTAAGAACCGGCAATCCTAGTGTTAAAACTATACCAACATGCAAGGGAAAAGCAAATGGAGGAAATGGGAAAAGCAATGGGGAAATAGAAATGATCATGAGAAGAAGAAAAACGTGAATGGGAATGATGAGGAAGACCATGAACCACCGGAGGGATTTACAGAAGCTTTTTAGCTATTGTGGTATCAAGTTTTATGATGGAAGGATTGAGGAAATAGTTGTTGGCTTTTACACTCAACATCTTGTAGTAGCTATCCTATTCCTATTGTGGTTTTTTGCGTATTAGTATAAGTTTCTATTTCGTCTTCATTGTGTTTTTACTGTTTTAGCTTTGGTATTGTCTGTCTATTTGAGGTATGGCAATGGCATACACAAGAATTGTGTTAATTTGAGCTGGGTCAAGCTTTTTTGTTGCCAAAATCATCTTTGTTATTTTGCCACTTGTCCCATCAGGCCACAGACGGTTGAATTCAACTTCTCACTTTTCATTTATAAAAGTCTTACTATTTAATGCCACTTTGGCAATCTCATTTTAATAATACACGTTATAAGCATCCTAAATAAACGAGTAAACCACATTTCTAACATCCGTACTATGACAAGAATATCACTTTGACCTCCGTACTATCTAAACAACAAAAGGAACTTGCGTACTATTAATTAATTAGCAAAACTAACCAACATCGTTAAAAAAATGTAATGAACGTTAATAAGCGTTAGAAACTTAACAAGCTAAATAACTGGTTCAGCTCTAATCTCTGCATTTGTTTCCATTTTCATCCTAAAAACCATATATTTTCCGTTTTAGTCACTTGCGCCATTATCGTTAGGAACCTCCGTTTTCAATTAACTTGCAATTTTTTTCTTTCTTATTAAACACTTACAAATTAATTTTAAAAATAAAATTAACCAATTACTTATTAACTTGGTTATTTGTGAAGAATTAGCTTCTTCTTTTTTTCACTTTTCCTTTTTATAGTGCCTAAAAAAGTTTTCTTATTATTATTTTACACTGTCAACCTCACAACAACACATAACCCAACTATATAACATAATCATTCAATCTCTACACAAAATCAAAAAATTAACATCAAAATGCAGATTCCAGTCAAAAAATTTCAAGCTACAAATCTCCATTTATTTGAAATTCAAATCTGAACAACCTGGGAGGTAGAAAAGGGGAGGGGACGACTAGAGGGAGGAAGGGGAAAGGGAAGTTGCCGGAAGGTAATACGATCAACACCGGAGTTAGTGGTCGGCGTTTGGAGGCAGACAAAAAACCTGAAGTAAACTTTCAGCCAGATCCGGAGTTACCTCGCCGGCTTCCATTGAATCTGAGCAGATCTAGCCTAAGGTGAGGCGAATCTTAGGCCGGTGTCGGAGATGGATAGGAAGGGGCCGGTGACGCTGCCGGCAGAGATGGATGAGGAGAAAATCTGGAGTGGAGATTAAATTAGACGGGGGAAGTGCGATAGTGAGAGGAAGAGGGATGTTGGACGGGCTCGACTTGGTGGAGTGGGCGACGGGAACTTGGATGGTCGCTGGCGTTGGGCAAGAGAGATGGCCGGAGTAGTTGTCGGTGGAGAGAGGTTGTCGGACGAAGAGGGAAGAGGTCGCCGGAAAGAGGAGGGGTCGCCTAGGAATTAGAGAGAGAAAGAAAATGTGTTTGGGTGGTTGTGGATAAGAGGAGAGGGGAGGGGGTGTAAATTTTATTTCATTATTAGTCTTTTCAGTTTGATAAGTGTAAGATTTACCCCTTTTAGTACTCAATTAGGCGAGATAGGAGTTTGTTTCGTTATGGGGGCAAATTGAAAATATTGATAGTAATATCTGTTAAATTGCTAACGCCCATTAATGTTCATTAATATTCATTGACGATTTTGGTTACTTTTGCTAATTTATCAATAGTACGCATTTAATGTTCATTAATATTCATTGACGATTTTGGTTACTTTTGCTAATTTATCAATAGTACGCATGTTACTTTTGTTGTTTCGGTAGTAAATATGTAAAAGTGAAAAAATATGAATAGTACAGATGCCAAAAATGTCGTTTACGGCCTAAATAAACTAAAATACTCACTTCATCTTATACTTATCATTCTTTATAAACTGGAACTCATTGCTAAATGATACTAATATTAAATTTTAGTTAATTTTAACAGTAAAAAAAATACTAGACTGTTATGTAGTAATACTTATAAAAACTGCATGAAATTTAAAATGATATCTTCTGGTCAAAGAACCTGAAAAGTAGTACTGTAGTAAAAGTTTTTTCTCCTATTAACTCCTATGTCCTACTTTAACATTCAAATAAGAAATTTGGCTTCAAAAATTTTAATCAAGGAAGGAAACATTTTAATGTATAAAGTGTTGTGAGTATAGAAAGTGAGTAAAAAATAATTAGTAAATACTTATGTATATAATATGTGGGACTTATTAAATAAAAGAAGATACTTTTTTTTTTTTTTTTTTTTTTTGGTGATTTTAAGCTTAAATTAGGACAGATATTGAAAAACTTTTGATTTTTAAAATGAGACAAAAGGAGTATTTTCTTTGAGTCGCCCGCCCTACACGTTATACTCACCGCATTAACATTTTTCTTGCTCCTTTAAATATGTTATTCAATTTTGCCTCTTTTAAATAGTTTGTGGCTCCGCCACTACACCAAGCAAAAGAGGCGAACGGGGCATGCGACTGCTGAGCCCAACTCTCGGCCTATTTTTTTTTTCCATTTTCGTGTATTACATAAGTCCTTGAATGCATGAAGTTGCCGATGTGCGATCTGCATGAAGATGCCGAATACCGATGTCCGATTGCATAACAAAGCCAAAACCAGCAACTTCCTCCGGCCTTGGGAAAGAAGCATCAATATTAATCTTGATTTCGGTTTAGTTAAGATTCATACATCTTCAAAACTATGAACCGCCAATCTTGAACGGGTTGAAACTGGTTGCTCGAACTGTCTGAACTAGCTGTTGCCACGCCATATTCGCATAAATCTAAATGTTCCAAGAAATTTATTATATGTTGACCATTTATTTTAATGTTTGAACCATTTTTTAGCCTTTTTAATTAAAAAATAAAATAGTTTAATAGTTAACTATTAATATACTATTGTAATAATTTTTAATTATTTATAGATTTCATTATTAGAATATAATTTTTAATCAATACTCCCTCCGTCCCAATTTAAGAGTCAAAAAACTTTTGGGTTCAAGAATTAAGGAAAATGTGATGTGTTGTGAGTGTTGATAGTTGAGTAGGAGAGAGAAAGTGGGGTAGAGAAGAATTAGTGGATAATGGTTGTGAGTATGACATGTAGGACCCACTTTCCATTTTTAGATTTTGACTCTTAAGTTGGGACGCTCTTTTGGAAAATTTTTGACTCTTAAATTGGGACGGAGGAAGTATGTTATAAGTATTTAGTAAAAAAAAATCCGAAATAAGACAAAAGGAACATCTGAAAATATCATTTTAAGCATTAGTAAAATAATTTTAGTGTTGACAAAAGGTAGTACTGTATCATGCAAAGATTTTACTTTTTCAATGACAAAGCACATGAACAAAAAAAGATGTGAATCAAGATATGACTAATTAGTGAATAAGACTACCCACAATGGTTTCAACCATCTCCCCAAATTTTACACTCACTTTAACACTTTATCCTATCCACCTCATATCCACCTCATCTTTCATACACCTCTTTCATACAACCCCCTACAATGGTAAGTTGAAAAAAAAAAAATCATCTCCCTCCCACTCATCATTCTATACCCCACTACTTTTATATCATTTTTATTTTTTATATATTCTCTATTTTTATGATTAGTAAAATACTCCCTCCGTCCCCGAGTAAGAGTCCTACCCCTCATTTGCACGCTTATTAATAAATATTAGAAGTGATGTAAATGTTGTGAGTGTAAAAGTAAAGTAGGAGAGAGAATGAGTGTGAGAGAATAGTGAATTGATTGGTGTTGTGAGTATAAAAGTAAAATAGGAGAGAGAATGAGTGGGGTGAATAGTAAAGATTCTTTGCCATTTTAGGAATATGACTCTTACTCTGGGACGTACCAAAATGGAAAGTAGGACTCTTACTCTGGGACGGAGGGAGTAATAATAATAATTATTATTTATAATTAAAATAATATTTTACACTTTTTTTTGCAATTAAATAATTAGATAAATGACGATAATTATTATTCAAAATAAGAAAAGTTACAATACACTTAGCTCGCGACACAATTAATGAAAGACAATAAAATTATTAAATCACACATGATTTCCGAATTTTGCCCATATGTGCTTGACTAGATCCTTCTACAATTGTTGATGAACTCTTGAATCACGCATTTCCGATCTAGTACGCACATGCTCTGCAAATGCAGGTAGTACCTCAGTCGAGAACGGTTGTGGACTAGACCCACTTGCCTCGGGTTGTTGTGAAGTAGACCCTCTTGCCTCGGGTTGAAAGTCTTTCCAATTTTGAGAATAAGTATGTCGTTCATCTTCAACAGTCATATTATGTAATATGATACATGACCTCAAATGCAGGTAGTACCTCAGTCAAGATGATAGCCAAGTCGTCTATCTCCCACATTCGAGCTGGTTCTCGAATGATTTTAAATCGAGCTTGGAGCACTCCAAATGCACGTTCTATATCCTTTCGACATCCCTCCTGAAATTTTGCAAATAGCTTATCTTCTTCACTTTGAGGAAGTCTAACTGATTTGACGAAAGTCGGATAAGAAGGGTATATACCGTCAGCAAGATAATGCGCCATATTATATTGACGTTGATTCACATAGAAATTAACCCGTGGAGCTTTTCCTTGTTCAACATCATCGAACAATGGCGATCGGTCGAGCACATTTATATCGTTCAATGTGCCCGGACATCCGAAAAAGGAATGCCAGATCCATAAATCATGAGTGGCAACTGCTTCAAGAATAACACTCGTGGTTCCCTTATCACCTCTAGTAAATTGACCTTCCCAAGCAGTTGGACAATTTTTCCATTCCCAGTGCATGCAATCAACACTCCCGATCATCCCTGAAAATCCCCGCTGCTCACTAACTCCAAGTATACTTCGCAGGTCATCTTCAGTTGGGGTTCGCAAGTACTCTTGCTCATACAATTGAAGGCATGAAATTTGGGACAACTGAATGCATAAAATTTGGTGGAAAAAAAAGGATTTGAAACATTTTGGGGATGGGGTTGGTTGGAAGATTGGTTCTCTAAGTTAAAATCATTAGGATTGTAGTTGAATGATGAAAAATTTTGGGAATTTTGAGTGTTGAAAGGATTATTATTGGGATCCATTTCACTCAAAAGATGATGAATTTTTTTAAATGTAGGCTAAAATGGAGAAAGAAAATTGAGAAAAGAGAGATTTTTTTTGTGTGTGTCCAAATCTAATGAAACTTGCATCATTTTATAGGGGGAAAATGCTGAATTTTGGCGGGAAAAAAAAACTAGGTGATAATTCAGCTCAAAGAATTGAGATAAAAAAATTATTCCGAAAATAAAACCAACCAATGAGAGACTAACACGTGGCAAACAAAAAAAAGAGTGCCTGGGCTGTCCACACGCGCCCTGTCGGGCGGTGTGGTGCACGCGCCAGCCGCCGGGCCAATCTGGAGACGCCACGTGTGGATTGCGCCAGCCCTTCCCAAAAATTCCACCGGTTTGAAACATTTCAACCCCCAAATTCCACACCCCCTACAATGGTTTCATACAACCCACCCCATTTTCCACCCCTATTGCACATAGTCTAAGGAAAGATGATGGGTACAATTATGCTCACCATCACCATTAGAGGTGGCAAATTGGGTGTTTTGGGTTTACCCATTAAAGTTAAAAATCCATTGGATATCCGGGTATTTTAACTTTAATGGGTAAACCCAAAACACCCAATTTGCCACCCCTAATCACCATGTTAGTGGTACAATGATGTACTATTGAGTTACTAATTTTTCTACGACAAAAACTTGTATGAGAACACCATGACTCGTCTCATAGTAGATACGGGTCATTTTTGACTCATGACCCGGATCCATGACCCACAGGCAAAAAAAAAAAAAAAAAAAAAAAAAAAAAAACAATATCTTATGAGGAAAAAAAAAACTTAAAACTTTACTCCATTTTCTTTTGTGGAATATCCTCATATTTTTTTTATATACAATATTACAAAGGATGAATAACTTTTGACGTTCAGCGATGAATCAATTCTAATTTAATATTCATAAAAGAGTTACTCCTACTTTGGTTAGTAAATTTATGTCACCAATGTAAATAATAAGAGTCCAGTTTAGTTGCAATATCATTTTCTCTTTATTTAACTATTACTCTTTAGACCAATCATCTAAATTTAAGAGATTAATCAATAGAATCTTTGGTGACCATAAAGCTATTTAAGTGGAAGGAAATGTGTTGTTTATTTTGTTTTAAAATGAATATTCGAAATTTTGCTAAGAGCAATTTAGTGTATCAAATTCATTTTGAAACGTTTCAACATTAAAATGGAACCTATATAACTATGTTAAGAGAAAATGGTTTTTGTTGCTTAAAAAAAAATGTATTTGTTTTTCATTTCTTTTTTTTTTTTTTTGCCTTTTGCAATATCATTATAGTGACAGGCGTAACTTGTATGCATTGTAAATTATGTAGAACAAAATCTAAAACATAGTATTGTACTATCAGTATCAGCTATTATACAGAAAGAAAATACTTGTACAAACTATAATGCCTACACATGAAAACTTTTAAATGTTAGACCATCCACAATGGTGGATGAAATATGGAATGAATTTTTTTTTCAGTTAACTTAATGGCTATAATGGAAGATGAAACTTGGAGGGATGAAAGTGAAGAATGAAAAAATTCATTCGACTGGAGAAAAAAAAAAAAAAAAAGAAGGGGGACGCGCATGGACACGCGGCAACTTGGGATTGGGGCGGCTCGGGCGCGTGGCCTACACCGCCCGACAAGGCGCGTGTAGGTTGCGCCGATGCCATTTTCTTTTTTTCCTTTCGCAGCACATTAATTGTTTTTTATTTTTTTTTTCCAAAATTCATCATTTTTTTTTCCTCTACAAATTAATGCAAGTTTTATTTGATTTGGACACCGAAAAAAAAACCCTCTTTAAAGATTATAAATGATAATAATTATTGTTATTTAATTATAAAAATAAAATTAAAGAATATAAATAAAATAAAAGTGGTAGGGTATAGAATAATGAGTTGGGAGGGAGATGAATTGAAGTTTAATCCTTGCATTGTAGCGAGGTTAAATGAATAGGTAGTTGAATTATTGTTACATTGGACAAATATGGACATTCATTTTGGGAGAGGGATACTATAATAAAATTAAAATTTACAACATAAAAAATGCAACAGTGAAATACCTTTCTCACTTGTTTATAGATCTAGTTATCTTCAAATTTTACAAAACAATTTCCTGAAAACTGAAAAAAGATTACAAGTGAAGTACTATACAAGATTGTAAAACCTATATCCAAAACACCATCTCGTATGGAGATCTGAACTCTACAACCAATAATTTGTCTGTTAACATTAAACTTAAGACAACATGCGTGGTGATTTACGACACCTTTCTAGGTTTACTCGAATAGATAACGACAGAAGCAAAGCGGACCGAGGCCTCAAACGAATCGAGATGACCCCATACAACCAAAAGCAGTGAAAATGGCATTGCTTCATGATTTCAGACTTGCTAGGTGCTATTAGTGAGCTCTGACGTGGGAGAAAACTTTGGCCAAGAGTATTTTAACGGCAGTAATTTGATGGCAGGTCAAGAAAGCAAGATAGGCCCATTCTCTGCTGCTGTCCGAGCATTTTCATGACTGTTATTGTGTCTGGTCAACTGTACGTCTCGTGAAAAATGGGTCCTTGCTTTCGCATACGGAGCATTCCTTGCTGCACAAAAAATATAATCAAGTCATCAGAGAGAAAATTCAAAAAACAAATACTCCGTCCCAAATTGATAGTCTCATTTGGCTTTTCGAACATGTTAAGGTAACATTATAAGTTTTGGAAACTAAGCGATTTTGAAGCCTTGATTTTGGAAATGGGGCTAACTTTCTGAGACAAACAAAAGGAATGGGACCATCATTTTGGGACGGAGGGAGTATCATTTTCCATGATCCAATGCTCCTACTTGCAGCAATACTATTAAGTCTACAAGGTGGATAACGGTACACTAATTTTTCAAAATGTTCCTCAATGTGAAAAATGGAAACTAGGGACAGATGATAATCTCTGTGGTGCTTACCAGCAATTTTCTGGGCACGGAGAATATTTTGACGCCTTTTCCACCAGCATGTTAAAAAGGTGACAATGAGTAGGAGCATTACACATGCTGCTATGACAATGCCGATTATCGCCCCAACGGAAAGGTGTGGGCCGCATGTTCGTAAACCAGGTATTCCACAAAGACCTGCATTATCAGTGAAACTAAATACATCCAGGGTAAGTACCTACCTTTCAGCATATATTTTTTTAAAAAAATGCTAATATTGCTATTCGTAGAAAATCCTTTTTATTTCTCGAGCTCCCATATTATTTATGTACATCCAGATTCCGTAATCAACAGACAAATACTCCCCCCATCCGTCCCGGAAAGATAGTCCAATTTCCCATTTTTGTTTGTCCCAAAATGTTTGTCATAATTAGGGTGTTAAAGTGTATGAACTTCCAAAGCTACCCCTTGTTCAAAATCTGGAAACCACCTGCTTTGCGGGAACTTTGTTACTGTCTACAAGTGTTTCACCATCTAGCTAGCAGAGCTACTTCCAGCTACTACACTTTACCACTAAACTAGACAAACTTTGTAATTCAGTGGGTGCACTGGCACCCGTGAATATGCGTGTAGATCGACCACTAACTAGGGTCAATAGCGTGGTTATTATGAGTTTGGACCATGTGGATCCTTAATTTCTGTGCACTGTGTTGAGGCTTATCGACTGTGTTTTCTTATCATTTAATTTGTTATAAACACCAGAACCAACTATTTTCAAGACTAATTTTAGGGAGAACATACTTGAAACTTGCTCTGTGTAATAACCTTCCACCTAGTGCAGCTGGAACCTTTCCACGAAGAGCGTTGCCATTAAGATTCCTGCAACAGTAACATGATTATTCGGATAATCTGTCAAACACCCATTTCTAAGAGAAATGATATGGTCGAGAGATCTTACAATATACGAAGTTCTGTTAATTGTCCAAGGCTTTCAGGAATAGATCCATTGAATGAATTGTAGGAGAGGTCCCTGGGATGCAACAAAGCTTGAGATATTACGTTTATTGAAAAACAGCTAGGTTAAAATAAACATATGCCACTTGAAAGGAAATAGGTGCCGCTGATCACATAAGAATGGGGGCCACATACTGAGACGGCCACTTCCTGACAAAATGGTTTTATTATCCAGGTACATCAGTACTCCCTCTGTCCCAAAATGATCTTCTCATTTGTCATTTTTCATTGTCCCAAAAAGTTCTTCCTATTTCTACAATTTGGGCTTAAAAGTACATGAACAAAACATGGCTAGTGAAGCAAGTGTTCATATCCTTAAAAAGTTTGAATAGTCAAATGCGAAGATCATTTTGGTACGGAGGGAGTATTACACAGTTGTACTTGATGTATTACGGGATCGATGGAGGACCATTGTTGCACCCTAAAGTTCCTAGTTAGATGTAGGTTTTAACCCAGTTGAAAGGGTGAGTTAATATGAAGGCAAAAATAGACCACATTACCCAGAATGATCTTCCTACTATTTTTTCCGTTACTACGAATGAAGTTTGAGCAATGATTATAGGTTGATGTAATAACATAAATGTGCTTCAAAACCAATCTTTATCTTAACTATTCTTGTTTTAATTTTCTATAGGCTTTGTAAGTCTTGAATAACTTAAGCATAGAAGTCTTGTATTAAGAGCTTCTTGTTCTTCTTACTTTCTGGACTTTTTTTAGTATAAATCTGCATGAATTATACTACCTCCGTCCCAAAATGATCTTCCTACTTTTTTTGCCGTTACTACGAATGAACTTTGAGCAATGATTATAGGTTGATTTAATAATTCTAATGAAAATATAAAACTTGTTATTGATTGTATTGTTGATGATGTATCGATTACAAGTTGTAGATTTTATGTTATATTCTAATGAAAATATAAAACTTGTTATTGATTGTATTGTTGATGATGTATCAATTACAAGTTGTAGATTTTATTTCTAATGAAAATATAAAACTTGTTATTGATTGTATTGTTGATGATGTATCGATTACAAGTTGTAGATTTTATATTATTAAATCAACCTATAATCATTGCTCAAAGTTCATTCGTAGTAACGGCAAAAAAAGTAGGAAGATCATTTTGGGACAGAGGGAGTAATTATTAAAAGGTTTCTTTTGAATTTCTCCTTTTGGGCTTATTGTGTATTCCAAGAATTGCTTAATTTTCAATTATTTGCATGTCTAAGTTTCAATGGTCAAATTTCATTCAGTGACAGTTTATATTCAGAACAGGTGAACAGATACTCTAAACTGAATCACCATCAGTGAGGATTTCCGATAACGAAAACTGGCCCTCTAATGGAGACTGGTGCTATGTGAAAGAAGATGATGGCCTTGTGCATCGATGTACTCGAAAAGATATCGTGGTATACAGTGGCAAAGGCAAAAAAGAAATTGTAAGGCGGTCAAGTTTGCTTTAGAAATATCATAACAACATTCAAATTTATCACCGGAGGGGTCAAAAAAAGTTATATAGTGCCCAAAATCAAAGTGGTCAAAACTAAGAAAAAATGATTTTAGAAGTAAAATGTCATTTCCTTCAAATTTGAAGGAACAAAAGTTAGTAATGTCTAAAATTGAAGAGGGTCAAGTGGCCCCCTTGACTATAAGCTGGCTTTGCCAGTGGAGATAGAGAAGATTCATTGAGAAGGCATTACTCAATGGCAGTTTCTTGTTGGAAGGGTTTGCGTATAGAATCAAGTACATCAGGACCCTTATGGTGTTCAATATATTAACACCCTAACACAATGCTTAAAGCACTTAATTAAGACAACAACGATAAACATACACAAGTAAACTGGCACGAAGGTAAGACGTTTAACTACGTGATAAATTGGAAAAGCTGAAATAATACTAAATGAGGTCTGCCTAATGAATATACTCCCTCCGTCCCACTTTAATCTACAAAAAATGTCATTTTGGTTGTTCCATTTTAATCTACAAAATCCCAAAATGGAAACTTTTTTAATACTTGTTAAATAATGGGACACACTTGTCATACTCACAACAACTATCCACTTACTATTTCCAACCCCACTTTCTCTCTCCTACCCAACTATCTAACTCGCAAGACATCACCTTTTCTACCTTCTCCTTAATTCATGTACCTATAACCTAACCCAATTTGTAAATTACAGTGGGACGGAGGGAGTATATATATGTATGTATGTATTTACATACTCCCTCCGTCCCACCCGAATTAGGATTTTTGGGTTGGGCACGGGGATTAAGGAAAAAGTGTTAGTGGAGTAGGTGTTGTGAGTATGAAAAGTAAAGTAGGAGAGAGAAAGTGGGGTAGAGAATAATGAGTGGAAAGTTGTTGTGAGTGTGAATGTGGGTCCCATTAAATAAAGCGCTTCCATTTTTGGGTTGTCCTAATTCGAGTGGGACACCCAAAATGGAAATTTATCCTAATTCGAGTGGGACGGAGGGAGTATATATGCACACATATATGAATGTATATATAAACAAAGATTTGTATAAAGGGAGTATATATAAGTGTCATTTCCATTCCACTAGTCGAAGACTTCGACTAGTGGAATGGCAATGACAAGCACCCACATGATTCATAAGTTAGTGATCCACACAAAACTATTACTTACAATACTTCTAGGCTAGTAACTGTCCCAAGCGAAGAGGGAATGGGCCCATGGATGCTGTTTCCACTAAGGTTTCTGCAAATCAGCAAGTTAAGATGCATAAGACATGTAGTCATGCACTATGAGCTCGGAAGATGCTTCTGACAAATATTAGCATCCATAGATATTTACGTGGGAAGTACTAACGATTGTTGTGAAAAGTAACTGTTAGGCTACGGCAGGACACTAAGAGACATATAGAAACAGATTGTTTCTTAGTGCAGATTCTACATTATAAATTTAGTGAAGGACCAGATTTGACACTTACATGCTCTGTAGATGACGGAGCCCGGATATGTCATTAGGCAAGGAACCACTCAAACCTTGATTATCGAGACCACTGAATCCCGCAGAAAAAAATAATGAAACAAAGTTAAATTGTGCAAATGAAACCAATAAAATAGCTGTCAAATAAGTACTTATCGAGTCATATCTTTTGTTCTGGTCGAATATACTAATGAAAATTTTCAAAAATCATAAAGTTATAATCAAATGCTGTATACTTGAGTATTATAAATTCCAAAATAAGCAAGTAAGGATGTTAAGCAATAACAGAAAAACAGATTCTAGATTGAAGCACAATGCTCAGTATTAAGAACTTACAGTCCATCAATGACCCATTTATTGGTAGTTCTATCTAATTGGCAATCAGCACCGCTCCATGGATGCTGCTGCGGTACACATGGATCACCATTCCATCCAAAACGAAGTGGAAGGCCCAGAGCACTCTTCAACTTCTGCATAGCCCTTACTACAGGAAAAAAAAAAAAAAAGAAAAAAAAAAAGGAACTAATCCATTAAGTTAAATCACTCACTTTATGGTTACAACATTTCATAGGAGATGTTCAGCATGTCACGAACCATTGTTGCAATCAAATAAGAAGCTTATAAGAATAATCACTATTCACATAGTTTAAAATACTTGTAGTTTTAGGACTTCTCACACATATTAAGAAAAGCAGTTAATATATACTCCCTCTGTCCCAGAAAGTTAGTCCCTCTTTTTCCGTTGTTATTACGAATGAACTTTGAGCAATAATTTAGGCTACTTTTAGTTCTTATGAAAATTTACAACTTGTTATTGATACACCATTACAAATACTATCAATATCAATTTTTAGATTCTCATTAAGATAATCAAAAGTATCCTAAATTATTGCTCAAAGTTCATTCGTAGTAACAAAAAAAAAAAGGACTAACTTTCCGGGACAGAGGGAGTATCAAATAGACTAAATTACCCTTTGAATATTTCAATTACCACGGCACTTAAATGCTTTTACAATGAAAACTACCTAACATAAATAAGGGTAGTTTAGGCAAAGTGTGTCAAAGTTTCATGAAAAACTGTAAAACTGCAAGTATTTTGGGACAAAAAAAATCTCCTACACCTGCAAGTATTTTGGGACAGAGGGAGTAGTTCTTTTCTTCAATCTCCAAAGTTTTTTCCTATTCTTTTTTCTTCCTTCAAGAAACTGTGATCTTACAACTCTCTGAGCATTTGTCATCAGCCAAAAAGTTTTTAGCTCATATATCCAACGTAAAAATTCTCCAGTGTCAGTTTCTATTAGAAGAAAACAAAAGGCAACCTATAAGAGCTCCCACAATACGTGAAGTCCAGGGAAGCGTGAGACCCACATGGGTTTAATGTAGACAGCCGTTGTACCAAGAAATATAATTGTTACATATTTACATTGTTGGAGTGACTGTGAAAGAATCGGTATCAAACTTGACAACAATGGCATTAACTGCAATCTTAAATTTCCTATGGCAACCTAGTTGAGTTCCTCAAATGGTACTTCCAAAACATACAGAAAGGTCAAAGATAATTTAAAATTCCCCAACTATAAAGCAATAACATGGCGCAGTTATTAAAGAGTTGCAACTACAATAGTAGACAAAGTAGCAGCCTGCCAAACGCTTTCTTGAGGTAAAAAAACAAATGAACTATTGGAGACCACATAGGACTGCCTTTACGAGCAAAACCGTAAGTAAAAAAGGCTTAGGGTTTTACGATTTCCAAAAAATGATTCTAAATGGATGTCGAATCAGAATATTAAGCTTAAGGGGGATTCACACAACAAAGATTGGTTATTGATCATTATGCTTTTGTTGAATTAGAAATCTTGGGCATAACTTTCCTATGTTTGGCCGAAGATTAACAATGCTAAATCGGAAAGCTTAATAAGTTCCTTTTCCCAAAATATATGGGATTGTGAATCTGACGTTAAACATATACTCCATCCGTCACATTTTAAACTTCAAATATTTACCTTTTGGGTGTCCCATTTTATACTTCAAAAACCCAAAGGCAAAGTTTATTATAATTCTTTATTTAATGGACCCTCCTTACCCCCACAGTCCGACTTTCTCTATTCTGCCTACTTTCTATACTCACAACACACTATCCCACTTTCCATATTTTATACTAATACAAACATTCCTCTCCTTAATTCTTGAGCCCAAATTTTTTGCAGCATAAAATGGGAGGGAGGGAGTACATAAGAGTAGAGCACCATTAAAGAATTTCCAGAACGGGCATAAATGTTACATATTTACATTGTTCTCTTAATATAATCGGGACAAAACTCTCATTTTAATTTGTCTGAAAGTAAAAAGTCTTACATAATTGTAGTGAACTTCAAACAGGTACAGAAACAATCAGTAAAACCACAATCTTAAAGTTTTTGACTTGTCAAGTGGGATGAATATTGTTGGAACTGAGGGGGTGCTCGCTACGCACACTTAAAAGGATTGGTAAAGGTCAAGATGCGAGGCTTGTTGGTGTATTTGACTGGAAAGGAACGCGCGGATATTCAAAACTCATCATCTACCCTAGTGTGATAGAGTGGTTTGATTAGCTTCTCTTTGGGTATTTGCCAATAGTGGATTCAGGGGATTATCAATTACTGGTTTGAAAAGAGACTGTGGTAATGCAATTTCCAAGTCTAAAATCCATGTACTCCCTCCATCCTGGAATGTTTGCCCCATTTGACTTTTTGTGGTCAACAAACGTTAACTTTGATCATACATTGGTGTCAATCTAATGATCACGATGAAACTCTAGAAAATGCTTTTAATAAATCACTTAATGATTTAACAATTACGATTCTTAGAATTTCAGAATTTCATTAGGATGATTAGATCGACATCAATGTCTATTCAAAGTTAATTTGTGTTGACCATAAAAAGTCAAATGGGACAAACTTTCCGGGATAGAGGGAGTATTTTGTTTTTGGCTCTTTGTAGATGGACTACTTGTCCATCTGGTTATAGATTGGTATTCTTTTAGATGCAGTTCTTTTTCCTATAAAAAAAAATAACTAAAAAAAAATAAAAAAACTCTAATTAATATCTACCAGTACTTGCATGTCCCCTTTCCTTAAAAGTTAATGATTTTTTTTAAGTCAATCAGTGGCCGTATCCTTTCGCAAAATGTCATCCTACACATATTTGTTGTTGTGCATATCCAACTATTAACAGAGATATTTTAAAGTCTCCGTTGACAAACTTTCCCTCTGGTTACAGCATAAGTTTCATCCCTGTCATAAAGGGGAATTTCAGCAATGATCACAAATGTGTGTAAAAGTTTCAATGCTAATCTGTTACTCACTCCACTCCAGCAAAGAGTCAACTAGTACTATTTCATTTCGGGATGTTTCACTCAAAGATTTCAAAATTTATGTATTTAAACTCCCTAATCTTTAAACTTTAGCCTCCACTTGCAATACAAGTATCTTGCATACACTCAAGCATCAACATAAATATGACCAATTTCAAGTATATTAAATGCTTTATCTATTAGACTTTTCAAACATAAACTCTTTGGTTGAAACTACGGAAATATATGTATTTATTTTTATTTTTTGAATAAACTGATTAAGGGGTCTTTCCCAGTGAGCACTCACAATTTCGTGAACTTTAGTACTTGATATATATGCTCTTAGAGCGGACCTTTCTCTGCTCATGGTCCTTGACGCTCTTTAATTATACAGTTTACCTATCAAAAATAATGTGTTTGACATTAATGTTTGGTGTTAACCAATGGAAATAGAAGAATGCTGAACTTTCTAAAATTTGGCATGTAGAGTATCAAGCTAGGCCAGCAAGACAAACTGATAAAGGTTATTTTCACCCTAAGCTAAGAGATTAACCTTCTAAGTCCACAGAAGGCGTTTGTGAAATATTTACAACACGGAAACAGTGGCCCATTGTATACTCCCTCCGTCCCAAAATGATACTCCCTCTTTCTATATATGTTTGTCCCAAAAAAGATAGTCCTATTTCTAAAATTGGTGTGTAAAATGATTGAACTTCCAAACTTAACCTTGTGATGAATCCATTGAGTGATGCATGGTTGTTGCAAGAGAGAGTTTAGTGGGAGTGACAATTGAACTTCACTAAGGGTAGTATTGAAAATGACAATATGTTAATATTTTTGAATATTCAAACGGGACTATCATTATGGGACGGAGGGAGTATTTCATATTCATAAACCTCAGATTGCATACTATAGAGCTTAACGACACTCATAGATATCCTACGCATCACAAAATTGGATCCTAAAGTCAAAGTAATCATCTAATATGAAATCATTTTCATCGCACTCTTTTCCACATTTCCTTAAATCTTCGGGTGATTACAGCACAGTTAAGTTCAACGACTAAATGTAACTGGACGAATCCTAGGCTCTTACAAGGAAAATTGCACAATATAATAATGCTACAAAATTTTGCATTCTGTTAAAAGAAAATCAAAGGGAATTTGAAAGAAATTAGAGATTAGGGTTACTAGTGAGTGTACCTTCTTCGATTAAAGTTTTAGATTCCGCCATGACAACCTCAAAGACCTCAATAGCATTAATTATTGCATGGGTCCCTTTTGTAGGGTGCAGAGTTACTGTCAAACTCCTTCCACTAATAGCAAGTGTCTTGTTCAGTACAAGGGCACTGTTAAGATCTCCAGTCATCGCAACAATGTCAATATCTTGAAATGCAATATCACCATTTACCAGAATATCAAACACCCTCTGTCCGGCCCCAGTGACCGTTGGATCAATCTCAGCAAAGTGTAACCAAATCGAATAGTTTCTATTTGGGTCAACATCCATCGAGTAAGTCAAATCTGGTTGACTATCAGTACTGATAAGAGCCGTCTGATAAAGAGCTTCAGGGTAAAAATTTGGTGCACTTGACCCTAACTTGATGTTGTTTTCGGTACTTAGAGTAGTATCAGCACCTTGACCAAAAGTAGTGATCGCATTCCAAAACCGATCCCCACCCCAGTGGTCCCCACTATAGTCCACATCAAATTTCGGGGACTTATTACCACAACTTAGTCTTCTATCAGTTCTTAGAATTGTCCCTTGGCCCCACTCTGGACCGAAGAAGTAGGCTCGATCATCAACTTGAAGAATTTCAATCGAGAGTATAGCTGGATCTCCGTGACCAGTGCTATGAAAACAAAGAGAGGCAGTTCCATCAGTAAGAAATATAAGGGCTTCAACAAATGCTCGCTCATCATCATGGTTACTCCATCCAGATGGTAAAGAATAAATTAGGGTTCCTTCTACAGAAACATCAAACAGAGGTTCGTTGTCGAAACTGGGCTCTGCAACCAATCCAAAAAAGATTCTGACTGTATAATGACCATGGGGTACTCGGTTTATGTTGTAGCAATTTTCAGGACCCTCTGATAAAGGGAAATAACGAAGTGTATTGAGAGGGGGAGTGACAAAACTTGGGCGGGTCCCATTTGCGGGAACCCCTCCTGTGTATGCAAAATCTTTGTACCAAAGTGTATTTGTTGGCCGAGTATGGACATCATCGCGAGCTCCACAGCTTATTCGCAGAGCATAAGGTCCTGCAGCGACGCAAAATGGGAGTTAAGAAAATAAAAGGCAAATAAGATGATCAAGATAATAAAGGGAACTTGTTGACTGTCAAAAGAGTTTGTTCAGAAACAATAATTGACACACTAGTACACTACCATTTCTACATGTTCCGAAAAGATCAGGAGTTTTTTCGAAAAACTGAGAAAGTTCTTCTTTATAGTTTGGGAAAATGATAATTGCAAAGCTGGGGACTTCTTGACCTTTTAAGTGTGTGTGTATAGGTTATCGCTGCTTTGGCCGGCAAGTTTAGCATATAATATATTGAAAAAAAAAATATAGCAAAACATAACGCAATACTTGTGTTCTAATTAGTGTTCTAAAAATCGCTAGGCGGCGGAGCCGGGCCTAGCGCCTAGGGGCCTAGGCGGGGCCGAGAATTATACACATATATAAATAAAATAATTATTTACTAGTTATACTCACTAATTAAAAGACTTAACAAAAATGTTCACCTTTCAAAAAAACTTTTAAATTAAGAAAGTCTATAAAAAAAGTAGATTTCATATCATGTCTTATGTATGAGTAATTGAGTATACCAATGCTAGGTGTGAATACACCACACTAGATAAATTCCCAAAATTGAAAAGCCATATCTCAGTCACACAAATTTCTACGCAACCAAGGAGACGTGCTTTTTCCTAAAATCGACTCTCGCTCTTCCTTTATTCGTGCACCAGATCTGGCGATTCCAACGCCATCTCCGGCGATTCCAAGGTACAACAAATCTTCTCTCTCATCTCCTCTCCTCCCTGCCCACTTCGTCTCTCTCGCTTCTCCTCCCTCCTGTACACCTGATACCCTTTCAGTCTCATCTAATGCGCCGAATCACAGCCTGGATGCCACCACCGCCTAGTCCACCGAGCCCGCCCAGTCGCCGCCTAAGCCTACTGACGCCTAATATCGCCGACTTGAAGGAAATCGGGGCGGAAGGAGGCCGGCTAGCGCCTAGGCGGCTGCCTAGCCCGATTTTTAGAACACTACTTCTAAATAATAGTGAATCCCACATAAACAGTTAGAGAAGTCGATTTTATAATTCTTCAGGAGTAACATAAAGCTTAGAAATACTCGTTTTTCACAATGTGGCCTTGCCCTAGCCAGTGAGCGCAAGAAACTACAATTAGCCCATTAAATCCTGAAAAAGGAATTTCAATGCAGTAAGATAGAAATTTCATTCGCTTAATCTCCACGCACGGGCACAGGCACTGGCACAATAGAAACCCAACTCCAATACGAGTCCTTTTTCAGCATTCAACTCTATTCGAATCACATTCAATCACATCCCATTGTACCCCATAAAACAAGGGATCAATCTCAAATTGAGGGACTAGTTTGAATGTTTTTGAGCTGATCAGCAGAGACAAATAACTGAGGGCGGAGAGGAAGGAAGAATTTGAAGTTTCTTGATTTCTAAAGCTTCCTTTCCAAAGAAAAATGGGTCTATCAGGCTTAGCCTTGTTAAATGAGTTTGTCTATTCATAAGGACCAAATCAAAATGTGAAAAAATTTCTACTTGTGTTTATCTAAGGTAGCTTGGTTCCCAATCATTTGATCCCAGTCTCAAAAATTTCAAACACCAATTAGCTCTGAACAAACCCTATTGGGAAAAAAAAATCCAAATGCACATCAACACCAACAAATTAACAAAGTTTAACTCCAAACTAAACTTATAAAATAAATAAACCCAGTTCAATACTGACTTGAATAACTTGAAACATAGTAAATTTACTAACAAAAATACAATAATCAATCCAAAATGAAATCTGAAAAAAAAAATCACAAATAAAGTTACTACAATGTGTGTGTGCGAGAGATAGAAAGAGAGAGAGAGAAGGATAACCATGGCGAGTAAAGGAAGGTCTGAAATTCAAGAAGATTGAAATGAATAGTAAGACCAGCTTCAGCATTCTCTCTCTCTCTCTCTCTCTCTCTCTCTCTCTCTCCCTGCTCTTCTGTGAATGAATTGAAGAGTCTTCTTTCTGAGTTGCTTTCACATTCTCTTTCTTTTTCTTTCTGTTTCTCTCTCTAGAAACTAGAAAGAGAGGAGAGTGTTTAGAACATGTACCCTGCTATGTAAGTGCTCCCTCCGTCCCGCTATAAGGTTTTTAGTTTGACTTTACACGTAAATTAAAAAAAAAATTATGAGTATGAAAAGTAAAATAGGAGAAAGTATGAGAGAGAAAGTGAGTAGAAAGTTTTTGTTATGAGAATGACAAGTGGGTCACATTGTCTATTTTAAGTAATAAAGCAACTAAAAACCTTAGTCTGAGACATACTAAAAAGGAAAGTAAGAACCTTAGTTTGAGACGGAGCGAGTATTACGGAGTAACATTATTAATTTTATTTTTATTGAATTTTAATGTTTTCCTTTTTCTACTTTTAAAGTACTAATAGGGGTAGTTAGTGATGATGGTGAAAGCCATTGATATGAATTAAAATACATAAACATGCTTTTATTATTTTGGTGAAGTTTATGTCAAAAATTATGGACCTTTATTTCTCTTTTCTTCTTACTTTTCTTTTCCATTGATTATCTCATGAATTTATTTTCTTGCTTTAGGTCTCCAGTTTTTTTAAAGATGGCAATTACTCCTTCTGCCGCAATTTAAAGTTTTTAGTTTTTTTATGTTTTTTCTGGAAAAAAATTAAGCAATGATTATTGATTACGTCAATTATAGTAATGAAAATCTAAAAGTTGTTATTGATAGTATTAATAAAGGCAATGCTAGGCTTACAAAAGAAGTTTACAAATTAATTTGTAGCCATCTTTTGTGATTTTAACAAGTTTTAAATTTTCATCGGTTGCTCAGAGTTCTTTCAAACAAACCTCCAAATAACTAAGAACCTTAAACTACTGAGACAACCTAAAAACTTTAAACTGACACGGAGGTAGTATATATTTGTGAAAGAGTTCTACTTTTATACTAGTGATTTAGTTATTTAGTTTTGATCAATCTTAAAACATACTCCGTATATCTTTATTTTGAATAAAAAATATATTAATATAATTTTATTACGATACAAATTAAAAAGTAAATTAGCATCCTTTACAAAAAATTGAATTTTGCCCGTGCGGGGTACCAATTGAATTTGGAAAGTTGGAATCTGATGATGCATAAAAAGGGCGGTACCGGTGTACCTAATTAGTCGGGAACGCGGCGTTGAATAATCCTGGACGAACGGACGATCTGCAAAACAAACACCGTTAGGGCGCGAGGGAGTTACCCCTGCGAAAACCCTCCGGTGTGAGGGTTAGGACCCTTATTTATAGATTTCGGGTGGAGTGTCCACCAAGAATAGGAGATCCATAGTTGACTTGTATTAGGAGACTGAGTCCTTGTATAATTTAGGATCCTTAGCTCGATAGGAGTCCCTTTGTACACAAATCGTAGTAGGATTTTATCCCTTAATATTAGGAGATAATTTATTCCGTTCAGAATCTAGAGGGAAAAAAAGCCTCTTTTAAATTTTTTTTCTGATTTTTTTTTAGTTTAGTTTGAACTTTAAGGACCGTATCTTTACCGAGCACAACTGCATTCTTAAGGCTCAAATCCAAAACGTTTTATTAAGCTATAACAACTACTAATTAATTGATCTACGTAATTAATGCTTGGTGTTTTGTTTTTTGTTTTTGGAACTAGGAAAAAAAGGTTTAAAAATATTGTATTTACAAACCCATAAATTATCTGGTAAAGACGAGATGCTGAAAGAAATAAAATTATAACAGCTTTTCCATCACCCATATTAATAGCTTCAGAAAAGAGTTTTTATTGTTTGATTTCCATTTACATTTACATGCTTGGATTGAAATCAGAAATATATTATGCATAGTAGTATGTGTTAAAATAAGTATTTAAAGAAAATGATATACTTTTGACGATAAAAAACAATTTAAAAAATAAATATATACTTTAAGACAGGAAAAGTATTTAATTTTATTCAATCTGACAAGAAAAAAAATGCAAAAATTATGATAATGGACGTCTGGGATGGAGAAAATGATTATGTGGACAATAATCAAATACTTGGTCAATTTTAGGGTCGTTTGCTGACTTTTGGACTCTAAAAACAAAAAGTGGCAATTTGCTTGTATTATTGCGCCATTAACGGATCCAATTTGGGTCAACTTCACCACTTGATCCAAGCTCGCTCCTTTTATGTGGGTTAAAGGCTGATTGTCCAAATCTATACTACTCCCTCCGTCTCATTTTATACTTAAAAAAAAAAGGGTAGAGCTATTGCCACTACACTTTTTAATCATCCACTACATCATTAATGGTTAAGCAAAATTAATTGTTCATTTTGACAAGATTGCCCATCAAAATCCTGCCAATTATTAATGTAGTAGGAATTACCCAAATCACCCTTAAATTTATCTTCTCTTCAATGAAAAAAATGTATGCACAATATTAGTATTCATATCTATTTAATTATTATTAACCAATATTCTTATATTACACAAAGGTTAAAATATAAAAAATAATCAGTACACTAAATATATCACCTAATCAAAATATCACTTTTGAAAAAAATTAAAATAAACCAAAACAATACATAATATTATAAAAGAAAATGTTAAGAACTTAAATAGTGCATCTTAAAATAAAAAATTAAACATCCATTAAAACAACTTTCAAAAGCTAAGACGTTTAGTTTCATAAGCATGGAAATTAACATGAAGTCAAAACTAAAATAAAAATAAAAATCATACAAAATCTAAAAACTACTGGTGAAACTCTCATAATAATACTACTTCCCTCTCAAAATGAATGTCTAAAAAATTTTAAAATTTATTATTGATAAAAAACAAATTTAAAATATTTAATGACATTCTTTTTTAGACGGAGGGAGTACATATTTCTATACATAACCCATCCTTTCTCCAAGCTTTCATTCACAAGTCTTCAGCACCTTCAACTCTAACAATTTCACAAGTCTTCGGCAACCTTCAACTCAAGCAAACTGAAAAATACACATTAACCCTTGAGTTAGGAGTAAATTAAAAACTGCAGAATAACAATATAATACTATATTCAACTTATAATATGCACACTTTAAGCATTTTATCTTATACTCTCTCTGTCTCATACTAAATGTTCTGTCTCATACAAAATGTTTTAGAAAAAAAATCTTAATCATCACGAATTTTAATTTTTCAAAAATAATCGTTTTGAGATGGAGAGAGTATATATATACTCCCTCTGTCCCGCCCGATTTAGGATTCTTGGTCAAGCAATTTATACTTTGACCAACAATTTGAACAAACATAATTATCTTAATGAAAATCTAAGAATAGTTATTTAGTTTATTATTAATCGTGATACAATAACAAGTTTTAAATTTTTATTAGCATCATTATATTTCTTCATATATTTGGTCAAAGTATAAATTGTTTGACCAAGAATCCTAAGTCTGGTGGGACGGAGGGAGTATAGTTTGTTTCAATGAAAACAGTTTGTATGAAAATATTTATCATGCTTTTGTAAACTAATCTGAAATCGAAAGAGTAGTAACAAGGTTTGATCGAGTAAATTAAAATCAATAATTTTTATGAACTAATTAAGAGGATAATTGAAGAATCATAATATATAATATTTATAGAAACTCCTTGAAAATTGAAAGAGACTATTTAACAATGCTAATGTATAAGTATTCATACCTTCTGATTACAACTCCAAACCCAATTTGGTTGGATAGATAGGGAAGAAGAAGAGGCCGCAGTAGGAAATTGAACGAATTATTTTAGGGTTTCTTTTAATAGTTAGTTGAGTAATATTATGCATATATTTTATTAATTAGATAAATGATAAATATAAAGGGTGGTTTGGGTAACTACTACTATTTTTATTATTGGCATTAGTTTGATGGGCAATCTTGTCCAAATAACCAATTAATTTTGTTTAACTATTAATGATGTAGTGAATAATTAAATAGTGTAGTGGCAATAGCTCTACCCAAAAAAAAAAGGTTAGTGTAGATAGTTTGGTAAGAGAGAGAAAATATGGTAGTGAATAGTAGGGGTGTCAGCGGTTCGGTCTCAAACCTATGGTAGTGAATAGTAGGGGTGTCAGCGGTTCGGTTCAAACCGCGGTTTGAGACCGAACCGAACCAAACCATGTGGTTTGGTTTGGTTTTTATGCTTCTGTGGTTCGGTTTGGTTTGAAAATATCACAAACCGTGCGGTTCGGTTCGGTCTGCGGACTGGCTCTTATAAACCGATCAAACTGAACCGAACCAAACCGTATCAGACCGAACCGCCGAACCGAACCACGGAACCGAACCGCCAAACCGATAATCCAAACCGCAATATGAACCGTTGATCATTTGTTAGATTTAATCTGGGTCATTGATTGGAACACATATAAATGTTTTATTTCACAACCCTAATTATCAGTTCCCATTTCTTTCCTTTCGATTTCGAACGAGCAGCTCCTCCCTCCAGTCTTCCCCAACAACGACGCCGCCGATCCGTCCCCGGCGCCGACCGATTTCCTACTCAGGCATCCCTCTTCTTCACAACCCTAATTCAAATTACTTCCCATTTCTTTCATTCAATCGAACGAGCGGCTCTCCAGTCGTCTTCCCCGACCACGACTCCGGCGGCGATGGCTCCATTCCTCCGTCCCCGGCATGGCGGCATCATTCATCATACTCAGGCCTCCCCCGACACTTTTGATTTGCAGCAACAGCAAGGAAGAGAAAAAGGTCGCTAAAAGGGGATTTCAAATCTCGATCGTTGCCTTGCCGTTAACGAGGTACTCTCTCTCTCTCTCCTTCGATTCCAATCATCTTAAATTATCTCAAAATTTCAATTTCAATTTCAATTTCCCCATTTTGATGATTTGAACGTGTGGATTACTGAGCCCTAGGTTTGTTTTTGTTTTCAGATTTGTTTTTCGGTTTGAACCTCGGTTTGAACTGCGGTTTGGACCTTGGTCTGAACTGCGGTTTGAACCTTGGTCTGAACTGCGGTTTGGACCTTGGTCTGAACTGCGGTTTGAACCGATATTTGAACCATGGTTTGAACCGCGGTTCAAACCGAACCATGGCAGTTTGGTTCAGTTCGGTTTGGATGTTCTTGTGGTTCAGTTCGGTTTGGAAAAATTCCAAACCGATGACTAGCGGTTTGGTCTCTAAAAACCCCCAAACCGAACCGTTTACACCCCTAGTGAATAGTTAGTGGGTAATTGTTGTGAGTATGACATATAGGGTCCACAAATAAAGAAGTGTTAAAAACTTTCCTTTTTAGGCTTTGAAGTTTAAAATGAGACGACCAAAATGATAATTTTTTAAGTTTAAAAAGAGTCGGAGGGAGTATATATTAAAAGTCAAGGTAGAGTCTTTAGGTGGTGCCGTGTGGACAAGTTTTGGATAGCTCTTGCTTTTGGTGGTGCCACATCATCCAAAACATTTTAATTATGTGACTTTTCATTTTTCTCTTATTAGCTAATAGTATTAATTAATTGTAATAGTTATTATATTAGTTAATTATTACTATTAATAGTAAGTTTATTATAATAGTTAACTATAGTATAAGATAACTACTATTAATAGTATAAGTTAAGTATAATAGTTACTATAAAGGGTAGCTATTACTATTAATAGTATTAGTTAACTTTAATAGTTAACTACTCCCTATGTCCCTAAATGAGTGTCCATTTTCAAAAAATCTTTGTCCCTAAATGAATGTCTTTTTGGAGCATAACTTTGTCCCTAAATGTTTTTTTTCAAAAAAAAAAAAAAAACCACCGGCCTCCTTATACGTGCAAAACCAAATGTTTGGAAAGGAAATTACAAGACTATATATGAATCTTTGCCACCAAAGTGTACAAATAGTTGACATTTTCAGATGTCTCTTAAAATAAAATTTGGACACTCATTTAGGGACAGAGGTAGTATATAAGATAATTATTACTATTAATAGTATTAGTTAAATGTAAAAGTTATTATATAAGATAACTATTACTATTAATAGCATTAGTTAATTATATAACATAATTATTACTATTAGTAATATTAGTTAGGTGTAATAGTTACTATATAAAGTAACTATTATTAACATTAATATTAACTAATTAGAATAGTTACAATATATTGTAACTATTACTATCATTAGTATTTTTTTGAAAAAAATTACTTATTAGTTTTAGTTACTATATATAGTAACTATTACTTTTAACTTATTATTTACGATAAAAGTTATTCCCTCCGTTTCATAGCAAGAGTCATATTTTCTATTTTGATAATCCTAAAGTAAGAGTCTCTTTCCTAAAATGGCAAAGAATATTTACTATTCATCCCACTCATTCTCTCTCATACTTTAATTTTATACTCACAACACCAATCAATTTACTATTTCCTCCCACTTATTTTCTATCTTACTTTACTTTTACACTCACAACACTTAAATCACTTCCACCATTTCTTATTCTCCGTGCATTTGAGAGGTAGACTCTCACTCTGGGACGGAGGGAGCACTACTTACGTAACCATTATTTTTAAATTTATTATTTAAGCTCATAATTACTATAATGTTAACTATAATTAAAAAATTATTTTCTTAATCGATCAGGAGTAAAAATTGACATCATTATGGGGCAAATGAAGTAAATTTTTAAAAAAAATTATAAAGTTATTCTTAATCAATAATATTAACCAATCTTAATATCTATTTTATACTATAGTAACTAAAACTATTTCCACTGTTATTAAAAAATCACAAGTAGATTTATATATATCTTTAAATTTATTTACATTTATTTAAAATATTTAATAATTATATAATGTAATTATAAATATTAACGCATAGAAGAAAACACCCGTGCGAAGCGGGTCGGGCACGGTTCAGAGCAAATTCGGCCTGTACCCGACTCGTTGCCATCCCTACACGAGCTATCGTCATAACAATATGCAAAAACAAGGGTCGAATCACAGAGACTTGGGTTAATTCTAAATTATTTAATTTTTTAAAAGCAAAAAAATAAAGGGCAAAGTACAATTTAGGGCCTAATGTCTACGAGGCGGTTGCAGTTTAGGGCATGACGTCTAAAATTTGGCGATTCAGAGCTTGACATGCCAATTTTTGCACAATTTAGGGTTTTTTGACGATTTTCATTCAAATTCATGTTAAGTAGTCACGTGCATCGCATGTGACACAAACTAGGGGGTCAATTGCAAAGTTTTAAAAAATGTCTATAAAACTAAATTTAACCCAACGTCTTCTCTCTGGGTTCTTCATTCTTCCTTCCAGCGACCCGTCCCCCCCCCCCTCCCCTTCCGCCGGCGACCCCCTCTTCCACCTCCGACCACCCCTTCCATCCCCCTCTCGTCTAAATCCGGCCACTACAGATTCCGGCCGGGTACTCTGAAACAATTTGTTTCTTCCTCCCTCACCCCAGCCCCTGCACCCTCACCCTTTTTCCCCAAAACCAACTCAAACCCGCCGCCCCCTCAGCCCATTCGCCGGCAAATAGATTGAGTCTCAATACTCCTCGTCTTTCCAGATCTTAAGTTGATATTGCGTGTTTTATAGAAGATGGGTTTTGAAATTGAGAGTTGGTTTTGAAATTGAAAGTGGGTTATGAAATTGAGGATTTTGTGTTTTGATTCAAAATATGATTCTTATTTTGCGTTGATTCAAATCAGGATTTGAGAATCGGAGCTGACTAAAATGCTTCAAATTTAGGATTTTATATTTTGAAATTTGGGTGGTGGTGGTGGTGGTGTTAGGGGTGGGCGGTTGTTGTGTCCGACAATGGCTATTGCCGGAAATGAGGAAGGAACTGGGACAGGGAAAGTGAGTTTTGAACCTCGAGAATTGGGGTTGAAAAGTGGGTTTTGAAATTATGATTTTTTTGTGTTCCAAATTTGGGTGGTGGTGGTGGTGCTAGGGTATTAGAGGTGGTGGTTTGGTGGTAGTGATGCTAGATTGTTTGTGGTGGAGGTGGTGGTGGTGGTGTTAGAGGCAGTGGTGGTGCTCTTGATGTTGATGATGAACATGGAGGAAGAAGATGAACATAAATTTATTTTGATTTTTGAAATTTTAAAATCTAACATTATTATCACTATATTTAATAAAACAAGTATCTTTTTAATATGTACAAAGTAAAATTTGAAATTTTATTTAGTATTACTTTTTACATATTATAAAATATTTTATTCTAATAATTAATTAAATAAATAAATATTTATATTAAAAATAATTAAATTTGGTTGTGAATTTAATTATTAATATATAATTATTTATCTAACATTATTTATGACTAATAGATAATTAAATTTATAATTTAAAATATAATATTATAACCTTCAAAAAAAAAATTATCAATGCATGAAAATGTTGTACCCATTTAACTTTATGTATAAACAGTGTTTAAGATGAGCAATTTACTGACCGTTCCTTTTATTTTCAAAATTTTGCAATTGACCCCTAGTTTGTGTCACATGCGATGCACGTGACTACTTAACATAAATTTGGATGAAAATCGTCAAAAAAACCCTAAATTGTGCAAAAATTGGCATGTCAAGCCCTGAATCGCCAAATTTTAGACGTCAGGCCCTAAACTGCAACCGCCTCGTAGACATTAGGCCCTAAATTGTACTTTGCCCAAAAATAAAAGATAATAATATAAGATAGGTGATCAACATGAGCACACATATAAATGATAGAAATCGTAGAATTAAAAGGTACTTTATATTTGATAATATCCTTGTCTTTAATTGAAATATCACCGATAAATTCTTTTCTCCTTTATCATATTCAATTGATCACAAGATTTGTTTCAATTTCTGTCTTTTCTTTCAGATTAGTTAATAGCCACGGCATACACACTAGAAACCCTAATTAATAATAAATCTATATGACACATACTAAATCTAAATATTAATCAATTCAAGATTTACAAGACTAAGATCAAGAACACCTCTATCAAGATAGATAATTATCTAATTTTACCCACATCACAAATTGCTATGGCACGTACACAATTTATAAAGATGCTACGATTAATTTCTACACTGACACAGTCAATAGAAAATTATAACACAAATCAATCACAAGGATAAATAGGATAATCAATACAAACCTAGCAATAGATTTAAATTAAGCACAAGTAAAATTATGAATAAGGATAATAAGATAAAAAGAAAATACATCAATCGAATTAAAAGTGGATCAAGAAATCAAACCCAATGTTTGGAATATATATTTGATAAAAGTTACCCATAATTCGTAGTTGGTGAAATCGTTATTTATAGGCAAGGAACAAATCTCTCGAACCTTGCAAATCCTTACAAATATTTACTAGCTACATGCTTAATAAATAGTACTCCCTTCGTCCCGGTTTAAAGTTCTTAGTTTGACTATGCATGCTTAATAAGAAACTAAGGCAAAAACAATGGAAATGAGTCAACCAAAAGTACAGAGCGAATGATATAATTGTCCAAAACATTATTCATAAAGCAAGTGAGTGAAAGTAAGTTAGGTAAGTAGTGTTTTTTTTGTAATTAAAAGAACGTTTTGAGGGCAAGATTCTAAAAAGCACTATTCATTCTTTTCCATTTATGGAATAAAGCAACTAAAAACCTTAAATTGAGACATATCAAAAAGGAAAGTAAGAACCTTAAACTAAAACGATTGAAGTACTAAATACCTAATCTAGTGTTTATAGTGTAAACTAACCTAAACTAAAAAGAAAAAATAATTGTAAAAAGAAAATAAAACTAATAAAGAAATTATTATAAACTAAATAAAATAATCAAAATATATCATAGTAAATTAGGAAACTAGATTCCTTCCTCAATTTTGGGTTGCTTTTGGGCCGAGTTATGAAATTCCTTAAGAGTCCTTCATATATTGCTAATTTTTATTTTAGTCCCCAAACTTCTAGGATTTCCCGAAAAACCCATGTTGCAGTTTGGTCCCTGATTTCAACAGATTTCCATGCACCTTGATCGAGTTAAGAACACTTATCAAAAAACAAGTAACCTTAACTAAAATCGTTCATCATATTGCATGAGTCTACCCTATATCAACTCTAGTCGACCCTCGACCCGTCTAGGTCAACCCGTCATCTCGACCCGTTTAGGTCAACATAGTCTACCCTATATCAACTCTAGTCGATTTGAGTAAAATTTCATATTTCTGAGTTTTTTTTTTATCTATGAACATTTATAATTTTATAACTTACATTTCTTAATATTATGATTTATACAATATAAAAAATTACATATATGTGTATATATATATATATATATATATATATATATATATATATATATATATATATATATATATATATATGAATATATACATATATACTTATAATATTGTAAAAGATAAGTATGGTTCTAATACTTTTAAAACTGTGCAATGCACGTGTAATGCACATATAATAATAATAATAATAATAATAATAATAATAATAATAATAATATGTTTTGAAAAAAATGTGTGATGCAAACAACAAGAATAATAATTTTTGAGTAACAATATATGAAAATATAATAATGGTTGTTATTAATTATAACTCTAAGAAATGATTATAGTATAATATATGAAAAAAAAAATATTATTATCATTATTATTATTAATATTGGCTTAAGGTTTGAAATGTTAATTTGACCAAAAAAGCTGATAACCTGAAAATTTGGGGCCCAAAACATTATTGGCTTAAGTTTGAAATGTTAATTTGACCAGAAGAAAAAGAAATGAATATATTTGGGGTGTGCCTCCCTTATGAGGGTTAACATTCTCTTGTACCACAATGACATTTTGGTAGTAAGTGAGAAAGAAGTGTATGTACAAAAAAAAGTGAGAAGTGTGTGTTTTTTTAGGAAAAGTGTGTTTGAGAAGTGTGTATAACACCACCGTCCTTTATTTGCCAAAGGTTAGGTTTAGGGTTTCGAGTGTTAAACACAATAACATCTCTGTATGGTGGGATCAAGACCAGTGAGCTTCCATCAGATGCATATGAAGATGGTAAGGATATTTCAAACAATATCAAAACGGCAATGGAGGATTTTGGTTTCAATGGCCGGGTTGATTTCCGGTCCTTCCAAGAGGTAAATAAGGTGGTTCCAGACCCTGTAGCAAAGGATCTAACTATTAACGATCTGAACATCACTGCAATTCAGACTTGTTAATGTCCCGACTGGTAATCCTACTTGCCCTAATTTTTATTCAAACTGCAAAAATATTGGTGGTTAAGGGTGGCTTTGGGGAGAATCAGCTTTTTTCCATAATTAATTTTTGTAAAATCTACATCTAAAATCAATTTTTTTAATTGCCCCCTTGAATTTACTGCCCAGTTTCCAGAATACTCGACCTCGTCTTCGGAAGTATCTATCTTGAACCTTTATTTAAATACTAATCTACGTTTGCTTTGCATTGTCAAGAAAAACAGTGTTTAGTTTGAATACTGATCTTTGTTTACATTATGATCATATGACATATCTGTTTTGCTTGTGATCTAATCGCTGATTGTTCAAGAAAAGGCTAATTGTGTAATGTATTAATAATATGAGAGCCCTTTGATTAATGCACTCTAACTTGTTTGTAGTTTTGCCTGAGCAAAATTAAGTTGATGATTCATCCACATGCTTGATATTTTGCACGATAAATTGCAGCTAATTTCTCATTCCAAATACTCCCTCCCTCCGTCCTATACTTATTGCTATTAAATGGAAATGCATGGGGATTAAGGAAATATGTTGGGAAAGTAAGTATTGTGAGTGGGAAGGAGAGATAAATAAAGTTAGTGGATAGTTGTTGTGAGTGGAGAGGAAAGAGAAAAATGATCATTTTGGGTAAGTAGCAATAAATATGAGACGCCAAAAATGGAAATTAGTAGCGATAAGTATGGGACGGAGGGAGTATTAGTTTCTGCATGAGAACCCGTCCAACTGCAATGTAGGATTCACTTTTGAAATGTGCCTATTGTTAAATATATATATATATATATATATATATATATATATATATATATTTACAGTGTTTGTAAGCTTCGAAGTAATGTGCGTTTAGGGGAAGTTAAGAAAAATAAGATAAGTAAAATGAAGCAGCATTTGGTGATGATATCTCTTGGAAGGATGGAGTTGGTCCAGATCCCCTCCCTGTGCCACAAGTGATCCTGGATCTTTATATAATCAGGATTTGGTTAGTTAATTCCCGATGTGGGATACGCTTGGACATATAATTGGGTGACGTGGGGCTAGATCATCGTGGGCCGAACTTTGGGCTCACACGTGTAAAGGGCTAGCTCTGATACCATGATAAAGTATGACTATATAAAGATCCAGGGTCCCTCCTCCCATAGCCAATTGGTGATAAGGGGAGTAACTCCTCAAGTCTATATACCGTTCCATATTTCTTTCTTTAGAAGATGTGGGATAATTGTCTCTTACACACTACATCTTGCTGGGAATATATTGTACACTCGTTGCCCATGTAGACTGCAATATCTGTGGTTGATAAAGGAAAAATAATGACCACATTGTACTCTGACATGAACTTGCAAATTGATACTCCCTCTGTCCAAGAAATATAGTCCCATTTTAACTTTTTAAGGTCAACAAAAATAAACTTTGACTAAAACATTGGTGTCGATTAATGATCACAATGGAAGTCTAAAAATTGTTATTGATAAATCACTTAATGATTTATCAATTACAAATTTTAGAATTTCACTAGAATGATTAGATCATCACCTTAGTCAAAGTTTATTTTTGTTGACCATAAAAAATCAAAATGAGACTATCTTTTCTGAGACGGAGGGAGTATTTTACTTTTCTGAGTTGAGCATAGATTTTTATGAGTTGAAATTGTAAGCCTATTTTAGACATTAACTGATCAATAATCACTTTTATTGTGTGGTAGCCAAATATTTAGAAATCACTTTTGGCATAATGCACTTTTTAGAATTTTAAGCCAAATAGAAAATATAGTTTTGAACAATCACTTTTACTAGAATCAATTTTGAATAGTTTGTCTTATTTTGCTATGGTTTTTTATGCTTAATCTTTTTTGTTTGTTTAATATTTGTTTGCAGGTGTATGTATATGTATACGTGACAAGATGATTAAGGCTATGGATTATTATATGCGCACAAAACCAGAACCCTCGGTGTATGTTTTGATAACCTCGGATAATGACTTGTCAGATACCCTCGGCTTTCTCAAAAGTTGTGGACACTTGACAATGTTAGCGAGACAGGGATCAGGATATGCGTACCCTACTAATCTTTACCCTCATTCTACATATGTGTGGGATTGAGATACGTTGGCGAAAGATCCAAAACATTCAAAACCACTCAACCATAAACAAATGGAGGAGGAAACAGAAGAGGAGTAAAGAGTAAGAGTGAGAGTAAATGATTAGAATTTATATCAGCTCAATGCAAAATATAATTAGAGATATTAGGTTGAGAACTTGTATTTATGATCTTGTACTTATCAAATTTGAATGTCCATTTGAAATTGGAGTTCTTCTATTTCATTTTTATTTTATATAATCATTTCTTAAGTTGTAGTAGTTTCATCATTTCCACTGTCTTTGGATTTTCTCGATAAACATCGTGCCAATACAAAGCTATCCTCCACTCTTCAATCCCAACCTGTAACAATCAAAACCAATCATAATATTCTCACCATTTCCACACAAAAGGAATAGAGGACACAATTGTAAATTGAATTACAATACCTATCAAGTCTCGGGGATATCTCCAATTATTACTATAAGCGTTCTCGAGAATTTTCATTGCAATCAGTCGCAGAGTCAGAACTTGGGACCGGTGAGGGCCACTGAAACTAGTCAAACACAAAAAATAGGATAAAATTTCTTCTATAAAAGTATGGTATCTTAAAAAGGAAATTACATACGATAAAAAAAACAAAATGTATGAGTTTTGATAATTTAATATCAAATAATCCAAATTGAATATATATATATATATATATATATATATATATATATATATATATATATATATATATATATATATATAGGTAGTGTAAGGACATGGCTTGCAACACAAGTCGTTTAGACTTCCATTCATAAAGTTATGATTATAATATTAATTTATAAAGTATAGTTGATAATAAAATGTGTAGAATTCCTGGATATATATTACTTAATTGTGATGGGCAAAAGGGTAATTTATTATCATAAAGCTTGAAAGGGTGTGGTCCCTAAATGAAATGTCACCAAGTCTACTATATAAAGGGCATTCCATCAACCTTTAAGACGACTCCATTTTTCATTAGTACTCTCTCCATAAATCTTCATTAAGTGTTAAAGAAGTAAAAGAGGAAAGACATTCATCATTTAGAAGAGCATTCACCCTACTTGTTCTTCATCTTCATTTCTCCCTATCATCATCTATGGATTCAACATGTATTGTTCTTAAACGCTTCCGCTTCATCTCTTCCTCAATCCTATTCTAAAGTGAGTGTGGCATTCAGGGATTAAAATTGTTCCAACAATTGGTATCAGATCCCCGCTCATTTTGTTTGAGATTGAGTTCTTTAAAGAAAGCCTTAAAACGCTTTACATTGATTCTTTTTTCTGTTGAATCGTTAAGGTTATTTGATGTTGATTAGGGACTCTAATTCGTTCATAGAGCACTGATAATCATCATCTAAAATTCAGAAAAGGTTTGAAAGTTTTTTTATTAAAACTAAATGGTTCAAGTGTGACTATCCCTTCATAACATGGTTTTATGTTTTCGTGCATACCATGTGGATCTACTCACTTGATTCCATTAATTTTAAGACAAGATTATCCCTAAATAACATGGTTTTATGTTTTAAGGACATACCATGGGGATCTACTTGCAATTCTTTGATTTTGAGGAAAATTTAGACAAAAATTCAGAAGTGCAGATTATATGGCACGGTCGTGCTCTTTATTTGGCACGGTCGTGCGCCTCTATTACCTTGAACCGGTGTGTACAGTGGTGCTGGTCCGGACGGGTGTGTTGTTTGAACCGGTCGGACCGTTTCGTTTGGCACGGTCTTGTCTATTATTTGGCACGGTCGTGCCATATGCACCGTGAAAACATGTTTTTTCCCCATATTTTGGCACGGTCGTGCCCTTTGTTTGGCACGGTCGTGCTAAGTATGTCGAAAGCAACACAAGTTCTGCAAATAAAGTTTCTGCACTATTTTGTTGTTTTCTCTTGAACAAAAACATTCATTTTTCAAACCTTAAAGCCCTGATTAATTATATGCTTTGACAATTTTATTCATTGTTTAAATAATATTGTCACCTAAGTGATTTACGTTATTTAAACCCTTAAATTGTAAAGTGTTGGATGTTTAAGTTAATATGTGAATGACTTGAATTTTCCAAAGAATATCTTGACATTTGACTAAACTTAGGCATTCATGTGGTAACAAATAAAATGAACATTAGGATATTTTCTTAGGTACTTATGTCGGCCCAAAGGAAGATTAAGTATTTATTAAAATATAAGTTCAAATTACTTGTTACCTAAGGCAATCATTTATGAGTCAACTCGCAATCCAAAGATTAGTTTTGATGTCATGTTGATTATCTTATTGATGGATTTCGTTGATATAATTAATCATTTTTCATTTGTAGTTTCTTATTCATGTTTTTGTTTTTCATTCCTTTTTGTTCTCAAAACCCAACAGATTTACTTATTGCTTCGTCCGTAATCACTGCTATGAGTACAATTCTGATGCTAAACGGGACTAATTTTAAAACTTGGAAAAATAAATTGATGATGATCTTAGGCTATATGGACATAGATCACGCATTAAGGGAACCGTTTCCTCTTCCTCTCTCTAGTGAAAGCACTCAAGAAGATTGCTTAAATGAGGAGAAGTGGAAACGCTCCAACCGTGTGAGCCTAATGATCATGAATATCGTTGTCCCGGAGACCATTTTGGACGGTGTCTCCAAGGACGTTGATGCTAAAACATTCCTTGATATGATTGAGGGATGTTTGGCATCTACCTCTTCTCATGGGACAAAAAGAAGAGGGAAGGAAATTGCGGTTGCAAGAAATAAGAAGCGTAAGGGATCATCTAATGATCATGAAGAATGCTTCTTTTGCAAGGACCTCACTCACATGAAGTACGACTGCCCTAAGTATCACGCTTGGCGTGCTAAGAAAGGTATGTCATTTGGTATTGTTTGTGATAAAGGCTAATTTGGTTTCATTTCCTACATATACATAGTGGTTGAATTCTGTTACAACAACTCACATAATGAATGTCTATGTAGGGTTGCCTGAAATACCGAAATCCTGGAGAAAATGAAGAATCATCTATATGGAAGCTGGGATCTGGTTGAAGGAAAATGCATCGGAATCTTATAGGATATTGTTAAAAGTACTTAGTATTATTTGTATAAATACTACATTTAATGTATCGTCATTTGGACGGAATTTGATATATATCACAATTTTGAATAAAGAAGGTTGTTTTGTTCATTTTAATAAATGTGATTTTATTTTATTCCAAGGTTGATGGTACTAGTACATAGTCAGGTAATCTTTAATTACTTGACATTATTTACACAATATATAAATTCCATAAATAATGACACCAAAGTGGTAAAAGCAAAAGTTATCAAGTAAAGTTTATATTTTATAAAGGCATAAGCGTTTGGGTCATATTTTCGAAAGGAAACTGATAAGCTTATGTTAAAGGATATCTTTGTTGGAATTATGCTCTAGGCCCTTGAGAAAGGCCTTACGTTACATCATTTGTTTTGGAGATAACAACCTTGGGTTATTATATGTTTTACATGTTTATTATAATAATCCCCGTCCCTAGAACTTATGAAGAACTAGTATAAGTTTAATTGATGATGATGTGATGATCATGTGTATATGATACAGATTAAGCTTATGGGTACATGTTGGTGACCATGTACTGGACATGACCTACCTATGAGATTTATGTCATGGTCAAATGTCATAATTAAATCTCATAATAGTTATATCATTGATATCCTTAGACCTGAGATTATTACAGTCTTCCACATGATGAACATTATGTTTGACGTACTCAAACGTCACCCCTAACCGGGTGGTTATAAAGGCTACGATTGGCATAATCGGATTCATGTAGGGAAAGGTAATAAGTCAATATGGGATTTGTCCCTCTCTCAATAGAGATATCCGCTTGGGCCTCTCATAGAGTGAGATTGATGAAATGCGTGGCCGCGCTCAAATGAATTGATGAGATCAATACCATTTGCTCATTATCAATCTACTCAAGATCGAGAAAGCATTGAACAATACAAGTTGACATGGACCATGACTTATGTTCAATATGATATCGTGAGACAAAAGGATTGTGATATATTCCATTGAGGACTACGAACTTCTTTAAGTTATATTAATTGGGTAGTCATGATGGCTTGCTAGAGTCCGCTCATGATTTATGAGTTTGACCTTGGTTGGACTCATTGCCAACTTAATATAATCCTATGGGGTCACACACAAAAGAACGAATTGTTTAAAAGGCTAAAAATGACTTTTTGCTGGTGCTCGGCCGAGCACCTCAAAGGACTCGGCCGAGCATGAGAAACAGAAAGTTTTGACACAGAGGTGCTCGGACGAGCACCTTATAAGACTCGGCCGAGCAAGCCCTGTTTGGGCCCAAAATCTGATTTCGTGTTTTGACGGGTTTTGACCTATTTCTCCTAAAAGGTTTAGGACTAATGAGTTTAAATACCTCTCTCTTAACCCTAATCAGCATGGATTGATATTGTATCATTATTGGTAGCCTCCATGTGTTTGAGAAACATATTTTTGAGTTTAGATTGAGAATCAAAAGCTCAAGAACACCAATAAAATCATATAGCCTTTGAAGATTAGAAAAGCATGTTTTCTAATGGGTCTAGCAATCCAGATCTAGAATCGTTCTAGATATTCGTTCGCGTGTGGATAAACATAGAGGGCGTTGGCATCAACTCCTTCAAAGTTCGTGATCCAAGTGTTGCGGCCGTTCCTGCGTTCGTGAATCGAAGAAGCGCGAAGAACAAAGATTGAAGATCTCAGAATTTTAAAGCTCCGTCACGGTTAGTGTTCTAAATTCATCCTCGTATTAATTTAATCATCGTGATCGGATCTAGGATTTTGGGTTTTAATTCCGCTGCGCATGTTTGCTCAAAACCCAACAGTGGTATCATAGCCCCGTTCATCATGATTATTTTAATAATATCATGTTAATAATATAATTGGATTATATGTGTTGACATCTTATTTGAATTTGGATTCTTGATGTTTATGTGATTTGAATTTTATGTATATATATGTGATATATGGAGATCATAAAATCGCACCGTTTAAATACGTTATGTGGGATTTTAAATTGCAATAATAATTTGATTATTATGTTCCTTATGATTATCAAAAATTAATTGGATTGATTTTTTGATGATCTTTGATTCATGAATAAATCGTTTATTCAAGGCTTTGATGAACATGATGATTTGATCATCATGAACATCAAACCCTAATTGAATCGGGAAAGCAATTTGAGAATTGAAATTCGAAAAATCTGTTCTGATCATGGTGCTCGGCCGAGCAGTCCATAAGACTCGGTCGAGCAGATTGAATCAGAATGTACAGATTCTAGAACACAAAGATGCTCGGCCGAGCACCTCAAAGGACTCGGCCGAGCAGAAGGATTTTGGACAGAATTTGGTTTTCAGATGGCTGGTTTTAGAAACCGTGTTTCCTAAAATTAAGGCATGTTCGAAATCACTTTGGATTGAACTTGTTTGTCAGATGGCTGGTTTGAGAAACCGTGTTACCTGAAAACAAATTTCAAGGTCAAAGTAATAAATTGATGGGACAAAAGAATTTAGAATCGAGTTACTTTATGTAAGGGATTGTGGATGCCTTCTGGCTTAGTTTCGACCTTACATAGTTGTTTCTTCTAGTTTCTAAATTTGGTACGGGATTGTGGATGCCTTATGGCTTAGTTTCGACCGTACAATCGTGCTCTCAATAATGTGTTAAAGAATTTATCCCCATAAATCAATCACATGAAATCATAATTTAATTAATGAGATTAGTTAAATTATTAACCGTTGCTTTATGTGTTTATATTATGTGACTATAAACATTTACCATGCTATATGTCATGAACCTTCTTTAAAATTTAAGTTCCGTGCCAATCCATGATTAAAACACTTGTGAGTACGTGGGTAGTTTTGTGTGGGTTACGCCCTAGCGTAGGTGCATTGATTCTATCCATTTATGAGCAAGATGAGGAAACAGTGATTCCTATACGTTTAAAATGGTTTAACTTAATCAGGCTATCAAAACAGTTTTGGGCCTAAGGCACAGATGAGATTAAAACATGTTAGATATACGATATCCAAAATCTCATAAAAGATCTAAGAGTCATATACGATATGATTGGCAAGGAGTTGTCTACCTAAATAACTTATTTTGAGCAGTCGTGCCCTAGCCGACTCAAAGTTAAGTGAAATATGGATCTTAGCCCATTCAAATTATATTATACATTGGATGTATATGAAGGTTATATAATTTAGTGGGAGTATTTATGAAATACAACCTATATATATCTCTTAAATGACTGGTATGAAATATAGGTGTATATTTATTTGCATATTTGTGTAGAATATTTTCTTAAACTTTAATTATGTTTATTACTGCGATCTGTTCTTCAGAATGGAAATTATTCATGAGCTTAAGAATTGTTCTAAAGCAAGAATAGAAATTATACATTCTTAATAATCCTGAGTAACCTAAATTGCAATATTAATTTGATTAATATGTTCCGTAGGATCATCAAAATTTAATTTGATTAACTTGTTGATGATCTTAGATTCATGAATAAATTGTTTATTCTTGGTTTTGATAATCATGGTGATTTGATCACCATGAGCACCAAATCCTAAATGAATCAAGAAATGCAATTATAGGATAAATTTGGAAATTTAAAATCTACCGCTTCTAAGATAAATATTTTGAGTTGAATTTAATTATCAGATGATTGGTTTCAGAAACCATGTTTCCTGAAATTAAATGTCAAGTTCAAGATTAATCTGGGATTGAATCTAATTTCAGACGGCTGGTTTGCGAAACCAAGTTTCCTGAAAAGTGATGTCAATTAAGAATTCAGATAAACTAAAATTAGAATCTTGAATTGTTCTTGATTGCTGAAGTTAGTCGAATTGATGAGACATTGGTTTGTGCTCTTAATATCTGAACTATCATGCGGAAAGATGATGACCTAAGTCGAAAATTCGATTTTGACTTTATGATTTTCTAAAAGGAAGGATTAAAAGCTAAAGGTAAGACAAACGTTGTCAAACCTAAAGGAAATAATTGTGGCTAAAATTATGACTCTGAATAATGCAATTTGGTAATGTGGCAATTTGATTGACCATTTAAAATTGCAATCAAAATTTTGGATGATCAATAAAAGGTGAATGGTAGTGAGAAAACCACAAAGGATATTTATGCTATAAAATTAATCTTTCTAATTTTAATCATTGGGTATTGGATACCGGAATGGATCCCACATTTGTATAAATGTGCAACAATTAATAAAAGAAAGACTACTTATAAAAGGTAAAGTTAATCTGCGAATGATAATGATGCAAGAGTTGCAACATTGTTCGTGGAACACTTATGAAGTGGCTTTGCTCATTAAGTAGAAAGTATTATTTTGCTATAAGATAATGAAGGATATTTATTTCTTATTTGGAATAAGAAAGAGCTTTATTTATTATGATTTGCTTTATCGTATTGTTAAATCATATAAATAAATCTCATATCCTAAATCTTGAAGAACAAAATAATAAATAAAACTATAACATAAATAATTAAATTCTCAAGGCATTATTGTTTTGATCAAATAAATGAGAAACGCATATCTAAAATTCCATGGGACAGAGTTTTAAAGTCATACGATTTTGAATCATATGATTTATGCAAATCTTATTTACTTGGATTAAGACAACTTTTACTAGGAGTAGTAAAAGGCTGATATCTTATTAGACCTAATACATGTCGATGTATATGGTTCATTAAGTAGCAATGCTAAAAGAGGATTTTGGCAACTTGGCAAAATTATTCAGAAATCCCGATTCGATCGTGATAATGAATAATTGAACCAAGAATTTGACAATCATCTTTAGGTTGTGAAATTGTTTCACAAATTAACTCCACCGAGAACACCATTTAGAATGATATGTCTACGTGGAGGTGTAAAACCTTATTGGATATGGTTCATTAGATGATAAAGTCAAATTGATCTTCCATTATTTATTTTGGGGCTATATTTTGGAAACCGCTATAATTACACTAATTTGAGTTCCATTAAAATAGGTTCAAATGTACCATATGTGATATGGAATGAAAGAAAACTTGGTTTGTCTTTCATAAAGATTTAAGATGGTGAGACTTTTTGCGAAAAGACTTGTTTGGAACAAGCTCACACCTAAATCTAATAAATGTATTTTCATGGGATATCCCAAGGAAACTTGAGGATATTATTTTACTTCTAAAAAACAAATTGTTTGTTGCTTGTAATGGTACTTTTCTAGGTAAATTGTTTATCTCTAAAAGAATCAGTGGGAGTAAAATATATCTCGAATGGTTCGAGACCTAGAAGATAACATAGAACCTTAGATGGAAGTTGAATGAACTTTCGCAAGGAGTTGTGGAAATTCGTTCAAATTACACAAGTTAATTGCATATATGATAGGATACAATCTATAATGAGAAATATTGGATTTTTTATTAAAGAAAGTATAAGAGGTAAAGTTCATTGAGAATGGTATATTTACTTCCTATCAAAATGCAATGTCCGCTCCATTTTAGATTAATGGCCTGGAGTCATAAAATCTAAAAGGCAATCCATGTATATTAATCAAGTTTGGAACTTGATCTTTCTAACCTAAGGTGTAAAAACCAAAGGATGGAATCAAGTTTTCTTGGAGAAAACTAACATGGGTAGCAAAGGAACATACTAATTAAGCAAGATTAAATGTGAAAAGGTTGACTCATATTTCGACTATGATAAAACTTTCTCACTTGAAGTCATGCTTTAAGTTATTAGAATTCTCATTGTCATATCTTCATATTTGGAATATGAAATTTGACAAATGGATATCAAAACAGCGTTTCTTAACGGGAACTCACTTAAGGATGTATTGGATACAACCTGAAGGTTTTGATAGTATAGAATTCTAATAAAGTATGTATGTTGCGGAAATCCATGAGATGGATTGAAGCAAGCTTCTTGGAGTTGAAACAATCATTTTGATTGAGCGTTCAAATCGTTTGAAATTCATCAATAATGAGACTTGTGTTTGCTAAGAAATTAGTGGGAGCATAGTCTAATTCCTAGTCTTAAATATATGTCTAACATATAGTTCATTTGAAAGAGTTTCTTAATGAAAGGACTTAGGAATAAGCCGCTTATATCCTTGAAATTAATATCTATTGATATTAATCTAGGAAGTTGATTGGTTTGTGTTAAAGTACTTATGGAGACAATGTACTGAATTGTTCAGTATGCAAGACTCTTGGAGAAAAACTTGCGAAGTTGTCTAATGACAGTGTTCTTGGCAAGACTTAGTCTTAGTGGAAGACTAATGAGCAAGAATACATTATTAGGATTCCATATGCTTCGGCAATTGGATCTATCATGAATGTCATATTATGTACTTAGACGGTATAACTCGTATACTTGGAGTATGATGAGAACATACTAATCGTATCCTAGTGAAAGTCATTAGATAATGATCAAGAATATCCTTGTGTACTTGAGAAGAACTAAGGATGCATTCTTGATGGTTGTTGGAATGGGAGATGATCTAGTAAATGGTTACATAGATACATGCTTCCACATCAACAAGAGTAATTGAAAATCGCAGTATAAACATATGTTTAAAGTAAGTGCTATTAGTTGGAATAGTTCCAAGCAAATACACTATAAATATTCTACGAATAAAATTGAGTATTTGGTTACAAGAGTTGTAACTAAGGGAATTGTTTGAATACAGATGTTATTAGTAAAAACTAGAAATAGTTTCTAGTAATACTAATCATATGGACCTTTGTTGTGAAATAACGGTTATTGCACAAGCTAAGGTGCCAAGGGCTCATCTATGATCCAAACACGCACTCAGACGTTTCCATCTCTACGAGAAATCGTTGACATGGGAGATGTCAAAATATGCAAAATGCCTTATGATGATAACAAGGATAATTATCTTACATGTGCTCACTTGCAAAAATGATGGAGATCATAACTTAGCTCAATGGGTATTGGATACACGTTGATTGGGCCTAGTGCAAGTGGGAGATTGTTGGAATTATGCTCTAGGCCCTTGAGAAAGGCCTTACGTTACATCATTTGTTTTGGAGATAACAACCTTGGGTTATTATATGTTTTACATGTTTATTATAATAATCCCCGTCCCTAGAACTTATGAAGAACTAGTATAAGTTTAATTGATGATGATGTGATGATCATGTGTATATGATACAGATTAAGCTTATGGGTACATGTTGGTGACCATGTACTGGACATGACCTACCTATGAGATTTATGTCATGGTCAAATGTCATAATTAAATCTCATAATAGTTATATCATTGATATCCTTAGACCTGAGATTATTACAGTCTTCCACATGATGAACATTATGTTTGACGTACTCAAACGTCACCCCTAACCGGGTGGTTATAAAGGCTACGATTGGCATAATCGGATTCATGTAGGGAAAGGTAATAAGTCAATATGGGATTTGTCCCTCTCTCAAGAGAGATATCCGCTTGGGCCTCTCGTAGAGTGAGATTGATGAAATGCGTGGCCGCGCTCAAATGAATTGATGAGATCAATACCATTTGCTCATTATCAATCTACTCAAGATCGAGAAAGCATTGAACAATACAAGTTGACATGGACCATGACTTATGTTCAATATGATATCGTGAGACAAAAGGATTGTGATATATTCCATTGAGGATTACGAACTTCTTTAAGTTATATTAATTGGGTAGTCATGATGGCTTGCTAGAGTCCGCTCATGATTTATGAGTTTGACCTTGGTTGGACTCATTGCCAACTTAATATAATCCTATGGGGTCACACACAAAAGAACGAATTGTTTAAAAGGCTAAAAATGACTTTTTGCTGGTGCTCGGCCGAGCACCTCAAAGGACTCGGCCGAGCATGAGAAACAGAAAGTTTTGACACAGAGGTGCTCGGACGAGCACCTTATAAGATTCGGCCGAGCAAGCCCTGTTTGGGCCCAAAATCTGATTTCGTGTTTTGACGGGTTTTGACCTATTTCTCCTAAAAGGTTTAGGACTAATGAGTTTAAATACCTCTCTCTTAACCCTAATCAGCATGGATTGATATTGTATCATTATTGGTAGCCTCCATGTGTTTGAGAAACATATTCTTGAGTTTAGATTGAGAATCAAAAGCTCAAGAACACCAATAAAATCATACAGCCTTTGAAGATTAGAAAAGCATGTTTTCTAATGGGTCTAGCAATCCAGATCTAGAATCGTTCTAGATATTCGTTCGCGTGTGGATAAACATAGAGGGCGTTGGCATCAACTCCTTCAAAGTTCGTGATCCAAGTGTTGCGGCCGTTCCTGCGTTCGTGAATCGAAGAAGCGCGAAGAACAAAGATTGAAGATCTCAGAATTTTAAAGCTCCGTCACGGTTAGTGTTCTAAATTCATCCTCGTATTAATTTAATCATCGTGATCGGATCTAGGCTTTTGGGTTTTAATTCCGCTGCGCATGTTTGCTCAAAACCCAACAATCTTAAACAAACTTGATAATTTGGAAAATACTTTTGCATTAAATGCCTTAAAGTAAATTTACAAACATTGTAGTATTCTCGAGAGCATCAAGTGTCTCAAAGAACTAATGCATTCGGATATTTGTAGGCCATTAATTATTCCTTCATGGAAAAGGTCAACAATAGTTATTATGTTCAAAATGACTAAACTCTTAGTTTGAATACATTTATTTGCTTCATAAAATATTGAGTTTGGACGTTGTAAAAGTCTTATAAAGACAAAGTTGGAAATCAACTTTGAAGACTATTAAGAACATTAGGGTCATTCATGATGGTGTATACATCTTTGGAATGATTGTTAAAAGGAACAACGTCTAGGTCCTTTTTACTCGCTATTTTGAAAGAGTGTGGGATTATCTCTCTCTACATTGAGCCGGGTACGCCTAGCATGAATATTGTAATAGAGACATATTGAAATCCTTAAGGATATGGTAATAAGTATGTTTTATACTTCTCTTACCTCACTCATTATGGGCGATACGCTAAAACCGCAACCTTTATTCTCATTAAAGCTCCCTCTAAGGCTACTAATATAAACCCTTAATGATTTAAGGATGCGTTCCTTATTCATACTTAAACCATATTCATTTATGGGGTTGTCTAGCATATGGATAGAATTTATAAGTCTACTAAGGGCAAGTTAGACGTAAGATTATTAGTAGTTATTCATGGGGTAAGCCGAGAAAACTAGGGGATATATAAATTTTATAACCCGAAAGTTAGAACGTTTTGAAAAACGAGAAATGCTAGGTTCTTTTAAGGATGTTGAATTTAGTGGGAGAATTTGGAGTAATATTTTGAATTTGAAAAGGAAGAGGAATTCATTTATATGGAATCCATTTATATACCACTTCCTATAGTTCTAATTGGATATCAAGTTTTGTACTTGACATTCAAGAAGAACATACAATTCAAAATAAATATGATTTCCCTATAAATATTGAACAACATGGAAATGTTGATCATAAGAAGGAAATTCAACAACCTCAAAATTAGTAAGAACCGGTGCCCTTATAGAGATCAAATAGAGTAAGAAGGAATGCAATTCCGGATATTCATTAAGTGTATCTTGTCGAGAATAAATGACACTTAGGTATAGTGGGAGATAATCTATTTATCTTCCATAAAACCATTAATAGTCCTAATTCTCATAAGAAGATTAATGCCATTAATAAACAGTTACAATCTTTTGAAAGATAACAACGTTTGGGATCTTATTTCATTACATAAGGATGTGAAACCTATAAATGGGTCTCTAAGACCTAAAAGGATTCACAAAGTAATGTTGAAAGATATGAAGCCCATCCAGTGCTAAAGATTTTAACTCATAAGAAAGGTATTGATTATAAAGAAAGAAACACTTTTCCGGTATCTTCTAAAAGCTCCTTAGGATCATTATGGCACTAATAGCACCTTTGATCTTAAGCTTCATTAAATGGATATTAGAGAAAAATTTTCTTAATGGAGACATTAAGGAAACTATCTATATGGAGAAATTCATTTATGAACTTAAGTAAAAATTCTCATAAATGGTATTTAGAATTTAACCAAGTCATTCTTTCATTTGTTTTGAAATGAATCTTGGTAAATATTAAGTATACCATAAGTTCAGTGGGAGTAAATTTATAATTTTGGTCTTATATGTGGATGATATTTTGCTTGCTAGTAATGATATAAACCTTATTAAGGAAACTAAGAAATTTCTTATTTGAAATGAAAGATCTTGGTAAGGCATCTTTGTATTAAGAATCCAAATTCACCGTGATCACTCACGAGATGTTTTAGGATTATCACAAAAGGCCATATGGAAAGGTATTACAAAAGGTTTAGCATGCAGAACTGTAAACCACATGACACCCCTAATTTAAAGGAGACATTCTTAGTCTCAAACAGTGTCCTAAAGGTAAAAATTTGAATCCAAAGTATATGGAAAATTCCCTCTTTACATCAGCAGTAGGAAGCTTAATGTATACGTAAATCTTACATTTAACGTTGGGATGCTTTGTCAATACCAAAGCAATCCGGAAAGAACATTAAGTAGCAGCCAAAAAAATGATAGAAGTATTTACAAAAAAACTAAAGAACTACATGCCTATGTTTTAAAGTCGGATCATCTTGAGATCATTAGGTATTCCGACATTAGTTAAATATATGGCTGCATATGTTTTAATGGACTGTAATTTGTCAAAACAAGTGTCGAAAGACCAATTAAGAAATGACTATCAGGTAGCAGTTCAGTATTCTAACAAGAGTTTATGGATTTAGACATTAATTATCTTGTTATAAAGAAAAGAGTACAAAATGAACGAAAGGGATACAACTTATAGAAACAAACTCTATTTAAAGGATCCATTTATGAAAAAGTTATCATCTTCAGTGTTTCACGAGCATGTTGCTCATATGGGTGTAACAACTTTTGATAACATTTAGTATAGTGGGAGTTTGTGTTGTTCTTTCATTAGTTGTTCTATTATTTAAAGTTTTGATCTCATTTGGTTAAGTTGGACTAGTTGGAAGAATATGTATATATTCATTATGATTCCATGCTACACATCTATACTTTTGATCTATGTCATTTAATTGGATTTGTATACGTGATTATTGTGGGTTTAGTTGCGAATCAATTACAACGACTGCCCCTTTAGTCCTATACTTGTATGGCTAATGGACGAGATTGTTATAAATGACAATAAAGTGCGCACGTAAGGGTTGTCATTTGTGTTATGTTCTTAATTTAAAGGAAGGACTTTGTTTTGCAACCCAAGTGGGAGATTGTAAGGACATGGCTTGCAACACAAGTCGTTTAGACTTCCATTCATAAAGTTATGATTATAATATTAATTTATAAAGTATAGTTGATAATAAAATGTGTAGAATTCCTGGATATATATTACCTAATTGTGATGGGCAAAAGGGTAATTTATTATCATAAAGCTTGAAAGGGTGTGGTCCCTAAATGAAATGTCACCAAGTCTACTATATAAAGGGCATTTCATCAACCCTTAAGACGACTCCATTTTTCATTAGTACTCTCTCCATAAATCATCATTAAGTGTTAAAGAAGTAAAAGAGGAAAGACATTCATCATTTAGAAGAGCATTCACCCTACTTGTTCTTCATCTTCATTTCTCCCTATCATCATCTATGGATTCAACAGGTATTGTTCTTAAACGCTTCCGCTTCATCTCTTCCTCAATCCTATTCTAAAGTGAGTGTGACATTCAGGGATTAAAATTGTTCCAACAGGTAGGTGCTCAAATGAGAACCTAAATATCGTGAGAACCGTGAGAACCAATCATAACCATTATATTAGAAAAAAAATCAAGGGTCCATATATTAGATACAATTGATACACTTAGATACATTACGAAAAAATCGATTACACTTGGATACAATAGGTTAATAAGTATTGTATTTAAGTGTTGCACTTGGATACACTATGTTAAAAACTAATGTATCCAATTGTTTTTCGAAAATTAACTAATGTATCCAAGTGTATCCAATGTATCTAACATCTGGACCCTTGATTTTTTTTTTTAATCTAATAGTTATGATTGGTTCTTACGGTTCTCATATAAAATTGTTCTGAGTATAAAAGTAAAGTATGGGAGATAATTAGTGGAATGAATAGTAAAGATTATTTGTCATTTTAGGAAAGAGACTCTTACTTTAGGATGTACCAAAATAGAAAGTATGACTTATCCTGAGACTGAGTGAATAACTTTTATCGAAAATAATAAGTTAAAAGTAATAGTTGCTATATATAATCACTAATACTAATAATAGTATTATTTTTTTCAAATAAAAATACTAATAATAGTAATAGTTATTAGCATTATTTGTATATATCTTAGCATATTTTGTATATCCTGGTAGTTAGGCAATTGTATCAAGATAATTAGGCTAAGTATATCTTTGTATATTTGTAATTATCCTTAGCTTAGGGAACAAGCATTGTATCACTATAAAGTGAGAGATTCATTGTCAATATAAACACGTTGAAATACTTTGATGGTATCACGAGTCCTACCCTAATTTCGTGACCTACTCTACTCACCGATCTCTTATTTTCTCCCTCTCTTTTCTCTGACGCCTCTCTTCTTCAATGGCCGAGAAATACACTATCCACCCAGCTCTTGCGGTCACCAATATCCGCAACCACGTCCCTATTACTCTTTAAATGGAGAAGAGCCAATACACGTCCTGGGCGGAGCTATTTCAACTTCACTGCTCCTGTACCTACTCAGTTGACTGACCGGTTGACTGACCAGTTGACTGAACAATTGCCCAATCAGTTGCCTGGACAAGTGGTTAAACACCAGGCTGTTCCGATGGCAGATTCTGGACAATCCTCTCCTATGCTTGACCAAGTGACTGAACATGTACCTGCACAGGTTACTGAACAACAGGTTGATAAGGCTGCTGATTCCCCAACTGTTGAAGAAATTTCTGAACCTCCGTCCATTGCAGTAGAACCTTTGGGCCGAGGACAGAGAATTCGGATTCCTCTACAAGGTACTCCTCGACTGATTATGAGCTTCCCTCGTCTCAGATTCGCTTTACTAAAGTCAGGCCCCCGTCACGTTCACCTTCCCAACTCAACTCTTCAGGTACTCGTTATCCTTTATCGCATTTTGTCAATTGCACTAAATTTTCTATGGCACACCGTTGTTTTTTGGTTGCCGTGAATTCAGGGATGAAGCCTAAGAATTTTAGAGAAGCTGCCTCTTCTCCTTTATGACGTGAGGCAATGAACAAAGAACTTCATGCACTTGATCAGAATGGTACGTGGGAGACGGTAGATGCTCCTATCGAGAAGAAGGTCATTGGCAACAAATGGGTGTATAAAATTAAGTACCATGCCGATGGGACTGTCGAACGGTATAAGGCGCGGCTGGTTATTCTGGGAAACAGACAGGTTGAAGGGGTCGATTTCAAGGAGACTTTTGCACCCACCATTAAAATGGTTACTGTACGGGTTTTTCTATCTATTGCTGCAGCTCGCGGTTGGGAGCTTCACCAGATGGATGTTCATAATGCTTTTTTACACGGAGATTTGAGCGAAGATGTGTATATGAAAATTCCATTGGGACATCCGGCTGCCGCTTCCAATAAAGTTTGCAAACTCAGAAAATCCTTGTACGGTCTGCGACAGGCACCTCGTTGTTGGTTTGCTAAACTTTCCGCGGCATTAAAGAACTATGGGTTTATTCAGTCTTCCTCCGATTACTCCCTTTTCTCTCTCAAGACTTCCGCTGCTGATCTTCATGTACTAGTGTATACGTTGATGATTTGGTTATTGGGGGTAATAATTCGGATGCTATCTCTCGTTTCAAAGATTATCTATGACAATGTTTCCACATGAAGGATCTTGGTCGGCTTAAGTACTTCTTGGGTCTCGAGGTTGCTCGTCACCCAACTGGTATTTTTCTCTCCCAATGAAAATACACTCCCGATATCCTTTCTGAGGTTGGGCTGGGTGGTGCTCGGCCGGCTTTGACTCCCATTGAGCAAAATCACCGGTTAGCTCTGACCACTAGTGCTCTCTTACATGATCCGGAGCCTTACAGGCGTCTGATTGGTCGTCTCATTTATCTTACAATCACACGTCCCGAACTCTCATATAGTGTGCATACTCTTGCACAATTTATGACCAATCCCAAAGTGGAACATTGGAAGGCTGCTATACGGGTTGTACGTTATCTCAAAACTCATCCGGGTCAAGGGATTTTATTGAAGGCGCGTTCGGATCTCCGACTTCGGGCCTACTGTGATTCTGATTGGGCGAGTTGCCCCCTTACCCGTCGCTCTCTTACAGCATATTTCATTTTTCTTGGGGACACTCATATCTCTTGGAAAACGAAGAAACAAACTACTATTTCTTGATCCTCGGCCGAGGCTGAATATCGTTCCATGGCTAGTGCTACTTGTGAGCTAAAATGGCTTCGTGGACTTCTTCTTTCATTCGGTGTCCTGCACACCACTCCTATGGAGTTGTGTTGTGACAGTCAATCCGCGTTGCATATTGCTCAAAATCCCCTCCATCATGAGCGCACAAAGCATATAGAAGTTCACTGGCTGATATTTTGACTAAGGCTTTGGGCAGTCGACAGTTCCTCCATTTGATGGGCAAGTTGGGCGTTTGTGACCTACACGCTCCAACTTGAGGGGGGTGTTGAGATATGGACGATATCTACCATATCTCAGCCATATCACATGCTATTATTCTTTCCTTTCTTGATATATGTAAATAGAGTAGGATATCAATTGGTTAGCTAGTTAACTTGAGTAATGGTGGAAGGTTCGGTGTTGGGAGTTTGAAGTGAGGTGTGAAGGTTAAGTTTCTAGATTGGTTTTGTGATGTTGTTCTGAAGACGAGTAATAGGTTTTCTGGGAGGAGGCGTTGGAGAAGAGGGTGAAGTTGATTCGGTCGAAGGTGAAGGGGATCCGGCCGGATCTGTGGAGGGTCCGGCTGGATCAGTTGGGGATCCGGTCGAACTGTTAGATGAATGGGTGGAGGTGAGGCTAGGAATGGTAGTAGTGGGTGACGTTGGAGAGAAAGGTTGGTCAGGCGGTGAAGGAGAGGTAGGTAGAGACTGTATGGGAGAAGGAAAAAAAAAATCAAACTTCCGAACTTTGATGAAAATCAAACAAAAATAACAATGAGTGAAATCACGCGATTAGCCAAATGTACAATGGGATGGACATAGAGTCCGACAAAAACATCATATAGCTGCAAGAGAGAATGTTTGTCAGCTCATAAGAACCCGTAATGGTCCACTAAACTGAGCAAGAAAGGCATATCCTCGATGAACTGAAACAAAATTATTGTCCAGTGCGTAAAGTAAATCACCAATAACTGATAAATTGTTTCTCTATAATGAAAATTGTTCCCCTACATAACCAAAATAAAGTGCTTTTATTAGTGAGTAAAGTGAAAATCAACACACTAATTAACTAATCAGTTAAGTTGACTGTTATCATTGTTATACTATTCCCTTTGCCCCTAAATGAATGTTAATGTCTTTTTTGAAAATAACTTTGTCCTTAATTGTTTTTTAACCAAAACTTTTTCATTAATATCTTTATACTTGCAAAACTAAATGTCTCTGAAAAGAGGATTATATGATTATCTGAATCTTTGCCACTATATTATATGAACGTAGAGGTTTTCATGTCTCTACAAATGAAATGTGGACATTCATTTAGCGATAAAGGGAGTACAACACAACAGCTAGATCAAGTTAATTTACCTTCCCATAGACCATCTAGCTTCAATTGGAGACTCTGCAATTTAATATACAAAGTCATGAATGTCTTCAACAACTTATATATGTCATTGCATGTCTTAAACATTGTCCACTGATTTCAAGCAATTGCCTTCGGTCCCAGTGATCTGAACCTATATTGTGAAGTTCATTAACTACTAATTTGGTTGATCACAAGAAATTTGATTCCACCAGGGGTGCAAAAGAGTCCCCCCAAAAAAAAAAAAAAAAAAAAAACTCCGCCAACAAGCACAATGACGCACAAGAAAAAACTCGTAGTCTGAACAATGTTGTTGAATAGCAATACTAGTCCTCAGAAAAAATGATAAAATATACAAGCTTGTTAGTCTTAAGACAATCGCTTTAACTGATGTATGTACACTAAGCAAACATGAAAATTAAGTTGGTTTAGCCTATCTAATAGATAAAAACTTTAAAAAAAAAAAAAAAAAAAATCGTTTCAGATAACTTAATGGAGTAATGAAGTTAACAGTCCAATCCCAGTTTCCATCATCATCAATGGTACTGTATTACCACCAGGTTCCCAAGAATAGGTTTAATATTCTTCCCTTTGATCATCTCTCACTCCAAACAAAACCCACATCACTTTATAAACTGTTAACAGCCCGTCACATACATAAGCCTTACAACCTGCACTACCTTTATACTCAAATTTCAGCTTACCCACATCAACAGAATTCGACGAACAGATGACTGCAGGAACAAGATCTGAATGCTTCTAGCAGGATCACACAAGATTGACAGCCTCTGACAGAAAAGTAGGAACAAAATTGCAGAAGCAAAACAACGTGCAGATGAGCTGGCTATATATAAAGCAGAAGAATAAACACAATCATCCTAACTTTTTAGGCTGAACACATACACAACTTACAAATATCTGGAACAAAATCACAACGCTGAAATTTCTCAACTTAATCATCCAATAAACACCATATTCTTCATAACAAGATAATAGTTCATAACTACTTAATCTTTCATCATTTTTACTCAAACAAATAATAAAAAGGCTAACTAATCTTCCCATGAAAACTAATACATATACTAATTAACTTTAACTATAAAGCAATTTTCCGATCTGCTGATAAACCCAAGCGTGAACAACACCTTCAGACATTTCATCCTCATCAATGTACTTGGATTTGTCAAACTTCTTAAACACAACTGAAGAACGTCTTGGAGTTTCACTCAGCCCAATCCCCTTAGCCAATAGATCAATTCCACATTTCTTGAGGTGAGGATTGCCTTTAAGCTGTGACGCTAGCTCCCCCAAGTCCACCGCGTTTCTACACCCTGCTTCGTACAGTTGGACTAAGTTCTTAACGTGCCGCTGCATTCCCATGCTCACAAAAGTGAATTCTGGGTGCTGAAGAAAAAACAAGAGAGGCCCAGGTAGCCTTGGGTCGATACTGAGAAAAAGTAAATAGGCCATCGACCCGTTGGTAAATATGAAATGGGAAATCCTAGTTCTATGCCCATCCATTGGTAGACATGTACCAGTACCAAACGAGGGTTCATATTCCACCTCAAATCCTATGATGCTTTTACCGTCATCATTGGCGCCCTTCAACAAAGTTGCGACCATTTCTTTGATCTCATCGTCAGTCTCAATGACCACTGCCTTCACCTTGTTTTTTTGTTTAGAAGCTTTATTGGTACACGAAACGAGAGCTGTAACAAATTTTTTAGATGAATATTCACTTGTAACAATATTTTTAGATGAAAAGCCACTAACTGTATTTTATTCATAAGACAAAAAATATATTTAAACAAATAACAACAACAAAACAAAAGGCATTGACCAAACACACTCTAACAACAAGTGCATAGTGCATGGGTCATAATCGAATATATTCACATGTCATTGACCATAAACAATTATATTCAAACAGGAACAAATAAACAACAAGGCCACATGGCATAAACAAATATACTCACAAACAAGCAGATAGCCATAGAAACATACACACAAACAAGGCGACTCGTAAAACACACCAGCAAAGCCATTAGCAACCAGACAAGTAACGCTAGGAATGATAAAAAAACATTGAACAAGATTAGCGTTGAGATTTCTAACCTTGGTAACCGGTGGCTTCGTCGGATTTGGATTTAGAGCCAGAAGAGGGATCCATTTTGATTTTTACAGGATGAACACTCAAAATTCCAAACTGAAATAAAAGAAGAACAAATGTTTATGATTATGCACAATAACCTTAAATTTAGTAGAGTTGAAGAATAGCAAAAATATAAATTCCAAATTCATAGTATATTTTAAAATACTAAACTGCAGAGAGGGTAAACTAAGTACCCAAAACCTCCCATCATATACCGCAAGTAGGAGTGCAGTAGTGACAAAGAGGCCCGAGTGCACAAAAACCATAAATTTAAGACTATTCATACTATGTGGTTAGAAAAAAAATTCAAATACAATACCTAAAAATCAATGAAATTTTAAAATAGGGTTTCTAACTAACATAAATTCAAAATCGACCAAAATTAAACCATAAATCAAATAAAATAAAAAAATCAGATTTTCTAACTTTGATGAAAATCAAACCCTAGATCAAGATTCACCAATTAGTAAAGAGACAGAAAAGGAGGGAAAATAGAGATGGTTACCAGAACAGAACATAGAAAAGAGACGTAGACCCGCTCAGTTCCGGCAAGGGGCGATGCCTATGGTGGCGACTGCCGATTGGTAACTTGGAATTTCAAACTGAATAGACCGACTCTCTCTCGAAAAGAGAAAGTCGAAAGGAGTAAATGCGTCGTGCCTTGTCCGTGGTGGAGTCTGAAAAGCAATTGATTTTTACTAGTTTTTTTCATTTTTACTAAGAGCACCCTCATGATTGAAATTTTAAACCCACCCACCGCTTACACACAATGACAAGGCACGTGTATCCACTCTCTTTCTTTCCAGAGGGAGAAGGAAGGATTGTACCCAAAAAAAAAAAAAAAAAAAAAAAAAAAGGAGAGGGAAAGAAAGTAGGTTTTAATTGAATCTCTCGTAGTGGGGAGCCGACACCCAAGTGAACCATCGCCAGCCAGCCACCATCGGCATCGCAGCCGCAGCTGGAACTCAGCCAGCCTTTCGTTTCTTTTCTCTTTTTGGGTAACCATCTCTCTTCTCCCTCTTTATGAATTGGTGAATTTAGATCTAGGGTTTGATTAGAGTTACAAACCCTATTTTAAATTTTCATTGTTTTTTTTTTTTTTTTTTTTTTTTTTTTTTTTCTGTTTTTCCTTCACATAATATGAATAGAAACTTAAATTGTCACTACTACTGCACTGCCATATGAATATTCATGGTTTATTTAAAAAAAATAAACCATGAGTTTGAGATTTTATTTCTGCTATTCTCTGCTAAATTTAAGGTTATTGTGCATAAGCATTTTTCCTCTTTAATTTCAGTTTGGGATTTTGCGACTTGTGTCCTGCAAATCAAAATGGCTATTTCGTGCTGTAAATCCAACGAAGCTTCAGGTTCCCAAGGTTAGCAACTCTCAAGTCTCAACACTAATCTTGTTCACTTACTACTTTTCTCTTTATTCTTTTCTTTTATGGTTAATCTCATTTTAGTACCCTTGGGTTTACATGTATCAGTTGGGTTTACTTTTAAGTTTCATTTTTGTATCAATTCAGGTTCCTAGCAAAATTTCTGTTATATTTTGGATAGAGATATTGTATGTGCCATACAACTAATTTTCTCATGGGTTTTTGGTCAATTCACAAGTCAAATGAGCAGCAAGTGTAGTTACTATTAGGCCACTATCTGAGCTCACTCTTCACGACTTTACTCCGTACGTTTATGCTTAATTGTGCAACCAAGGAACGAGTGAGGAAGATGTCTTGTTGAGTTATTTGTTACAAAACTTGGATTACAATGAATTTTTTTTGGTCACTTTTGGTTGACAATGAGTTGTTTATGCCATGTTGGTTTCCTGTTGAATTTTGGTGAATTTGTTTTATAAAAACATGGTTATAATCTTCATTTATTAATTTTTTTTTGAAATAAAGAATGCGTTAGTGATAGAATATTTGGATGCGTATTTTGTTTAAAATAATACTAGAGCACAAAATCTTGCTCACAAAATCCTAGGTGTAATGATTTTATTGGTGTTTTTAAGTAGAATGTGGCAGGTCCATTATCGATGCAACCAATAAAATATCGTCACCTTATTTTGTGAGCAAGATTTTGTGCCCCTAGCATTGCTCAAAAAGTGGATTATTTCATTCTTTTCAAAATAAATCTTACATGCAAAGATATAGTACAATTTTATATTGGTATAAACTTGTAAAGAAAAATGTAAAGCACGAGTCTTAAAAAAAATTGACACGTGAATTGACCAAAAACCCATGAGAAAATTAGGTGTTAGATGGCACATCCAATATTTTCATCCAAAATATAACATAATTTTTCTTGGGTCCCAGATTGATATAAAAATGAAACACCAGGTCTTAGCGTGAAAAAATTAAACCATAGACCCGCAATTGATACAACATATTAAGATAGGGTACTAAAATGAGATTGACCCTTCCTTTTATGGCGGGTGGCCTTGCTGGTGTGTTTCCTAACCGCACGGTGGCCATTGTGTTTGCTAATGGCCAGTAAACATTGTGTTTGCTAATGAACAATGGCCTTGTTTGTGTGTTTTTATGGCTAGTGGCTTTGTTTGATTTGTTGTAAATATATTTGTTTATGGCCAATGGCTCATGCACTTGTTGGTAGATTTTTATGGCCAATGAACTTCAAAATATATTAAAATATGATGTGTAGTCTTGTTGTTGGTATTTGTGTGAATATTTTATTGTCTTAGGAATATAATACATTGGTGTGTTTGCTAAGGGCCAGGTCTTTGTTTGTGTGTTCTTATGGTTAGTGGCCTTATTAGATTTGTTGTCCATGTGTGTTTTTTGTTTATGGCCCATGCACTTGTTGGTAGATGGTTTGGCCTATGACCTTGAAAGTATATTAACATATGATGTGTGGTATTGTTCTTGGTATTTGTTTAAATTTTATTGTTTAACATATAATGATCGGGTGTTCTTCTAAAATCTTTACAGCTAGCCATGGTGTACTTATTTCTTGTTCCAAAACCAAACGAAAAAACAAGTTGAAAGTGGTTGTCGTATATGATAATGAAGAAGAGATACAACAAATGGTGACAACCTTAATGAAAAAGGGCAACGAAGGTGACAGTGTTGTTGGATTTGAGGTGGAGTATTGTAGGACATGTGAAGAAAACCAATTAGTAATAGATCAGAAAACTAGCATGTCCCATCTCATATTTACCAATGGGTCGATTGCTTACGTTCTTTTTCTCGGAGTCGACCCCAGGCTACCTAAGGATGTCTTGCGTTTCCTTCTCCACCCAAAGCTCACTTTTGTGAGCATGGGAATGCAACGGCACATTGATTTCTTAGGTGTACTCTACGAAGCAAGCTGTAGAAATGCAGTGGACTTGGGGCAGCTGGCTTCAGAGCGGAAAGGCAATCCCCGCCTCCGTAATTGTGGAATTGACCTATTGGCAAAGGGGATTGGAATGAGTGAAACTCCAAAACCATCTTCACTTGAGTGTACGAGACCCGACCGCATGGTTGACAATGAATATATCTCTGAAGCGGTTGTCAACACCTATGCTTATCAGCTCATTGGGAAAACCTTACTTTTTGGGGAAAATTAATAATTTGTAATAGGAGGATTATTAGTCTTTTTATTATTTGTTGAACTTTCACTATGTTTTGATGGTAGATCAAGTTGTTAAGAGTTATTTTTCTTTGTATGAAAATGTGGTATGATGTTTGTGTTATATTCTTCTATTTTGCTCCAACTTCTGTTTTTGAACTTTTTTCCTGATTCTTGAGGCTGTTAATCTTGTGTGGTAGCTGCTCTTGCCTTCGTAAAGCAAAGCGTTGAAGCAGTCAGATTTTGTTCCAGCAGCCATCTGCCCATGACCATCCTATATTGCAAAAGGGAACACTGTCATCCTCAGGTTTCTAATTTAAGTTGATGTCATGATAGTACATATCTGCAGAAAACTACGGTATCACTAGTGAACCACGCTTATTTTCTTTCCTCTTTTCAAATGAAACTTGTCCAAAATTCCCTTCTCATCAAAAAAGCAACCTATCAATACGCCCACCCTTACTGATGCCATCCTCACTAATTTGCTGCTCCGAAATTCCCGAGATCAAGTATACTAAGAGCAGTCGGACCAACAACTTATTTGCATTGCGTTGTAGTTATTATTTTAGCTTAATTTCATAGTCAGTTCTGTCAATTTGCTGCTGAGTGTACCTTTTTATCCACTGAAATATGTGGGACTGTTACATAGCAATTCAATTATTTTTATTTTTAAAATCCTTTCCTCTGAGGTGGAAGAACACCCACTTTTATCTGGGGAAACTGGTGTTTCACTACTTGATGGGAAGGGAAGGGAAGGGAACGGACTTGAAATCCCTCCTTATTCAGACAGTCCAAGGAGTCTCAGTCAGAAATTTAGGCCAAAATCTTTTAATGATTTGGTTGGACAAGGTGCAGTTGCAAAGTCTCTTTTGAGCACCATTGCAAATGGGAGGATCAATCCGTTTTATATATATCATGGACCCCACGGCACCGGCATAACGTCTGCTTCAAGGATATTTGCTGCTGCAGTGAATTGCCTATCACTTGAAGATAATAAGCCATGCGTCTGTGTGTTAAGAATGTGCATTGGAAGGAGCAGAGATGTAATGGAAGTGGATTCTGTAAGTATCAATCGGGTCGAAAGAGTTCGATATCTTATCAAGAATGCAATGCTCCCTCCCATTGCTTCTCGTTTCAAGATTTTCATTGTTGATGAATGTCAGTTTCTTCGATTACAAATGCTCCATTAAGTATTTGTTGTACATCTTGATGGTGGACGTAACTATTCAAGTATTTGTTGTACATCTTGATAGGGTAAGAGCTAAGATAAACATAATTTGAAGGAAGGACATGAACGATATTGTAGTAATAAAAGCGGTTGGAATTATCTGGTTGTCGTCTCTTGTGCTGTTCTGTTTTGATATAGCAAATGTGGTGTATAGTCTGTACTCTGTACAAATGTTCCTCCTTGTAGCTCCTTTTTGCCTCAGCGTTTAGGTCTTTGTCATGTTCTTTTCTAGGGCAAAATTCCATGAGGCCCCTACTCCCAGATCCTTTCTCTATAAAATTCCAGCTGAGCTTCAAACCTCCACCTCCACCTCCACCTCCACCCAATGTCCAAATCAAGATTCCATAAAAGCCCGAAAACCCATCACTCAGACTGCCCACTTGACCACCCAGGCCCGATGCCTCGGCCTGCTACGGATCCAGATGCCACATACAACCCACCCGCCCCGGATCCAGAACCCACTAACAGTAAGCCCGTTTTAATTAAAAACAAAAAATGTAGCCTATAAGGTCTCGAACACAAGACAGTTTTAGAACAACCATGTCTTAACCACTAACCCAAAACACTTGTTTCACATTTTGCAATATCTATTATTACTAGCATTAGTCTGGACGAAACTAAATTACAAAAATAGAGATTTTATAATCAATTAATGAAAATCTTAAATATTCACAAAAAATCAAATTCTGTCAACAAACACACACACACACACACACACACACACACACACATATATATATATATATATATATGTGTGTGTGTGTGTGTGTGTGTGTGAATATTTAAAACATGATTTAAAAATATAAAATAACTAAATCTTTTTATTAAAAAATAATACGAAAGATCTAAAAAATAAATTAAATTATAATTGTGTAATATAGTATTTTAGAAACTTTTATATTTTTTTAATCATTACCTTTTTGTTACGGCATTTATTAACATAAATGACACCAACGAAGTTTATTATATACTGAAAATATGAAAAATTATAAGAAAATAAATTGAATAACTCTTATACCTTAAATATAAGAGTTATTCTAGTCTTATACTTAAGTATAAGACATGGATGGTTATAAATTATGAGATTTCTTATGATTATTTTTATTTTTTTAAAAAAAATTATGATTTTTATTTTACAATTATACTTTAAGTATAGAGTAATTATATTTTTATATCTTGGTTCAATTATAATATTAAAATGGGTCTTATAATAAAAGATTCTATTTTAATTAAAAAATGACTCTTTTTATAGTTACTGAAAGAAAATTTTGAAAAAAAAAATGAGAAAGTAATGACTCGTATATCTCAAGTATAAGACATGGACTAGTCTTGTACTTCCTTTATAAGAGATAATATTAACAAAATATGAGACTTTTTAAATAATTTCTTTTTAGAAAATGTGAAACATTGTGAAAAAAATACTCTTATACTTCAAATATAAGAGAGAACTCGTCTTGTACCTAAGAATAAGAGCGGACTGGTTAATACAAAAATGAGTCTCTTTATGATTTTTCTTTTTAAGAAAATGTGAAAAAATAATAAAAAAAATATACTATTATATAAAATATGAAGCTTCTTTTATGTATTTTTTTTTTTTTTAACAAAATGTGTCAAATTGTGAAAAATATATTAATATTTCTTAGGAATAAGAGTAATTCTATTATTATATCAAACTGTAGGAGTGGACGGGTTAATAAAACATGAAACTTGTTTATGATTATGTAAAATAAGGTGAAGATTGTGGAATTTTGTACTCCTATACCTTAAGTATAAGAGTAATTCTAGTCTTATATTTTAGGAATATATTTTTTTTTAAAGGGGAAAATGTGAAAATAATTACTCTTATATCTATAGTATAAGAGAAGAACTAGTCTCATACTTTCGGTATAAGAGTTTTAATCAAGTTTGTTACTTAGTTAGCCAATTAGATTTAGATAGCTGTAAAGTCTGTTACAAATCTTGTATAAAAGAAACTAACGCTTGTACAGTTGACTCAGTTGAATACAAAGAAATTTCCCCAAATTTGTTTTCTCTCTCTTGCCTTGTACGATTCAGTTCTTGATCTTCTCAGCTATTCTCCATTGATGAACCGTGAACTTTATTCAAAGTTGACAGAATAGTCATCTTTCAACCCACTTTCTTCGCTATGGATGTCAATCTCCTTGCCGTTTTGCAAGAGAACTCCTTCTCAAGCATAGCCCTATCGACTGTGCCCCTCTCCTGCATCGTCGGTTGCCTGTGCAAGTGTCTGATGCTTCCTTCCTCTTCTTTCATGTCTACTGTGTGTCACCCAAATTCATATTCCATGAATTTATCTCCTGTCTATCTTTCTCCTACCCAAGTTGATTGTCCCACAATCCCAAGAACACCTATGATCCGTTTAGATCTCTGCATCTCCTAATCCCGCATGGATCTCAGCAAATCTCATCTTGTATCTATGCCACGATCTTAACTGAATTTCTGCATTAATCTAAACTGTCTGAATCTGCGCAACACTGATTCTACATAGATCTATGCAGCTTGAATCATCTGGATTTGTGCATACACAATGCCTAATGCAGCCACCTTTTCCAATCAAATCTAGGCACCCCTTGGATCTCCCACTAGAGCTTGATACCAAATCTCATCTTGTTATATCAGGTTGACTATGATGAGGCTATATTTGTATGGCGTGTAGATGAAAAGGATTTTCTCCTTTGGACAATCACTTTTGCGTCAACTTTGTTCTTTGGCATAGAGGTCGGTGTCCTTCTTGGGGTAAGTAATTTCTTACATCATATCCAGAAGCTGTAATTGACCTGAGAAGAAATCCTGCAACTTAAGGATTGTAGGCTGGACATCACAAACGGGTTGGGATGTTATAATTCCGATTTTCTAACATTTGTTTTTATATAGTGCAAAAACAGTGACATCTCAGTTTTATGCTCTCATGCTTCTTTCGCCTTTTAAATATTTCTCCAAACTAATTCCTAGTGGACTTACAGTAAGAAAAAAGGCCAGTCATAGGATTGCATATAATCTTCCTCGCTCCTTGTCTACCTGGAGTACTTTTGACCTTTATCAGCATCAGGGGTTTCATCTTTGTATGTATCCCAGCATCAACTTTTGGTTCTTCCCAAATTCCTTAAAATGGAAGTTCATTCTTATAGTCATTTATGTTAGTGGCGGATTTAGAAATTTTGATGAGGGGGTCAAGTTTTGAGGATAAAACTTGCACTGTCAAAAGATATAAAATTTTAATACGGCATATATGAACTACTCCCTCCTTCCCGAAATGAACTTCCCATTTGCCATTTCCCAAAAAGTTTTCTCATTTCTACAATTTGGGCTTAAAAATGCATAAATAAACATGGCTAATGTAGCAAGTGCTCATATTCTTAAAAAGTTTGAATAGTCAAATGGGAAGACCATTTTGGGATGGAGGAGTATTTTTTTTAAAGTCACGATTCAAATATAGTGATACCGATCGTAATAATACTAATAATGTTGTATAACATAATTTAGCCATTACACTAGCGACTAAAATGTATTTTAGCCTATACATTTTTGAGGGGGTCAATTGCAAACTGTAAAGGGGTAAATATAGTTTCTCTCATGTGCCAATGGGGAGAAAAGGGAAAATCCAGGGGGAGTCAAATGACCCCTCTGGTTTCTAAGTGGATCCGCCAGTGAGGAGAAGGCCAAATTGCCATTGGGTGCACTGATTTAGCGACGTCATTGACTCCTTGGTTGTGATTATTTAGAAAATATTTAATTGGGCAGATTTAAATGGTGAAAAAAGGATTCATATTTCTAATTGTCAGTAGTTTAGGCAAAGTTGACTTGCCCTGGTAGCAAGCAAGTACTGTAGTTTGCTACATTCTAAAGGAAAGATGGTTGGTCATGCTGCGATATGAATTACTAGGACAGTACTCGATTCACAAACAGCATGCTTGTTGTTTGGCTAGAGATTTCGTTAGTTCGGGTGTGTTTTGAGTTATTGCTCGAGTCGAGATTGAGCTCAAATAGGACCTGGCACTTGAGTCAATCAAACTTGGTTTGGATGTTGTACGAGTACTTTCCTGAGAGGGCTATTTGGCTCGAGTACTCACGAACTGGCCGAGTTTTCTAATTAAAAAGTTTAGTTTCTGTTTGTTATTATTAACAATGTTGGGATTGTTAGTGCAGACAGAGGTGTTACCTCAGATGTTGTCACTGACAGTATAGTGCTGCCTGACGAATATACTTTGTAATTTGACATTTCTTTCTAATATAATTTTTATACTAATGTCTTAATATTATTGTCTAGATGTTAGTCCATATTCCAGGTTATAATAAGGTGGATTTAGGAGCTAAATAAAAGAAATTAAAAGAGAATTATGCATAAATGCCGAAAATTGGAGAAGTTACAAACATATTTAACATGTGTTAAATATGGAAAAACGTGGGAAGACTCATTCAAAGGATTTGCTGCTGATCAAAGAAGAGAGTACAAGCATGGAGAAGCATGGAGTACAAGTGGACGAAGCTTAGACTTTGGCACAAAGAAATCGGTTGAGAAAATCATGGAAAGTGGACCAAGTCTTTGCACAATTTGTGGAGAACAAACCCACTCACTCTCCCCACTCTCTCACAATTTGCGGGTTGTCACATTCCGGTTGACCATGTCTACCCTTAACGGTTTATTCCTTTTTTACTAAGGGCACTCCTAGGATTAAAATTTAAAACCCACTACTTAAACGCACTAAGGGCACCCCTAGGATTAAAATTTGAAAGCCACTACTTAAACGCACGGACACTATTTACTCTCTGAGTGAGAGAGTCCTCAGTTTCAATTGAGGTCTTTTGCAGCCGACATAGGAAGTCCAAGGGAACCATCGCCAGTCGCCACACCACCATCGGCATCGCCGCCCCAGCCAGAACTGGGCCGCCCTTCCGGTTTCTTTTCTCTCTTTCTGGTAACCATATCTCTTCGCCCTCTCTCTCTCTTTCTCTCTCTCCGAATTGGTGCATCTACATCTAGGGTTTGCTTTCCATCAAAGTTTGAAAATCTGAGTTTTTCTTCAAATTTATGGTTTACCTTTGTTTGCATTTCAATACTCCCTCCGGTCCAAAATAACTGTCTTTTTTTGCTTTTGCACAATTCTTAAGTAAAGCAACTAATATCATGATTTAGTGATAAAAGTGTCAACTTTATCCCTATTAAATATGTATAATTACTACACTAATGTCTCACAACTAAGACAATTAATAAAGCAAAACAAGTTTCAAGGCAAGGGTAAAAAGGACATTTAGTTCAAAAGTGACAGTTATTTTGGACCAAAATTTTGGCTCAAAAGTGACAGTTATTTTGGACCGGAGTGAGTATATGTTACAATTAGACACCCTCTTTTAAATATTCATTGATTTAAGGTATTGTCTTTCATTTTTTTTAACCACATAGTATGAATAGAATCTTGGAGTTTGGGATTTTATTTTCTGCTACTCTTCAATTCTACTAAATTTAATGTTATTGTGCATAAAGACTTGTTCTTCTTTTATTTCAGTTTGGAACTTTGAGTGTTTGTCCTGTAAATCATAATGGATCCCGTGCTTGGTATTTCTGGCTCTAAATCCAAATCTGACAAAGCCACCGGTTACGGAGGTTAGAAATCTCAACACTAATCTTGTTTAATGATTTTTTTTTGGTTAATTTGCAGATTGGTGTCCTGAGTTTGTCTAAAGTTTGCAATCTCCAACCTAAAAGTTTATTTTTTGCAAATTGATTACCTAAGTTTGTCAACTTTTTGCAGTGTGGTGAGTAAACTAACTTTTCGTTAATTTTTTTACTGGCCTAAACACATGTGCAACGCACATGACTTTTTAAAAGGGCAATCTTGTCAATTTTCAGAGATGTGAAACTCAATCACCACATTGCAAATGTGTTTAGGTCCGAAAATTGTCAGGATTGCCCTTTTAAAAAGTCACATGCATTGCACATATGTTTGGGTCAGTCAAAAAATTAACGAAAAGTTAATTTATTCACCACATTGCAAAAAATTGACAAACTTAGGTAACCAATTTGCAAAATTGAACTTTTAGGTTGGGGATTGCAAACTTCCGATAAACTCAGGTTACCGATCTGCAAATAACCCTTTTTTTATCATTCTTAGTATATTTTTCTTTTAGGGCGGGTGGTGGCCATACTTGTTTGGTAATACTTTTTTCTTTTACGGCGGGTGGCCTTACTTGTGTGTTTGCTAATGGTTGGTGGCATTGCTAGTGTGCTTGACTATGACTAGTGGCCTTGTTTGTGTGTGTTTTTAAGGCTATTGGCCTTGTTTATGAGTATATCTGTTTATGGCCCGGCCTTTTTGAATATATTTGTTACATTTGTTTATGGCATGAGGCTAAGTTAGTACTCCCTCCGTCCCGGAGTAAGAGTCCTACCCCTCATTTGCACGCTTATTAATAAATATTGGAAGTGAGGTAAATGTTGTGAGTTTAAAAGTAAAGTAGGAGAGAGAATGAGTGGGAGAGAATATTGAATTGATTGGTGTTGTGAGTATAAAAGTAAAATAGGAGAGAGAATGCGTGGGGTGAATAGTAAAGATTCTTTGCCATTTTAGGAATAAGACTCTTACTCTGGGACGTACCAAAATGGAAAGTAGGACTCTTATTCTGGGACGGAGGGAGTATTTGTTTATGGCCCATGCGGTAAATTGTTTATGGCTAATTGTCTTTGAAAGTATATTAACTTGTGACTTGTAGTTGTTGGTGTTTGTTTAAATAATATAATTGTTTATGAAGAATTTTCCTCTAAAAATCTTTACAAATCTTTACAGCTAGCAGTAGTTCACTCGTTCCGTGTACCAATAGCGCCTCCAAAAAAAAAAAGCAAGGTGAAGGCAGAGCTTGTTGAGAATATTGAAGAAGAGATAGAAAAAATGGTGGCAAGTTTAATGAAGAAGAATGCCGATGGTGAAGGAGAAACCATTATAGGATTTGATGCGGAATATGCTATCTCATATGGTAGATTTCTACTATCAAGTGGGCAGAAGACGAGGATTTCCCATCTCATATTTACTAATGGGAAAAGAGCATATGTTGTTATTCTCGGAGCCGATTCCATGCTACCGGAGCCTCTCCTGTGGTTCATTCTCGACCCGAGGTATACTTTTGTGAGTATGGGAATGAAACAACACAATGACAACTTAGCCCAATTGTACGAAGCCGGTTGCAGAAATGCGGTAGACTTGGGCGAGCTAGCGTCAGAGGTTAAAGGCGATCCTCGCCTCCGCAATTGTGGAATTCATCTATTGGCAAAAGGAATTGGGCTAAGTGAAACTCCTAAACCCTCTTCATTTGTGTGTAAGAAGGGGTTTAGCAGACCCCACCGTAGGGGGATTAACGAAGATAACATGACTCGAGCTGTTATCAACACTTGGGCTTATCAGCAAATTGGCAAAACATTGCTTTATGGATAAACTCAGTTAGTATTTATTTTAGATTTAATTCCCAAGGGAGGATGATAGTTAAAATTAATTAGTATTTATATTAGGTTTAATTCCCATGGGAGGATTATTTTCTTTTTAGTTTGATTTTGTTAAGTTGTTATGGACTTAATAATCTTGGTATGAAAAATGTGGTATGTATGTATTGGATGATTAAGTTGCAGAAATTTAAGCCTTGTAATTCACTTATTTGTGTAAGTTGTGTATCTAAACAGTGAATTCTAATACTATCATATCCAGGACAGGTGAGGTGGCAGCTACATTTGCCTTCTGTTGTCAGGTAAAGATGGCACTTTACAGGTTAGCAATTTGTTATTATTAGCTTCTGATGCTCTAGGCTTTGAAAATGTTCAATTCTGAAAATGCTTCATCTTAAAGTTGGCTGCCTTAAGTATATTTGAGTTTATTGCAAAACTGACATGAGTACTTTCATTTATTTTCAATTTGACTCGCGAATTTTAGAAACATCAAATGTGGTTTGCGTACTATCATTTTCAAAATTTTGAGACGATTTTTCTAACACCCGTTAAAAAACTTAACGGGACACTTTATATAGGGGGTAAAAGTGTAGAGAATTAAATTTAAAGTCCTAAATTATGTTGCCTGACAAATGCCGGAGAGCCGGCGGCAAAATGTATCGTAAATCGCGCTGTTTGGGGAAGAATGAGTGAAGCTTCCACCGTGGAAGAAAATGATGACCGGAACTATTTCTGTGTAGCTCAATGGCTTCTCGAGATCGGTGATGGCCCACTGAGATTCATTTTCCGGGGCGGGTCTGTAAATCCGGTTGAGAAGATTGGTGGTACGATCGAGAACGTCAAACAAGAAGACCCCGTCGACTGGATTCGCGTTGGCGGCGACTTTCCGGTCAAGAAACTCGGCCAATTCGCGGTTGAATGTGCCGTCGGGACGCCAGAGCATGTTGTAGGCTAACTTGAAGTTGGAAATGAGATCCATCTGTGCAAAGGAACAACTTTCTGCCGGAAAATGAGAAAACGATTTCATATAATTAGAAGCTTGTCTTCAATAAGAGGTCCAAAATCATGAACCATTCAAATCAAATTGATCAATTTAGAATAAACATAAGATATCACACATCAATCTTGATGTAATTAGGGTGAAATAATAAGAACCCTAAGCCCAAAAGATGTATCTCGAAATTGCACCAAATACAAAAAAAAAAAAAAAAAAAAAAAAAGGGGGGAAATTGATTTAATTTTTCTCCCCCAAATCAACCATTTTTTTCCTGTGTTACCTTCTTCCCCTACCCTCCATGGATTCCGGCGACCGAAGAGTTTGCAGCTCATTTCTTCTTCCTCTCACATTTCAGCAACATGATTTAGGACTTTAAGTTTAATTCTTTACACTTTTACCCCCTATATAGAGTATCCCGTTATGTTTTTTAACGGGTGTTAAAAAAGTCGTCTCAAAATTTTGAAAATGAAAGTACGCAAACCACATATGATGTTTTCAAAGTTCGCGAGTCAAATTGAAAATAAATGAAAGTACGCATATCAGTTTTGCAATAAACTCAACTATCTTTTACAACGAAATGTTATTAACGTTTTAAGAAAAGTTTGCAAGAACCTAGTGCTTCCACCCCCACCCCATCCCAAGAAAAATAAAATAAAGAAATGAAATAAGGTTTAGGAACGACTCAAGTGATATTATTATATTCTTCATTTCTTTGTCAACAAAGAAGAGGAAGCTGAACTTTTTTGAATGACTAGAAAGAAATAAGGTTTTGCAAGGTTGCTAATGTTAACTCTCATTGTGAGTACAAAGAATCTCAGATGTTGACAATGAGCAAAAAACCACATCATTTACTGCAGGCTTAAATATGTTTACCCCCTCAAAGTATACACCGAATCTCAGTTTGCACCCTAGCGTGAAATTTGTGTCTAAGTGATACTCAATGTTAAAATTATCTCACTTTGCCCCTGGATCCTAACAAATGTTAAAAACTTAACGAAAGTGATCATGTGCATGTCACATGATGAGTATTTCCGTTATTTTTACTCTCAACCTTCCTTTAATTTAATTTTCCACTCCTCTAATATGTGATAAATTTTAAAAAATACTTTTAAACTATTTATTAAATAAAAAAATTATAAAATTAATATCAATATAAATTACTAACATATTATTTAATTTATTTATTTATTTTAATGATACTTATAAAAAAAATCAAACATATGACTCATATAATAAAAAAATTATATTTGTATTTTCAAATATTAGTAAAATAAAAATTATTAAATTAATTAAACTTGAAAAATAAAAAAATCATATCAAACTAAAACCCACCAACTATAATTTATAAATCCAAATATAAAATTATTATTTTTTACATGAGTCATTTGTTTGCTTTTAATTATTTTTTATTAGTATTATAATTTTTTTATGTAATAAATTGTGTGAAAATATTTTTTTAAATTTATAATAAGTGAGAGGAGTGGAAAAAAAATTAAAGGAAGATTGAGAGTTAAAATGACGAAAATACCCATCATGTGACAATTTCGCTAAATTTCGTTAAATTTCTAACATTTGTTAAGATCCAGGGGCCAAGTGGGATAATTTTAACATTGGGTTTCATTTAGACACAAATTTCGTACTGGGGTGCAAAGTGAGATTCAGTGTATACTTGAGGGGGGTAAATGTATTTAAGCCTTTACTTCATTCTTTGGATAAAACTGATGCTGAGAAGTTTTGCAATGAACAATTGCACCTTTTGGCTTTTTATACCCCCCGAGAATGAATGACCTTCTATGATGAACACCACTATCATGATCTGTTGCAAACTTTTCTTTGTTGCCACTTCATATCAACTTTATTTATTATTTTGGATTGAATTGATAGACATCGCATCAACTGAATTCTATTTCTCTGGATAGGAGTCCTAAATAAACTACATTACCACATACCAATATCTTCTTAGACCATATACAATGGTTGTTGAATGGGTTGTGTGAATGCCCATTCACACAAAAATTTGGTTTAATGCTCACAATGGTTGGTTTAATGGCATTGTGTGAATGTTTTTGTTGAAAACATTCACAAGTGTGAAAACCAAAAAGTCAGCAAAGTTGAGCCACTTGGCAACTCTCCATTTGGTTGATGAATTATTATTTTTTTATTCCAATTATTTGAGCTCAATTATTTCACAGAAAATTTGTTTTGTTTTTTTTTTGTTTTTTACACCAAAATTCCTAAAAAAAAAATTCTCTTTAAATTGACGTAAGTTTCATTGTATTCCGACACAAAAAAAAACTCATTTTTTTAAATGGATCTCAATAATAACTATTTCAACACTAATCATAAAAATAAAAAATAAATTTTAAGTGGTGGGTATAGGATGATGAGTGAGAAAATTGTTGAATGGGGGATTAAACAAACCATTGTAGAGTGTTTTGTTGAATGGGTGTTGAATGGATGAGTTGGAAGAGAGAGAAACTGATGTGGAGTGATAAAGTGAGTGTTGAATGGTTTTTTTTTGTTTATAACAATGTGAACTTCCCTATCATTTTATTCCCACAACTATCTTTAATAGTCAAGGTAATTACTGTTCCTCCCCTTTTTTTTCTTTCTCCAATCTGTTTTCAATTTGCAGCAAGTTCTTTCTTTTATGTCAAATCTGTTTACTTACCGCCCATTCTCTTATGTTTTTTTTTTCTCTCAAAGTTGTTTCCCTCTTCTTTGCTGGCAACTGAGACCATCCGAGGTAAATCGGCATTCGTCTTTCCTTTTTTTTCTCCAAGCGGTTTCCTATATCAGGATATGTTCTAATACATGATCCTACATATTCATGTTTGTTTTGTCTGCAATATTGAGATTAAGCATATTATTCGTATTGCTTTTATGAGTGCCATCTGTAAAATTGAAATTTGATAAAAGCAAACTAATTATTCATCAAGGTATTATGCAAGGTCATAATTACTTATTATATTCTGTTATCAGGTTAGACATGTCCAAATAGAACCGGGAACCGACGGAACCGGCGGGTAGAACCGAAACCGGGAACCGGCGAGAACCGGGAACCGAACGTAACCGAGAACCGGATTGAAACGGTTCGAATACGAATCCAACATATTCAGAACCGAGGAACCGGCGGAACCGGGAACCGAGCACCGGAACCGAGAACCGGGAACTGAACGGTTCTCTGCATCAGATGACTTTAAAGATGTTTGATCATTATGGTAGGTTGGCTGCTAGCTAATATATATACTGATATACATACTCCATCCGTCCCAAAATACTTGTAGTTTTAGGATTTTCACACAAATTAAGAAAAAAAAATTAATACATGTGTAATGGACTATATTACTCTTGGAACATTTCAAGTATCAAGACAATTTAATACTTTTGCAATGACAACACTATCATAAATAAGGGTATATTTGATAAACAATGTCAAAAATGTATAGATAATAGCAAAACTACAAATATTTTGGGACAAACCTCAACTCCTTAAACTACAAGTATTTTGAAATGGCGGGAGTATTACATTTTAAACTACAAATATTTTGGGACGGAGAGAGTATTACATACTTATTAGATGGTGAGATGGAACCGGTGGAACCGTCGGAACCGGAACCGGAACCGGAATCGGGTGATAGAACCGGGAACCGGGAACCGGATTAAGATGGTTCGAATACGGTTCCGGCGGTTCCGGAACCGGGAACCGGAACCGTTTGGACATGTCTATATCAGGTGCTACTCTAACTGGTGCTACTCCAACCGGTAGTGATGTAGGACGGGATATTAATTATTTTCTTATCTTTTATTATTTTATTAGTATTTTCGTCATTAATTTTAGTAGGTTAATTTTAGAGGATTCTAGGATAGATTTTGAGTCAATTTACTAGTTTTTAAGTCCTATTAGGTTACTATATAGGTTATGAGTAATTCTAGAAGGTTTTAGAATGTTTTTCGAGTTTTATGGGCACTATAAAATAGGCCTAAAGTTGTATTTCGAAAATTAGACTTTATTCAATAAAATTTTGATTGTTTGCAATTGTTAAGAGAATTTCTTTTCTTTTCTGGTGGATTCCAGATTTATTGTGTTTGAGGGTTCACCGCTTCTGAACTCTTGTGTTTAGTGCGTTAATCACGAATACTATCGCTTCGGTGCTGCTATTCTAGAATCCTCTAAAATTAACCTACTAAAATTAATGACGAAAATACTAATAAAATAATGATGTAGGACGAGATATTATTTGTGAAGTACAAGAGAATTTGGTTGTTAATGATGGAAAGGAGGAAGTGAAAATTATTGAGGGAGACGAAATCGTGTTTGGGAAGTCCAAGGAGGAGGAGAAGATTGCTCGCCCGAGTAAGAACAAGGCGCGGTCGAATGGGGCTAGTGATTCGACTAAACATGCACTTCCGGATACAACTCCCGTTTCCATGATTTTGTACGGCCGAGGCATGAAGGAGGCACGCCCGAACATTAGTAAGGTTGCTGTCAAGAAGATGAAGAGAAAGTATTTTTTGGGGGGAAGAATGCATTAACTTGCGGGAAGTAAAGTCCCTTCGTAAATTGAACCATCCCAACATAATAAAAATTGCTGACTTTGGACTGGCTAGAGAAGTGTCGTCAGTGCCTCCCTTTACTGATTATGTTTCCACTAAGGTTCACCCGAATGAAGTCCATAACTCGGCCGCACACCTGTACGTGAATGATTTTCTACGATTGATCCCGAAGATGTTGACTTATTCAAAGTATCTTTTTAAGTGGGACGGAAATTTTCAAACCTCGGAGACGAGTTCTTTTGAAGAAAAGGTGAATGATGTAGGACGGGATATTAATTATTTTCTTATCTTTTATTATTTTATTAGTATTTTCGTCATTAATTTTAGTATGTTAATTTTAGAGGATTCTATGATAGATTTTGAGTCAATTTACTAGTTTTTAAGTCCTATTAGGTTACTATATAAGTTATGAGTAATTCTAAAAGGTTTTAGAATGTTTTTCAAGTTTTATGGGCACTATAAAATAGGCCTAAAGTTGTATTCCGAAAATTAGACTTTATTCAATAAAATTTTGATTGCTTTGCAATTGTTAAGAGATTTTCTTCTCTTTTCTGGTGGATTCCAGATTTATTGTGTTTGAGGGTTCATCGCTTGTGAACCCTTGTGTTTAGTGCGCCAATCATGAATACTATCGCTTCCGTGCTGGATCAGGTAGTCATTTAACTCAACGAATATTTCCTACAAGCAATCTTACAAAGAGTATAAATATTAATTGTGTGTTTTTCATTCATTTTTAATCCGTACAATTATTGTAGCAATACTAATCACCATTACTCATTTGTTTTGTTTGTAGCTACCACTCCAATCGTGACTAATTTAAAGTCTTCAATGCTTCCCATAAGTTACCTCACCCATGGCAACCGTGTTTGTCCCTGTCTACTCTGGTGTAAGAGAAGAAAAATCCTACAATATTGTTGCGAGGAAACCAATAAAATTTGTCTTTGACTATGTTTTAGGTTGCGAAGCTTGTCCTAGAAATAAAAAACATAATAAAAAAATTGATTTACGCAAAAGTTTTCTTCTAATTTGGTGTTTCTACTCTCCATCCAGAGAAAGATTGTCTAAGCCTATTTTTATGCACACTCTTCATGAAATATTCTTATGTTTCAACTCCTCATTCAATTCATCTTTTAACATATTTGACTAACATGGATTAATCAGCTTTTTAAACTCACTAAACGTTTATGACCCGTCATTTTATAAATGTTTGCGTAAGGGTTAATCTCATCTGCAATATTTAAGTATTTGAAAATTTTACTTAAATTTTAGGTATTATTGCAATGAATAAAAGTATTCCCCCATTTCTATCAAGAAAATTTGAGGTACAATTGTCATTTCCAACAACGCTCCGCTTAGCTCTCGTAGTATTGTCATCGCCACCGCTTCCTTAAAATATTACTCTATCTTTCCTAATAAAAGATATTCCAAGTGTCACATATTTTTTATCAATTCCTTTGAAATTTGACCAATATTTTTTTAAAAGAATATTTATCCCCATTAAATCTTAAGAAGAAAATATAATTGGTGTATCATAAAAATTAATCTCATTAGCAATTTTTTAAGATGAAATCTTACTATATTTCAAATCATTTTCCAACTCATTTACCATCTTCACAAAAATATGCATTAAATGAAAAATAATTAGAACAAAACTAAAATTTAATTCATATATTATACTCAGGGAAGCCTAAAATATAAACACACTTGTTAGGATCATTCATCTTTTTGAACAAATCAAACCTTCTATTAATGAAGTATTATCTTAATGTAAACATAAATACTAATTCATGTATATTTAACACTCAATCAATCACAATTTAAATATCTATTTTCTCAAAAAAAAAAAAAAAAAAAAATCCAATATGTATGTATGTATGTATGTATGTATGTGTGTGTGTCTACTTTCTAATAAACTTTGTTCCTAAGTTTTTGTTTACTAAGTACGTATTCTTCACAATTCATTAACTATTTAAATTGAAAAAAAAATATACATTTGGAAAAGTGAATTTAAAGATATTTGACAAATGAGTTTATGGATATTTGACATGTGAATTTAGAAGGTGAATTTATTGATATTTGACATATGAAATTATAAAATTAATATACTCATAAATCCTTTAATTAAAATAGAAACATTTATTTTGAGAAGAAATGTGAACATTTTGTCAAGAAAATATTAAGGAATGCTTCATTTTGTCTTAAATCAAATATTTTAGTTAGATCTTATCGGAATAAATTATATATATATATATTTATGGCTAAACAACATCTAATTACATCAAATTGAAAATTTAACTCATAAACACCGTCTCAAAAATAAAATAAAATAAAATGTAAGCACTGTGACTGAAGATGGGCATTTCGGGCCCAAGCCCGCGGGTAACCTGTTGGCCCGCAAGCCCGAAACCCGTGAGCCCGCATACCAAACCCGGCCCTCGGCCTTTGGATATTACAGGCGGACCGGGCCCTAAAATTTGACCACGGACCGGGTTAAGCCCGCGGGCTTAGACCCGTGACCCGTGGACCCGTCAAGAAGCTCGTGACATCAATTTTTATTTTTTTTTATTTTTTTTTTCTAAAATCCTAACTATAAATAAAAGATCAATATTCTATATTTTTACACAAAATTTTCTAAAACCCCTAAAAATTCTCCATCTTTTGAGTCTTTTGAGTCTTTGAAGAAATAAAGTGAAACATTCTATATTTCATACTAAACTTAGTTCACTCTTATTTATAATATATACTTGCTTAATTGTTACTCCCTCTGTCCCAAAGTAAGAGTTATATTTTTTATTTTGGTACGTCCCAGAGTAAGAGTCTCTTTCCCAAAATGGTAAATAATCTTTACTATTCATCCAACTCATTCTCTCTCCTACTTACTTTTATATTCACGACACCAATCAACTTACTATTCACTCCCACTCATTATCTCTCATACTTTACTTTTACACTCACATCACTTCCACCATTTCTTAATCTCCGTGCAAATGAGAGGTATGTGTAACGCCCGTCTTAATTCTTGTTAAATTCTTGCCTTGCATAATTATATGCTATTTTAATTGAGTTAATTATTTAACTAATTGAGAAATTTTAGGTCCTAAATGTTCAAAGTTGGAACATTAGGGTCATTTGTGAAAATTAAAGTTTAGGGGCCTTTTTGTCAAAGTTGAAACTTGAGGGGCCAAAGTGCAATTATTGAATCTTGAAAGGATAAACTTATGTTTGCCTTTCTCAGATCGTTGTTTCCCCAATTCTCTCGTTCTTTCTCTCTGTCTCGAAAGAAAAGTTAGGGTTTACCCTATTCTCGATCCCTCTTGCTTAATTATGTCTCTGTTCGAAAATCCGACTTCGCATAAATGATCAGGGCGCTGAGTAGAGCATTTCCTGCCGAACAGAAATTAGTTTGGGTGAATTTGATTTCGGAGTAAGTAAGTCACTAGCTCCCCCTTGCTTGTAATAACATGCCTATGTGTTATTCTTGATACTTGTGCTTGTTAATTTCGTGATTGGAATGAGTTTTGTGATACTTGTAAATTTAGGACAAAGGGAGTATTATAAAACTATGTGAAAGAATGAATAGCCTTGAAAGATGATTTCCTGGGTATGTTGAAAATATACTCCTAAGTGTTAGTAATTATACTTATACTTGTGAGACGGTGAAATATTAACTTGATTAAATGTTTATACAAGTATATTAGAAAAATTATACTTATACTTGTGGGACGGTGAAATGAATGAAAGTATCCATAAATGAGTATATTAGTATATTAGAAAATTATACTTATACTTTTGGGACGGTGAAATATTTAAATGGAATAAAAGAAAGTTATTCTATTATTTGTGGGACGGTAAAAATAATAAAATAAACTTGAAAGTAATGTTTTGAACTTGTTTGTAGGTCCTGGGTATGGCTTAAGTATTAGTAAAAGTATACTCCTACGCTTGAGACGGAGAATTCTTAAGCCTGAGAAAGAAATGAGAGTTTGCTGTAATATTGGCCAGGCGCCCGCCCGGGGTACTACCGAGCGCCCGCCTGCTTGCCCAATGTTAGAACAAAAGTTTCTGTCGAACTTCAAGTGTGCGCGGAGGTGGCCATGCGCCGGCTCCCATACCCTGTCTGCTTGCGAGCGCGCGCCTGGTATGCGCCGAGCGTCCGCTTGCCCTGCACATTCTTGATCGAGCGCCCGCCTGGTCTGGGCCAGGCGCCCGCCCGCCTGCCTGCCAGAAATCCCCTTCTTGCTTGAACCAATGTTGTTCAAACCCAATTAAGTTAGAATTGTACCAAGGCCTTGAGCCTTAATCTAAGATTTCCTAGTAAGCATTGTGGAACCTTAGGGGCATCAGAATAATGGTCTTGAACATGAATATTCAATGATTTGAATAGATAACTTGAGTATAAGAGGAAGAACTCTTTTATATGTCTTGAAAGTGCTAAGAACAAGCACTAATGTGTTATATGTGTCTTGAAATCAATGTTTGTGTACCTTAGGGGCACTAGAACAATGTCTTGAGCTTGAACATCCAAAGTATAGGATTAAGAACTTGTAAGTATGAGATGTATAACTCATCTACTTAGCTTGAACTTGAAGTATAAGACAATTAAATCTTGTACATGACTTGAATATCCAAAGATTGGAATAATAACTTGAGTATAAGATAATTAATTCTTGTACATGTCTTGAACATCCAAAGAATTGGATTGAGAACTTGAATGTAAGATGATAAAATCTTGTACATGACTTAAAACTAATACATGTGTATGGTAATGAACTTGAAAGTGCTATGAACAAGCACTAACGTGTTAGAACTATCCTTGGTGTGTATGTGCAAATCTTGCATATAGCTACTTGATAGAATGTGGCTTGTTGATTACTTGATATATGGTATGAATAACCAAAGAGTTAGAATGTGGAACTAGATAGAGAATGAACAACTCTACTACATACTCGAATCTAATACGTGTGTATTGAAAGTGCTATGAACAAGCACTAATGTGCTAGTAATTGGTTTTAATCGTGCATATACTCAATGAAGTATATAAAGTATAAAAAAGATATCTTGTTCTTGAGTTGAGTTCCTAAAGAATGAGGGACTAGTGTAATATGAAGATAATTCATATAACTATGAATCCTACGATTTAAGTCAACAGGAATGATTACAGAACACAATATGTGTTGGAAAATGTATTCGATTGTTAACGATACATATACGCGAGATATGATTGTGACTAGGTACAATACGACCTATTCGACTACGTGCTTAGAGTCTAAGATGTTGGGCTCTACTTGAAAGTAAGGGTATCGTGATAGACACATTAATGTGTTAAAGATTACATGAATATGTACATGCAAATATGGCATATGACAAAGTGACATAGTATGATGTACCCTATTACTTGTTTGGGGTCTGTTACTAATAGAATCTAACTTGGATTGATTGTGTTATGTGGACACATTACGTGCCATTGTTATACTGATTTGTATTCGCAAATATTGCATACGTGTACTGGTATTTGGTGAGCACATGATTACATGGTTCATGAAGGACTGGTCCACTACTTTTGGACTTAGTTCTATTCGCGTTAGTTTTGGTGAGCACATAATTATATGGTTCATGAAGGACTGGTCCATTACTTTTGGATTAGTTCTACTCTCGTAGTTCAAGTAAATACATACTTGTGCATTCTTGTGTGAGTCCAGCTGGTCCTTGCTTGTTCGGAGATATATTGGTTCACGCTTATCGCGAGTGCTGGGGCTAAGTGATAATCGGGGATCTATGTATCTGCGCTTGACCCCTTACTACAGGCCATAGTAAGGGCATAGCTTCCTTTATTAAAGCAATACGCCTGATAAAAGTGAATGCTAAAACTCGTGAACACCTCGTGAATCTTGTTCTTGTTAGTGACACTGGTTACCGGGTCCTCTTGTGTACTGCACAGCAGCAACTTGATTGATCATGATTTGTCAACTGCAATAAGCAACGACAACAATGGTTTACTTGGGAGGAATAAGGTTGGAATATCCTTTGTAACGTGATAGTTTAGCCTTATGTGCTAGTTACTTGATGAGTTGGCTTAGCCTCTCATATACTTGTTACTTGATGACTTCTTGATTTGCATGATTACATGATAACATGCTATATACTTGTATCTAGTAACTTACTGAGATTTATCTCACCCCGTTCCTTGTTTATTTGTTTCCGCCCCAGGAAAGTAAGTGGTAATACGTTGTGAGGCTCGACTTAGCAGGGGCCTACTTGGCAGGTTGTTCTTGTTGGGGATTGTTATCCTTTCCAGTTTTGGTGAGGACGATCTTGTATCAGTTGTTTAGACTCAGTATATTGGGTAGACTTGTATAGTTCTTGTAGTGTCAGCTTATGTGCTAGGCATGTTTTCCGCTGTGTATAACCACATTTGGTTTAAATTTCTTGGTATAGAACTCGTTGTGAGCTATCTTAGCTCGTTCCTCTTGAGTATATATATGATGTCTGATTTATTCAGGTGTCATTCCCGTTTTTCCACTTCTTGTTAGTCACGCGCACCAGGTTCGAGGTTCTATTAGGGAATCCCGGGACTTGGGGGCGTGTCAGTATGACTCTTACTCCGGGATGGAGGGAGTATAATTTTTTAAATGTAGTATATTTAATATTTTAAAAATTTTATTAATTAAATTCTAATCTTATTTCACTATTTTAATTTTATTTAATAATATACTATTATTATTAAGCCATTTATATTTTTACTAAATTATAAATTGAGTTGTAAGTTCTTTAATATTTTAAATATTTTTTTCGTATTTTTCTCTATATTCCCTGATTTTTATGTTTATTTGTCTGGAAAAAAAAAACTTAAAACCCGCTGAGTAAAACCTAAGGGTTTAAGGGCGAGCTGGACTTGAGACTTTCACGTGGGCTGGACCCGGTCCAACCCACGGACTCACACAACGCGAACGGACTCAAATCCTTTTACCCGTGTGTTTGATTAAAAAAGGTCGGATCGGGTAGCCCTTTACCCATCTCCAACTGACCCTTGGCCACTGTAACAAATGAATTGTAAATTGAGAGTCCTAATTTTATGGACGGATGTTTGTTTCTTTTATTTGCTAAACATTATTGCTATATAATATCAAATCTTAGTCGATATTTATCTTGTAGTATTGAAAGAAAAGTACTCTCTCCGTCCCAGTTTAATGTTCTTACTTTCTTTTTTGGTATGTCCCAGTTTAAGGTTCTTAGTTGCTTTATTCCTTAAATGGCAAATGATGAATAGTGTTTTGGACATCCTTATCCTCATAAAGTTCATATATTACAAAGAGACCATCACTTAGCCATCTATTTTTCACCCAATTGCTTTATGAATGGACAATTATATCCTCTACACACTACTTTTTTTTACTCAAATTTGTCTTAGTTTCTTAATAAGCGTGTAAAATCAAACTAAGAAACTTAAATCGGGACTGAGGGAGTAATAATTAAAAAGAATGAGTATGCTTTTTTGATTGTTGGATTTAGTTTAATATCACTATTTTTATGGGGGGTTTCTCTCTCGCTCTCTTTTTATAGTCTTTTACTGTATAAGGATTCATAATACTCTCAGTAATAGTTTTAAAAATGTACCACAGTTTTACTGAAATAGATTAAAGATAACATGAGATTGACAACTAAACTAATGTTACATTTTATAATAAATGAATGTAAAAAAAATCTCAATTGTAACACTTTTCTAGGTTTTACATTCAATTGAAATGCAAAAAACGATTATATACATTAATTTTCACTCTTTCTTTAAAAGAAAAAAAGTAACATTTACTCTATAAAACTGTTACATTCATCTATATAGCAAATTACAATCATATATGCATTGTGTTACACTTCAATTATTACTTTTTCTAACTACAAAACTTTTTTTTTTTTTTTGCAAAACTGATGTTACATCTTACAAAAAGTGTTACTTTTTTAGACTGAACTGTTACTTTTATAAGAACAAAGTGTTACATCTCAGGATACGAGCAGTCTAGTTTTTGTTTTTGTTAAAAAATATTTTTTTAAAAAAAAAAATAATCAAACCATATCATGATCTATCTAGTTTGATTCGTCTCGTCGAGACGAACACAACTATATTTTAAATTTTTTTTCCGACTTCAAAATCACAAGATATTGTTTTTTAAAGTTATTGAGAGTTTTTTTTCTAAGTGCGCCACGTGTCGCGCGCTGGGAGGACAAGGGGCATGACTGGGCGGGTGGATGGGTTGACCCATGGAGGATCCGTCTCACCATGTGAGACGGTCTCACATGAGTATTTGCCTATATTCTTATATTTAAAAGAAATTGAACAACAGTAAGGCCACAAAATGAGTTATGCATTTAAATTATGGAAATTATAAATATATGAACATACAGGCATTATACCTTTTAATTTAAAAATAGATAAATAAATAAATATAAAAACACTCAAAGTATTACTCTTTCTGTCTCTAAATTCTAAATAAATGTCCAATTTTATTTTAAAGGACATGTGAAAGTCTCCATATTTCATACTACCTCTGTCCCTAAATGAGTGTCCAAATTTCATTTTTAGGGACATCTGAAAATCTCAACTCTTTGTACAATTTGGTGGCAAAGATTCATATATAATCTTGTAATATTCTTTCCAAACATTTAGTTTTGCATGTATAAAGAGACCAGTGAAAAAAAATTCAAAAAAAAAACATTTAGGGACAAAGTTATGTTCAAAAAAGACACTCATTTGGGGACAAAGATTTTTGAAAAATGGACACTCATTTAGGGACAGAGGGAGTACAATTTAGTAGCATAAATTCATATTTAATTATATAATCTTCTTTCCAAATATTTAGTTTTACAAGTATAGAAAGACTAATGAAAATTTTTTGGTAAAAAACAATTAGGAACTAAGTGTAACTGTTATTATATTAAAACAACTAGTTTAAGATAACAATAAGTAGGTGTTGAAATAACTGTTATTATATTAAATTTGTTGTCATGCCATCACTACTAAAAAAACATAAAACATAGTATTTGAGACGGAAGCGGTCTCATTAATTAAGTAACTTTTATTGTCGTCTACGACCGTCCCTATTTGAATTAGGATAGAACAGGGACTATTTAGGGGTCTCAATAAGTAGGTGTCACAATCATTTTTGAGACAGAAATTACAGTCCCTGGTGTAAAAATAGAGAACAGTGAAAAATGATGTCCTAACTCCTAATATAAAGACCATTAGAGAAATGTTATCCCAAAATAAGGACTATTAGAGAAATGCTGTCCTAAAAATGTTAATTTAGGGACTATTAAAGATTTATGTCCCAAACAAATAGTCACTAAAAGACATTTTTCTTGTAGCGCATATAGTGTAACTGTTATTATATTAAAATAACTTTGATGGGGAGGGAAAAACATCATATAACAATGAGCGAAATCATGTGATCAACTGAATGTATACACACTAAACCGTCAATAAAGTATCCTCTAATCTACTGTAACACAATTCCAAGAAGCGTGTGTGTGTTTTGGAGGAAACTAGTTCCTCCTTAAGTTATAAAAAGTCATGTTTTTAACCATAAACCCCAAACCTAAAACCCTAAACCCTAAACCTTAAACATTAAACCCTATAAAAACATGACTTTTTATAACTTATGGAGAAAATAGTTTCCCCAAAAAAATTCTCTTCCAAGAATCGTATTTCAGAATGTAACAAAGAATTCAGAGTCAACCTGCATATATTGTTTCTGGATAAAAGGAAGCAGATTTATTAGAGAAGAAGGATGTACAATCAGTCCATCAAAAACAAAAAGGGGAATTACTTGTTAGTCTTAAAGACAATTGTTTGTACCGATAGAAACCATGAAAATTAAGTTGGTTTAACCTAGCTAAAAGAAAAAACTTGAAACCACGTTTCAGATCACTTAATGGAGTATTATGGAGCAGTAGTATACCATATTTAGGAACATTCCATCCAATATTCACTTTGCTAAGGAAATAAAGTTAGTGGTCTGGCTGTTTACAAATCAGTAGCCACGGCGGATTTTAAAAATAATACTACATAATTTAAGTGCTATGTAACAGTCTTAACATATTTCAGTGGATAAAAAGATAATTGTATTCAACACCCAGCAGCAACAAGGAAACTTCAGTTGCCAACAATAGTGGATTTGACTATGACATTAAGCTAAACTATACCTAAGGAGTCCACGGTCTTCTCCTCTCCCGCCCGCAATTCTCGTAGCCTTAGCCTCCACTGATTGGCTCATCTGAAACAACTAAAGCACGATGTTAACCCTTCTCACGTGCTTCTCACGAGACCATGACTAATCGTCCAACTTATTGTTGGTTGGGTTGTGGAATCAAAACCAAGAAGGAAAAGGAAATTGAATTTGAGTCATTAAAGATTTCATGGAATTCCTATTTTGACTTGTATGCCTTTATAAACCAAGTAATGGTCATAAACATTGAGGGTCAAGAAAAATGGTCGGAGAGAATCTGTGAGTCAGCCGAGAGAGTGCTGGTCTTAGGGGTGCCCTTAGGGGCAACCTATGGATGGGTAGAAGCATGTTTAGGGGTTATATGTGTGATGAAGCGTTTACATGGAGAGATAATCTCCTTGAGATATAAAGCGTAGGGTTTATTGCAAACATACACAGATTGGTGATATTAGTGAAATATCTTGGGTTGGCAGTACCCCCAAACATAGTATGGTCTTGTGACGAACTTGGTAAACAAATAATGTGTTATTTTCTTGTTTATTGTTTTCATATGTGACTGTTGTGTGCAAGTTGTTTCTTTGAATGACATTGTATGGGACATGGATACCGCAATTTTCCCCAACACTAACCCCATTTATTGACTGTGATATGATCCCCTCCATTTTGTTGGGCTGTAAATGGCCTTGTACTCAAGGTTAGACAATTTGAAAATGGCTCATCAATTTCATCTTCATTCTCCCAAAAATACACAGACTGCTCTTGGCCAAACTATTAGGACAAAGGCATGCCACATAGCCATTCGCATCAGGCCAATTGATAACAACAGCATCAAGTGATTGACAAGCAACATTGAATGTAGTTCTGGAATTGACATCATCCCTTTTAACATCACAGATTCCACATTCTCAAGACCAGGCAGTGATTTGACCAACTCAAGTTTACTTTCCCCAACCTTAGTATTGATCTGTAGAGCAGGGTTTGCGAGAAACTGATCTTTTTTTGGCCCTTGCAGACAAGAGGGATTGGGTTAACACTCCAGTCTCTGCCTCATCAGACAACATCATAAGAAGTTTGTAACCTGGTTGCTTATAAGTCTTTTGATAGGCTAAATCGCACACTAGGCCTACAAATTAAACATGGACTAGGTGCACAGCAATCCTCAAGCTTTACAAAGTTCATCCATTAAGCTCTTTTTCTCCTTTTTTTTTTCTTGTAGATTGAACACATAACAACCCTAAACAACCAAAGCACAAAAAAGACTCAAATCAAATAACAAAAGATTGAGAACGAAGTAATAATTAAGCCTAAAAGTACCTAATAAAATGAGTATAAACACATTCATCAGGGACTTATTTATGATAGTACAATGCAGTGGCGGCATAAGATCTGTAGACACCGGGTGTACAATTTACACCACATAATTTAAAATTAAAAATTTTCGTAACGCCAATGGGATCAAGTTTTTTGAGAAAAAAAAATGAACATTCATATTCATTTGAGGATGGAGAGTATTTTTTAAAAAAAATTAATAGTATATACGTGATGAATAATTGAGATATCTTAATATATTTTTTATTTTTCAACAATTAGCAAACCTAAGTGTAAAAGAAAATATCATATGTATTTGTTTGGCAAACAAATAAATTATACTCCTTCCATCCAGAATTGCTAATTTCGCTTGACATTTTAAAGATACATTGTAGGTTTTGAAAATTTAGTGATTTTGAATCTTTAATTTTAGAAATGAGACTAAGTTTGAGACAAATTTTAAAAAGATGCGACTATTATTTTAACACAAGTGAAGTACATTTAAAATAATACGTGATGTCAATTAATAAATATTAGCCAAATAAAAAAAAATTGAACAATCAACTTGGAAGGCAAAAAAAGGGAAAACATCTAACAATTAAAAAACAACAACAAAACATCTCTTGATGGGGTCAAACCCAGTATTTGAGAAGGACAAAGTCAACATTAACCATCTACTCTGGTCAGATAATGTGTCTAGCAGGTGCACATCAAGTATTTATACTTGATAGGTACAAAATTAATCATCTTTAATTCCAAAAACTCACCAGATTTACTTGCACCCACACCACGTAAGGAAGGTCCGCCCATAGTACAATGTATTGAAAAACTAAACCTAAGCCAACTATTTCATCTAGGTAAAAATTTCTTTTTTTTTTTTTGTTTGAAATACATACTACAATCGCTTAAAAAAAAAAAAAAAAAAAAAAGTGTAATACATACTACAAAATGAACATACTACGGAGTACTATTATTTCCTTTTGTTATCCACTGTATTATTTTCTTTTTTATAAATATATTTTTATATAGTCATTTTTTGGCCAGTCGACTACTTAAAGTAACGTACTTTAGCGATTTGCATCAAATAGTGCAACGTATTCCTTACTGCCTAAAAAATCCAACGTACTTTTTAATTAGTTTTCAAATAATGCAATCAACTTCTTTTTTTTTCACTAACGGAGTTAAAATTTCTAACAAAACTTGTGATAGCTAAATGAAATATTAAATTTCTAACAATATGTTAATGTGAAAACTAACTTTATGCTACTTTGGTCTTCCCTCACAAACCCCTCAATCATCCTTCTCAAACTGACAATAATATCACCTCCCCCACTCCCAACCCAGCGCCACACTACCATCCCTTCACTTCCACTGCCACCAATCACCATAAACCATCCTTAATACAATCAAAATTTATCTCAAATCAAAGAAATTAATCACAGTAACATCTACATTACCAATAATCAAATTCATCACAAACTTAAAAATAATATTCTTCACAAACTTAACCTGAAAAGGCAAGAATCACTAATCAAGAAAAAAATGTCTTGTGCACGAACCCATATCAAGAAAACATCGAAAATAATCCAGAATTAGCAATAAAACCCCACCATAATTTCCCTCTTTATATTCGATGATTGTCTGACTCATCGAAATTACTTTCATGGTAGGGAAAGTATCATGGGTGGGGAAAAATCAAGGGTAAGGGAGAGATGTGTGTTGGAACAATTCATATTCCATTAATGCCATAACTCAAATCTGGGATAAGTTTAGAGAGAGGAGATGAAGGCGGAAGCGTTATACCTGTTGAATCCATCTTGATGTTGCCTTAGGGAGAATAAGAAGAAGAAGTAGGGGATGAAGTACTTCTAAATGATGAGTGTCTTTCTCTCTAGATCTTCTAGTAATGAATGAAGAGTATGTAGGAGAGAATAATGAATGTATGTAGTATGTTTCTTAGGCTAATGGAGGGCCCTTATATAGGAAACAAATAGGCACTTCATTTAGGGACTACACCCTTTCATATGAAGCGGTGTGAATTTACCATTTTGCCCATCATAAATAGGTAATATTACACATCAGGAATTCTACACATTATTTAATCATCTACACTTTATATTAACATTATAAGTATAATTTCATGTATATAAATACTAATAACATGTTTATGCAATCCATGTTCTAACAATCTCCCACTTGGGTTGCATAACAATGTTGTTCCTTAAATCACAAGTATAATGCAAATGACAACCCTAATGTGCACTTTGTTGTCATCCATAACAATACCATCCATTAGTCATACAAGTATAGGGCTAAAGGAGCAGTCGTTGTAATTGATTCGCAACTAAACTCACAATAATCACATATACATATCCAACTAAATGACATAGATCAAAAAATGTAGATGTGTAGCATGGAACATGATTAATATATACATATTCTTCCAACTAGTCCAACTTAACCAAATGAGATCAAAACTTTAAATAATAGAACAATTAATGAAAGTACAACATAAACTCCCACTATATTAAATGTTATCAAAAGTTGTTACGCCCATATGAGCAATATGCTCGTGAAACACTAAATGTCATAACGCTTTAGTAAACGGATCCGCTAGCATGGAATTTGTTTCAATAAGTTGTATTTCTATTTGTTCATTTTGTACTCTTTATCTTACAACAAGAAACCTAATATCTACTCCCTCCGTCCCTATTTACCTTACAAAAATTGCCATTTTGGGTGTTCCTATTTACATTACAAAATCCCCAAAAGGAAACTTTTAAACATTTTTTAAATAGTGGGACCCACTTGTCATACTCACAACAACTATCCACTTACTTTTCTCTACCCACTTTCTCTCTCCCACTCAACTATCTACACTCACAACACATCAACTTTACAATCATTTTCTTAATTTTTGTGCAAAGCCTCATTTTTGTAAGGTAAATAGGGACGGAGGGAGTATATGCTTAGATTTTGATGAACTCTTGGTGTTGTTGGAGTACAAGACTGCTGCCCGATTGTCACAATATAACTTAAGCGATCTTTCGACACTATCGACAATTCGCAGTCCCTCAATAAACTTACGCAGCCATATAGCTTGATTGGATGCCTCGAAACAAGCAACAAACTCGGCTTCCATAGTAGAGGAAGTTACGAGTGTCTGTTTCGCACTTATCCAAGAAGTTGCTCCGCCGGCTAATGTGAAGACATAACCAGACGTTGATTTACGATTGTCTTGGCATCCAGCAAAATCGGAGTCAGAATACCCAACGATCTCAAGATGATCCAATTTTGAATATATAAGCATGTAGTCCTTGGTGTTTTATAAGTATCTCATCACTCTTTTGGCTGCAACCCAATGTTCTCTCCCCGGATTGCTTTGGTATCTACCAAGCATTCCAACAATAAATGTGAAGTCTGGAAGAGTACAGACTTGCGCATACATTAAGCTTCCTACTGCTGATGCATAAGGGATATTTTTCATATACTTGGATTCAAAATTATTTTTAGGACACTGTTTGAGACTAAACTTGTCTTCTTTAGAAGCATGGGTGTCATGTGGTTTACAGTTTTGCATGCTAAACCTTTGTAATACCTTTTCTATATAGGCCTTTTGTGATAATCCTAAAATACCTCGTGAGCGATCACGGTGAATTTGGATTCCTAATACAAAAGATGCATCACCAAGATCTTTCATTTCAAATTTGTTTGAAAGAAATTTCTTAGTTTCTTTAAGAAGGCTTATATCATTACTAGCAAGCAAAATATCATCCACATATAAGACCAAAAATATAAATTTACTCCCACTGAACTTATGGTATACACAATCTTCACCAAGATTCGTTTCAAAACCAAATTAAAGAATAACTTGATTAAATTTTAAGTACCATTGACGAGAAGCTTGCTTGAGACCATAAATGGATTTCTTAAGTTTACCAACTAATTTATTAGTTTGATCCAAACCAGTCACCATTTCTGGTTTCTTTATATAGATAGTTTGCTCAATGTCTCCATTAAAGAAAGCTGTCTTTACATCCATTTGATGAAGCTCAAGATCATAATGTGCTATAAGGGCCATAATAATCCTAAAATAGTTTTTAGATGATACCGGAGAAAATGTTTCTTTATAATCAATGTCTTCCTTTTGAGTAAATCCTTTAGCAACAAGACGAGCCTTATATCTTTCTACATTACCTTGTGAATCCTTTTTGGTCTTAAAGACCCATTTACACCCAATAGGTTTCACATCCTTATGTAATGGAACAAGATCCTAAACGTCAGTGTCTTTCATGAATTTTAACTCTTCATTTATGGCATTGATCCATTTATGAGAATTAGGACTATTAATGGCTTCATGGAAGGTGAGTGGCTCATCTCCCACTAAACCTAAGTGTCCTTCATTCTCGGCAAGATACACCTCATAATCATCCGGAATTGCATTCCTTCTTGCTCTATTGGATCTCCTTAAAGGCACCGGTTCTTCCTGATTTTGAGGTTGTTGAATTTCATCCTCATGATCAACATTTTCATGTTGTTCAATATTTATAGGGGAGTCATTGTTTTGAATTGTATGTTCCTCTTGAATTTCAGGTATAAATACTTGATTTTCTATGGGAACTATGAGAAGAGGTATAGAAATGGATTCCTATTCTTCAAATTCAAAACTATTCCTAATTTCCCCTCTAAATTCAACATCCTCAAAGAACCTAGCATTTTCCGTTTCAAAAAATGTTCTAGTTTTCGGGTTGTAAAATTTATAGCCCCTAGATCTCTCGACATACCCCACAAAGTAACTACTAACAGTCTTAGCGTCCAGTTTTCCCTCATTAGGATTATAAGGCCTAGCTTCTGCTGGACAACCCCATACATGAAGATGACTTAAGGACGGTTTCTTATTCATCCATAATTCATAAGGGGTTTTATTAGTAGCCTTAGAGAGAGCTCTATTGAGAATATAAGTTGCGGTTTTTAATGCATCACCCCACAATGAGTGTGGTAAGGAAGTACAAGAAATCATACTTCTTACTATATCCTTAAGGGTTCTATTACGTCTCTCAGCTACACCATTCATGCTAGGCGTACCCGGCATAGTGTAGTGAGGGACAATCCTACACTCCTCAAGATAGCGAGCAAAAGGACCCGGACGTTGTTCACCCGAACCGTCATTTTGACCGTAGTATTCACCACCACGATCGGACCTAACGTTCTTAATAGTCTGTCCAAGTTGATTTTCAACTTCGGCCTTAAAAGACTTGAAAACGTCTAATGATTTAGACTTGCCATGAAGTAAATAAATGTACCCATAATGAGAGTAATCTTCTATGAACGTAATAAAATATTGTTAACCATTCCATGAAGGGGTAGTGAATGGTCCACAAATATCCGTATGTATTAGTTCTAAGACGCTTGATGCTCTCGAGGATACATTTCTTTTAGTGTGTGTAAACTTTCCTTTAAGTCATTCAATACAAAAGTCTTTTTCCGGAATATCAAGTTTGTTTAAGATTCCTTCTAACACAAGCTTATCAATTCTCCTATTGAAGATATGACCCAAACACCTATGCCATAAGGTATGAGAATTTTCACTTGACAACTTTCGCTTTTGTACTTTTGATTTAATTATTATGGGACTCATTTATTGTTTGAATAGTGTCAAGTAAATAAAGATTATCATTACTCGACAAAGTACTAGTACCAACAACTTTGGAATTAAAATAAACATCACATATTTTATTTCCAAACGAACAAGAATAACCTTCTTTGTCCAATACTGTGATAGATATTAAATTCCACCTAAATGACGGTATAATGAATGTATTATATAATACAAAATAATAGCCAATACTTAACAATAACCTAAAGGTCCCTATGCCTATTACTTCAATCGGATTCCCAGCTCCGATATAGATGTATCTTTCATGTTCACTGGATCTTTGGTAATTCAGGCAACTCTGCATAGACATACTAATGTGAGTTGTTGCACCAGAACCCAACCACCATATATATGTAGGAATTGAAACCAAATTAGCCTCAGTACAAACAAAACCAAATGACCTACCTTTCTTAGCACGCCAAGCGTGATACTTAGGGCAGTCGAACTTCATGTGAGTGAGGTCCTTGCAAAAGAAGCACTTCTTAACTTTTTGATCATCAGATGATCCCTTATGCTTCTTATTACTTGCAACCGCAATTTCATTCCCTCTTCACTTTGTCCCATGAGAAGAGGTAGATGCCAATGAGCACTTTCGGGTTTAAATCGCTTTAACCTATTCTCCTCTTGTGTCACATGTGAAATAAGTTCATTAATATTTCACTTGTCCTTTTGAAAATTATTGGTCACCTCAAAGTGACCAAATTGAGGAGGAAGAGAGATCAAAACTAAATGCACGAGTACATCTTCTGATATCTCTAACTTAAGTGCTTTTAGTTTTGTCGATAGGTGAAGCATTTCCAAAATATACTCCCTTAAATTCCCGGTACCCTTGTACCTCATGGAAACAAGCTTCCTCAAGGATGCACTTATTTCTGACTTTTCGCTTTTTGCAAAGCGTTCCTCAAGGGTATCAAGGAATGTTTTAGCATCAACATCCTCGGAGACACTGTTCAAAAAGTCTCCGGGACAACATTCTTCATAATCATTAGACTCACGCGGTTGGAGCGTTTCCACTTCTCAGCACTTAAGCGATCTTCTTGAGTGCTTTTATCAGTGAGAGGAAGAGGAAACGGTTCCCTTAATGCGAGATGTATGTCCTTACAGCCTAAGATCATAGTTATTTATTTTTCCAAGTTTTAAAGTTAGTCCCATTAAGCATCGGAACGGTACTCATAGAAGCAGTTATTGAAGAAGCGTTAAGTAAATCTGTTGGAATTGAGAAGAGTGAAATACAAAACATATATAAGTAACTACATAATGAAGAAATGATTAATTATATCAATGAAGTCCATCGATAAGGTAATCAACATGACATCAAAAATAATCTTTGGATTGCGAGTTGATTCATAAATGATTGCCTTAAGGTAACCAATAATTTGAACGACGACTTAATCAAATACTTGATCTTCATTTGGGCCGAGTTAAGTATCCAACAAAACAACTTAATGTCTATTTTATTTGTTACCAAAATGAATGTACAAATTTTTGTCAAATAACAAGATCTTCTTTGGAAAATGCATGTTACTCACATATTAACCTATACATTCAACACTTTAACAACTTTGGATTTAAATAACGTGAATCACTTTGGCGATAATATTATTTAAAGAATGTATAAAATTGTTTAAGCATATAATTAATCATAAATTTATGGTTTGAAAAATGTATGTTTTTCTCAAGAAGGGGTAAACAAAATGTGCAAAAATCCTTGAAAACAATGGCCTATGAACAGTGCATGCCCGAACAAAAAATTCCTCAGGGTCCGGCCGGACCAGTCTTGACACCCGACTGCACGTTTTCTTTGAGTCCGCCCGGAACATACGTAACACCCGACCGGATCCCCTTTACGTCCGACCGGGCAATGATGAAGACCCGACCGGACCATTCCTTAAGGTCCGACCGGGCTACATCCAATACCCGACTGAACCAGTCAAAGTTCCGAGGCACCGATTCAGTCTAAGGGCTTGCTGCACTACTGAATTTTGTCCCAAGATTATGAACAACAAGTAGATCCACAAGTATATACATTATACAATGCATAGGCATGCTATTTAGGGATAATCTTGTTTTAAAACAATATGATCAAGCAAGTATATCCACATAGTTTATGCATAACACACAACAATGCTATGTAGGGAAAATTTTGCTTGAACAATTGTGTTCATTAGAGCAAAACTTCAAACCTTTTTATAAAGTATTTATTAGATGATGAATATCAACAATCTATCAATGAATTAGAGTCTCTAAACAACATCAAAACTTGATGATTCAACAGAATACATGAATCAAAACAAAGCATTAAAGCTTTCAAAAGAAACTCAAACTTAAACCAGAATTTGAGAGGGCTCTAATACCAATTGTTGGAACAATTCATATTCCATTAATGCCATAACTCAAATCTGGGATAAGTTTAGAGAGAGGAGATGAAGGAAGAAGCGTTATACATGTTGAATCCATCTTGATGTTGCCTTAGGGAGAATAAGAAGAAGAAGTAGGGGATGAAGTGCTTCTAAATGATGATTGCCTTTCTCTCTAGATCTTCTAGTAATGAATGAAGAGTATGTAGGAGAGAATAATGAATATATGTAGTATGTTTCTTAGGCTGATGGAGGGCCTTTATATAGGAAATAAATAGGTACTTCATTTAGAGACTACACCCTTTCATATGAAGCGGTGTGAATTTACCATTTTGCCCATCATAAATAAGTAATATTACACTTCGGGAATTCTACACATTGTTTAATCATCTAAACTTTATATTAACATTATAAGTATGATATCACGTATGGAAATACTAATAACATGTTTATGCAATCCATGTTCTAACAATGTGATTTTGTGGCAGTCGCTTGTAGGAGACGAGGAGACGAAGATGAAGTTGCCGGCGGCTATGGCTGGGTTTCGACGAAGATAAAGATGGGGCGAATCGGGGAGGGAGAGGAAGAATATGGGGTGATGATTTAGGATGAAGAGGGTGGAGCTTTCTGATATGTAATGGCTTGATTCTGCAATAGCCAACGGATCTAAGGTTCCGTTTGTTTCGCGTAAATCAATTTTCGGAAAATGATTTCCCGTAAAATGTTTTCCAGAAAATGAAACTGTTTTACGGAAAATGACAAAAACATGTTTTTGGTTGTTTGGTACATCTAAGGAAAATGTTTTCCAAAAAATATTTTTTATATGAAAAAAAATAATAATTTAATATGAGAAAAAAATATTTGAGAAAAAATTTGACTGTGGGTGGGGGTTTGGGGTTGGGGTAGGATGGGTGGTTGTGGGGGGGGGGTGGGTAGGTGGGGGGATGGGTGGTGGGGGTGGGGGAGGTGTTCAAAAATAATTTTAATATGAATGAAAACGTTTTTCGTTTTTTTTTTTTTTATTTGGGGGGGGGGGTTGTAGGTGGGTGGGGATATATATATATATATATATATATATATATATATATATATAGGTGCCCAAATGAGAACCACAAGTGTGTGAGAACCATGAGAACCAACAGCAGCCGTTGGATTAAAAAAAAGGGACGACGCAGATCGGCTTGAGAGGGGATAAGATGCAGTGGCATTTTTGAAATAAGTCGGAACTTCAAGGGCAAAACAGGTATTGTATCGTTATGTTCTTCTGCGATGAAGCGGTGGCATTTTTGTAATAAGTCGGATTTTATTAGATACACTTAGTTTTTGCCTAAATGTATCCAAGTAAACATTGGATACATTTAGTTTTGACCTAATGTATCCAATGAATTATCCAAGTGAACATTGGATACATTAGGTTTTGCCTAAATGTATCCAAGTAAACATTGAATACATTTAGTTTTGACCTAATGTATCCAAGTAATGTATTCAATGAATTATCCAAGTGAACATTGGATACATTAGTTTTTGCCTAAATGTATCCAAGTAAATATTGGATACATTTAGTTTTGACCTAATGTATCCAATGAATTATCTAACTGAACATTGGATACATTAGTTTTTGCCTAAATGTATCTAAGTTAACATTGGATACATTTAGTTTTGACCTAATGTATCCAATGAATTATCCCAGTTCACTTCGGCGCGCGTTATGTTTTTAAAGCGATATGACCATTATGCCCTTGCGTCTCCTTTATTTTCAAAATTGCCACCGTGCCTTTTTCTTTCCTTCTCTAATCTGGATGGTCCATTTAATCCTAATCCTAAGGCTAGTAATGGTTCTCATGTAATTTGGTTCTCACAGGAGCAGGACCATATATATATATATATATATATATATATATATATATATATATATATATATATATATATATTGGTTGGGGTAGGTTGTGGGGTGGTGGTCGGGGGTAGTGGGGGTAGGGAGCGCGAATGTGTGAGTTGTTAGAAAATAATTTTAGTAAGAGTATTTTTTTTGGGGGTGGGGTGGGGGTAAAGGAGTAGGGGGCAAGGATTGTTGAGAGATAATTTTAATATGAGTGAAAAAAAGTTTTTTTTTTTTTTTTTTTTTTTTTTTTTTTTTTTTTTTTGGGGGTGGGGGTAGGTGGTGTGGTGGTGGGGTAATGAGGTAGGGAGCGCGAATGTGAGAGTTGTTAGAAAATATATTTAATAAGAGTAAAAAAAATTGGGGTGGGTGGTAGGTGGGGGTGGGTGGGGGGTAGTGGGGTAATTAGGGGCGGGGGAGGTGTTCAAAAATAATTTTAATATGAGTGAAAAGAAAAAAAAAATTGGTGGGGGTGGAGGGTGGGGGTGTAAAGTGGGCGGAGGCAAGGGGTGTTGAAAGATAATTTTAATATGATTGAATTTTTTTTTTTTTTTTTTTTTTTGGATAGGGTGGGGGTGGATAGGGGAGGGAAGGTAAGGTTGGTGGGTGGGGATGGGGTTGGAGGTGGAGTGGGTAGGGTGGGGATGTATGGGGGAGTTGGGTGTGTGAGTGAGAGAGTTAACATTTTGCGTAAAATGACTTACGGATGAGAAATACGTAAGTTATTTTACGGAAAACCTAGCTTATTTCCATTGACCGTAAAATATTTTACATTGACTTTTTTCCCATTTGGTTACCAAACACCGAAAAACATGTAAAACAGTTTCCGTAAAATATTTTACGGTGAAACAAACGGAGCCTAAGATGGGTTCAGCGGCGCCACTATGTTGGTGATGCCGATGGAGATTCAAGGCGAAGTTGCCCGGCGGTAATGGTCAAATTCGAAAGAAGATAGAGAGGGGAGGGAGGGAGGGAGGGAGGGGGGAAGAAGAGGGATGTGATAATTTATACTCCATCTGTCCTACTTGAATTAGGACAAATTTCTATTTTGGGTGTCCCATTCGAATTAAGACAACCCAAAAATTGAAGTGTTTTATTTAATGTGACCCACATTCACACTCACAACAACTTTCCACTCATTATTCTCTACCCCACTTTCTCTCTCCTGTTTCACTTTTCATACTCACAACACCTACTCCACTAACACTATTTCCTTAATCTCAGTGTCCAACCAAAAAATCTTAATTCGGGTGGGACGGGGGGAGTACTCGTTAAATATTTAACGCGTGTTAATCTCATCATCAAAACATTAACTATCCTTAAGTTTTAATAATGACGTCCATTTGAAATTTCAAATATTGCATTATTTGATATAACTTATAAGCGTATATTATATTTAAAAAAAAAATACTTAGTAGTAGTTTTTTATTTGATACGTAAGGTGTAAATACGTTACCTTTTTCCGACATTTTGTGATTGAAAAATCAGGTTAAAAATAAATCTCCGTAATGGAAGATCTCGAAGAAAACAAAAGGAATTAACCTTCAACAAGCCAACAATAGCTTCTAGGGTTTGAACCCACAAAGTTGCAGAGGAAATTTTATTAACTTAATAATCAAAAACTTGTTTAACACAAAAGAAACAAAAGAGTATTTATACCCTAACAAATAATAAGACTCTATTCCAAAAAGAACTTAAAAAGTTTACCAAAAAAACCACGAGTAATTAACCAAAAACAAATAAGGAAAAATAAAACGGATTTCTAAAAATCTCGCTTGGTTCGGCCGAGTCTTGACCCTAGTTCGAGCGAACCCTTCCGATGGAAATCCAATGACGCCCCACAACAGTAGATTCTGTAACGCCCATCCTTAATCCTGTTAAATATTTGACATACTTGTTAAATTCTTGAACTTGCATATTATGTGTTAGTGTTACTTGGGTTAAATTCTTAACTGCTTTAGAATATTAAGGTGGTTAAATGTCTAGTTTTGACTTTTGGGTCATTTGTGAAAATTTGACTTTAGGGGTCTTTTTGTTAAATGTGAAACTTGAGGGGCCTAAGTGTCATTCTTGGAAAGTTGTTAAGTATATCATGTTGTTTGCTTCTCTGAGAAAGCAATTCTCAAACTTTCTCGTTCTTTCTCTGTTTCAATGCTAGGGTTAAAAGTTTATCCTATTCTCGACTCCTCGAGTTTAATTATCCCTCCGTTCTTGATTCTGATCCCGGATTAATATTCGTGGCGTTGAATAGAGCGTTCCAGGCCGAACAGAAATTTATTTGGGTCGCTTTGATTTTTGACTAGGTAAGTTATTAGCTTCCCCTTGCTTGTAATAACATGCATAAATGTTATTCTCGATACTTGTGAATGTTAATTTCGTGTTTGGGATGATTTTGCGGTACTTGTAAATTTGGGACAAAGGGAGTAATAATTTCTCTGTGTAAATGGTGAAAGAACATGGAAATACTACTTTACTCATGTTATGCCCTTGTTAGAGTTGTTGAAATTGTTAGTAAAAGTTACTCCTACGCTTGGGGACGGAGATTTCTAAGCCTGGAAAGGAAATTGAGTTTGCTGAGAATTTGGACCAGGCGCCCGCCCGGTTAGTGACCAGGCGCCCGCCCTTTTGGCCAGAAGATTTGGGTTTCAGAAATTCTTGGATGAGCGCCCGCCCGGTCCCCTGTTCCAAACAAAGTGTTTTAAATCTAAATTAAATTGAATGCTTGTCTCTCCTAAGGTATATAGCCTTAGTATAAGATGTCCTAGCAAGTATAATTGTACCTTTTGGGGGCATTAGAACTTAGACTTGAACATTAATACTTATAGAACTCAAATGAGAACTTAAGTATAAGAGTAGTAACTCTTCGCTATGTCTTGAAAGTGCTATGAACAAGCACTAATGTGTTATACTTGTCTTGAATCCAATAATTGTGCACCTTAGGGGCATTTGAACAAAGTTTAGACTTGAACATCCTAAGAATAGGATTAAGATTTTGTAAGAGTAAGTGTATAACTCTTATACATGCTTGAATGTCCAAAGATTGGAATTATAACTTGAAGTATAAGACATTTAAAATCTTGTACATGACTTGAACATCCATAGAAATGGATTAAGACTTGAATATAAGATAATAAAATCTTGTACTTGACTTGACACCAGTACATATGTATGGTAGTGAACTAGAAAGTGCTATGAACAAGCACTAACTTGTATGAGACATGTTCTTGTTGTGTATGTGCAAACATTGCATATAGTTGCTTGATAACAAGGTGACTTCTTGATTACTTGAAGCATGTTCCTTGTTGAGCTAGTCCACTACTTTTGGATTAGTTCTTCTCCCGTAGTTCAAGTAAACACCTACTTGTACATTCTTGTGTGAGTCCAGCTGGTTCTCCTTGCTTGTTCGGAAATATATAGGTTCACGCTTGTCGCGAGAGCTGGGGCTTAAGTGACAATCGGGTTCCTATGTATTTGCGCTTGACCCCTTACTACCGGCCATAGTAAGGGCATAGCTTCCTTAGTTGGAGCAATACGCCTGACTTAAGTGAATGCTAAACTCTTGAGCATCTCGTGAACACTCGTGAGTCTTGATATTGGGAATGACACTGGTTACCGGGTCTTCTGATATATACTGAATAATCAGTTTCTTGTTATTGATCGTGATTGTCAAAGTAACAAGCTACGACAACAATGGTATTCTTGGGAGGAATAAGGAAGGAAGCAATATCTTTTATAGCTTGCTTGTTTAGCCTTATGTGCTACTTGATGAGTGGCTTAGTCTCTCATATACTTGTTACTTGATGATACTTGATATATGATTACTTGAGTATCTACTTGAATTGCATGATAACATGTCATGTAGTTGCATCTAATAGCTTACTGAGATTTATCTCACCCCGTTTCTTGTTTAATTGTTTTCCTTAGATCAAAGGAAGGATAGTGCGCAGTGAGGCTCGACATAGCTGGGAGCTTACTACGCAGGTCGTGATTATTTTGGGGCTTGTGTCCTTTTACATTTGGTGAGGACGATTGTATTATGGGTTTTGTAACTCCTTATTTTGGGGTAGACAGTCTTGTTCAATTCTTGTTGTCACTAGACATCTTGTATAGTACTCTTGATGCCAGCTTATGTGCTAGGCATATCTTCCGCTGTATGTAAATAAGTTTGGTTTTAAATTTTCTTGTCTAGAACTCGTGTTGTGAGCTAGTATAGCTCCTTACTCTTGAGTACATATATCATGTCAATTTGTTATAAACAGTTGTCATCCAGTTTCTTGTTCAGTTTCTTGTTCCTCGTTAGTCACTCCAACTGGGTTCGAGGTTCTATTAGGGGATCCCGGGACCTGGGGGCGTGTCAGGTTGGTATCAGAGCTACCTTGGTTTAGCTACCCTGTTTAGCTACCTTGGTTTGCTCTAAGTCTGGATAGGGTCTATGGCCTAGGTATGGGTTAGTCTTGGGGTGTTATTAACGCCGAGTGTTTACCTACAGGTACAATGAGTTCTGAAGGTACCAGTGGTAGTAATCAGCTGAGATCTATAACTCCTCAAGCAGAGATGGCTGATAATATGGACTGGGATTATCCTAATCGCCTTACAAGGTTCTTGAAGTTGAAACCTCGTAGTTTTGACGGGGAATTTGATTCTAAGAAGGCAGAGGAGTGGATTGAAAGTATTGAGAAGATCTTTACAGCTTTGAGATGTGCAGATGGTGATAAGGTAACCTTTGCAACCTTTAAACTTGAGAAAGCCGCTGAACATTGGTGGCAAGTGTTGAGTAAAAGCTGGGAACTGGAAGGTGTACCACAGACATGGGAGAATTTTCTTAAAGCATTCAAGTCACAGTTTATTCCAACAGTGGTCCAAGACAGAAAGGAGATGGAATTTCTTAATCTGGAGCAGGGAAGCTTGACAATGGGGCAATACTCAACCAAGTTAACAGAATTGGCGAGGTATTGTGATCACTTAGTTCCAAACGAAGCCAAGAAGGCACAGAGGTTTGTTAAAGGGTTGAGGACTGAGTATAGGAAGCAACTTCTTTCTCTACAGCTTACTAGTTATCATCAAGCAGTGGAGAAGGCTTATGCTATTGAAAATGATATTGAAGAACATAAGGTAAAGTTGGGAATAACCATGACTGGTCGTGTGTCAGAGAAAGCTCAGGGATCTGGTTCTAAAGGTGGTAAATCTGGCTGCCAAGATCGTCGATTCCGACAACCAACTGAAAGTAAGGGTAGTGTATCAACTGGTTCGAGGACAACAGTCCAAGGTTCCAGGAAAGTATGTGGGTTTTGTTCGAAAGAAGGCCATTTTGAAGACAATTGTTGGCTAAAGCAAGGAAAGTGTTTAATGTGTGGTGAAACTGGGCACTTTGTCAAGAATTGTCCTAAAGGTAGAGGAAATCAAGTTGGGGGTACAAGTCAACAGGCCTCAGGTTCCAAGAGAGATAGTGGGGGTCGACCAAAAGTTCAGGGTCGAGTGTTTGCTCTAGATCAGCAGGGTGTAGCTAAGTCTTCTGCGGTTATAGGATGTATTATATTACTTTCTAGTACGAGAGCGCGAGTCTTGATAGATCCAGGCTCATCTCATTCTTATGTGGCATCTCATTTTGTGTCGCATTTGCATGTTCTTCCTGATTATATGCCTTATGTGCTAGAAGTATCTTCCCCTATGGGAGATTGCATGTTTGCTTCTGAGGTTTACAAGAAATGTGAGGTTCTTGTGGGTGATCATGCCCTTCTTGCTGACCTAGTCGTGTTACCTATAAGGGACTTTGACGTGATTCTTGGCATGGATTGGCTTTATGTGCATCATGCATCTGTTGATTGTTATAGAAAAGTAGTAACTTTTTCTATCCCTGGTTTGCCTGATTTTACCTTTGAAGGTGATAGGCCTTTATGTGCTATACATGTTATTTCTGCTTTAAAAGCTAGAAAATTTTTATCTCGTGGTTGTGCCGGGTATCTCTCATGTGTGCTTGACCAGAGTTTATCTGTTCCCAAGATGGAAGATATTCCTGTTGTGTCTGAATTTTCTGATGTGTTCTCTTCTGAGTATAGCATGCCACCTGATCGATAGCTTGAGTTCTGTATTGAGTTATTACCAGGTACAACACCAATCTCTAAAGTACCTTGTAGAATGGCTCTAGCTGAGTTGAGAGAGTTAAAAACACAGCTTGAGGAATTGCTTGAAAGGGGCTTCATCAGGCCTAGTGTATCACCGTGGGGTGCACCAGTGTTATTTGTCAGAAAGAAAGATGGGACTCTGCGATTGTGTATTGATTACAGAGATCTTAATCAGGTAACTATCAAGAACCAATATCCGTTACCTCATATTGATGACTTGTTTGATCAGCTTCAGGGTTCAGTAGTGTATTCGAAGCTTGACTTGAGAAGTGGTTATCATCACTTGAAAATCAGATCTGAGGATATACCAAAGACAGCTTTCCGTACCAGGTATGGGCATTTTGAATTTATTGTTATGCCATTCGGTTTGACAAATTCTCCAGCTGTATTTATGGATTTGATGAACCGTATCTTCAAGCCATATCTTGATTGTTTCGTGGTGGTATTCATTGATGACATTCTTGTGTATTCTAAATCACTGGCTGAGCATGAACAACATCTCAGAGTGGTATTGCAAGTTCTTCGTGAGAAACAATTATTTGCAAAATTTAGCAAATGTGCTTTCTGGTTAGAAGAGGTTTCATTCTTGGGGCATGTTGTGTCTGCTACTGGTATTGCAGTAGATCCTTCCAAGGTTGAAGCAGTTGTGAACTGGAAGAGGCCAACCACAGTGACAAAGATCCGTAGTTTCTTGGGCTTAGCTAGTTATTATCGGAGGTTCACTGAGGGATTCTCCAAGATTGCTACTCCATTGACTAATATGACTCGAAAAGCTATTTCTTTTGAGTGGAATGACAAATGTGAAGCAAGTTTTCAGGAGTTGAAAAGGCGTTTGACTACAGCTCCAGTTTTGGCTTTGCCTAGTGGTTCTGAGCATTTCATGGTTTATACTGATGCTTCTAAAGAAGGATTGGGTTGTGTTTTGATGCAAGATGGCAAGGTAATAGCTTATGCTTCTCGAAAATTATCTCCTTATGAAAAGAACTATCCTACTCATGATTTAGAGTTGGCTGCGATTATTTTTGCTTTGCATAAATGGAGACATTACTTGTATGGAACCAAATTTGAAGTTTTTACCGATCATAAAAGCTTGAAGTACCTGTTTTCTCAGAAAGAGCTTAATATGAGACAACGTAGATGGATGGAGAAATTGAAGGATCATGATTGTACCATCCTTTATCATCCAGGAAAGGCAAATGTGGTGGCAGATGCACTGAGCAGAAAAACTTATATTTCTTGCTTGATGATTCGTGAATGGAAGATGTTTGAAGACTTGTGTGATTGGAGTCCTTGTGAATCAAATCATGGAGTTATCTTTGCTAATATAAAATCTACTTCAGACTTACTCCAACATATCAAAGAAGCTCAGGTAATTGATTCTGAATTGCAGAAAATCATTAGTGGAATGAATGAAGGAAAGCAACCAGATTTTTCTTTCAACAGTGATGGAATTCTTACCTTTCGAGGTCGAGTTTGTATTCCAGTTGATCCTGAGATTAAAAAGAGAGTTCTTGAAGAGGCTCACAAAGCCAAGTATACTATTCATCCTGGAAGCACAAAAATGTACCAAGACTTGAAGAAACATTTCTGGTGGAATAACATGAAAAGAGAAATTGCTGAGTATGTGTCCAAATGTTTGACTTGTCAATAGGTAAAAGTGGAACATCAACGTCCAGCAGGTTTGTTGCAACCATTGGAAATTCCAGAGTGGAAATGGGAGCATATTACTATGGATTTTGTGACTGGTTTGCCACGTACCAGACTAGGCCATGATGCTGTTTGGGTTATAGTGGACAGGTTGACTAAATCAGCTCACTTCTTGTCAGTTTCCATGGGATATTTATTGTCTCAGTTGGCTTCATTATATGTTCAGGAGATAGTCCGATTGCATGGAGTTCCTGTGAGTATTGTATCTGACAGAGATCCTCGTTTTACTTCTCGATTCTGGCAGGCTCTTCAGGGTGCCATGGGTACTAAATTGAATTTCAGTACAACTTTTCATCCTCAATCTGATGGGCAATCTGAGAGACTTATACAGATTCTCGAGGATATGTTACGTGCTTGTGTTGTGGATTTCAAAGGCAGTTGGGATACTCATCTTCCTTTAGCTGAGTTTGCTTATAATAACAGTTATCAGTCTAGCATTGAAATGGCTCCATATGAAGCTCTTTATGGCAGAAAATGTCGATCTCCTATATGCTGGGATGAAGTGGGAGAAGCTAGACTCTTGGGTCCTGAAATGGTTCAACAATCAGTTGAGAGTGTGAAACTCATTCGAGATAGATTGCGCACAGCTCAGAGTAGACAAAAGAGTTATGCAGATCATCGTAGAAGGGATCTTGAATTCCAGGTAGGTGACTTTGTATTCTTGAAGGTCTCTCCTCGTAGAGGTACAAAGAGATTTGGGAAGAAAGGAAAGTTATCTCCTCGTTATATCGGTCCATTTGAGATTCTTGAAAGAGTTGGAAAGTTGGCTTATAGAGTGGCTTTGCCACCTTCTTTATCGGGTATTCATGATGTGTTCCATGTATCTATGCTTCGCAAGTATATGGCGGATGAGTCGCATGTTCTTGAGTATGAGGCTATTCCATTTCAGCCTGATTTATCTTATGAGGAACAACCTGTTGAAATTCTTGACTGGAAAGAGCAAGTCTTGCGTACCAAAAGGATTCCTATTGTGAAGGTCCTTTGGAGGAATCATGAAATTGAAGAGGCTACTTGGGAAACCGAGAAAGAGATGCGAGATAAATACCCGATCCTATTTGAAAACTTTGGTAAGTAAAATTCGTGGGCGAATTTTCTTCAAGGTGGGGAGGATGTAACGCCCATCCTTAATCCTGTTAAATATTTGACATACTTGTTAAATTCTTGAACTTGCATATTATGTGTTAGTGTTACTTGGGTTAAATTCTTAACTGCTTTAGAATATTAAGGTGGTTAAATGTCTAGTTTTGACTTTTGGGTCATTTGTGAAAATTTGACTTTAGCCTTTTTGTTAAAAGTGAAACTTGAGGGGCCTAAGTGTCATTCTTGGAAAGTTGTTAAGTATATCATGTTGTTTGCTTCTCTGAGAAAGCAATTCTCAAACTTTCTCGTTCTTTCTCTGTTTCAATGCTAGGGTTAAAAGTTTATCCTATTCTCGACTCCTCGAGTTTAATTATCCCTCCGTTCTTGATTCTGATCCCGGATTAATATTCGTGGCGTTGAATAGAGCGTTCCAGGCCGAACAGAAATTTATTTGGGTCGCTTTGATTTTTGACTAGGTAAGTTATTAGCTTCCCCTTACTTGTAATAACATGCATAAATGTTATTCTCGATACTTGTGAATGTTAATTTCGTGTTTGGGATGATTTTGCGGTACTTGTAAATTTGGGACAAAGGGAGTAATAATTTCTCTGTGTAAATGGTGAAAGAACATGGAAATACTACTTTACTCATGTTATGCCCTTGTTAGAGTTGTTGAAATTGTTAGTAAAAGTTACTCCTACGCTTGGGGACGGAGATTTCTAAGCCTGGAAAGGAAATTCGGTTTGCTGAGAATTTGGACCAGGCGCCCGCCCTTTTGGCCAGAAGATTTGGGTTTCAGAAATTCTTGTATGAGCGCCCGCCCGGTCCCCTGTTCCAAACAAAGTGTTTTAAATCTAAATTAAATTGAAAGCTTGTCTCTCCTAAGGTATATAGCCTTAGTATAAGATGTCCTAGCAAGTATAATTGTACCTTTTGGGGGCATTAGAACTTAGACTTGAACATTAATACTTATAGAACTCAAATGAGAACTTAAGTACAAGAGTTGTAACTCTTCTCTATGTCTTAAAAGTGCTATGAACAAGCACTAATGTGTTATACTTGTCTTGAATCCAATAATTGTGCACCTGTAGACACCCCGCCTTGGACCTCTCACCCCGATTGCATACAAAGTATTTTTATTTAACTTGTTTTTGTTGATTTATGTTACTTCGGTTAAGTTCCTAACTGATTCCGTTAGTTTTGGACTAAACTGCATAACAGAGTTAACTTTTAGGGTCATTCTGTCTTTCTGTCATTTTTAGAATCGCGCGCTTCCGGCACTGCTAACGGGCCGCGCGCACCTCCCGTCCCAAAGGCGGGACTCGCGCGCCTCCCATTATGGCAGTAACGGATTGCACCTTATTTCCCTCTTTTTTCTTATTTACAAACATCTTTTCTTGATCACAAAAACCATCTTTTTACATCCACATTCATCCTCACTTTTCTCATTAACTCCCAATCCCAAATTCTAAGCCTTTTCCCAAAAACTAATATTTCTTTCATTTATTATTTGATTTCTTTTATTTCTTTTATTTTTCTTTTATTCATTTATCTTATTTGTGATTGGCCCATTCCATTTCACATGGATGACCAATTTCCCTCCATCATTTCCCTCTCTTTTTTACCTATAAAAACCATCATCTTCTACCTTAGAAAAGGACTCCAACCTTGATTCACCAACTACATTATACACAAATTCTCCCAACAAGAGTTCTTAGTAATAAGACTCTACACAAATTGTTCTACAACAATTTCATTACAACAACAACACTTTCAAGTCAAGGTTCCAAGTCCTCTTTCTCAAGGTACAACTCCATTTTCTTCATTTGTTTTCTTCTTCTTGATGTATGCAATCCCCATTAATGGGACATGACCAACATGACTACTTCACATATTGAAGTTAGTTAAGGTTATCTCCCTACATTTTAATCTTAACTTTAATTCACCATGTTAATTTCTCTTCATCTCTTAATGTAATTCTTTAACATTACTTGTTATATGTAATCTTTATCATTAAATAAATAAAACAATTCTATTTTATTTCCCCTTTATTTCCCCTTTTCTTCTCATCACAATTGTTAGCACATTTCTATTTAATTAATTGAAGGACATGTAAATATTAGAACACCAATAGTAGCAAGACCCGCGTAAGCGGGGCGGAGTGGGTGTTTAAGTACTTCCCACTCCGTCACCTAACCCCCGAACCCTTCTCTCCCGAATCTCTGGTTTTGTACATAAATTAGGCTATTTTTAGGTTTCTCTTATGTTCCTTTAAAAACATAGGTGGCGACTCTAAACAATCTAAAACAAGTTAGACATCCTAGGATAATTCACCGCTCTAGCCAAGCCGTGGTTCCCCGGGGTATCTACAGCACCTTAGGGGCATTTGAACAAAGTTTAGACTTGAACATCCTAAGAATAGGATTAAGATTTTGTAAGAGTAAGTGTATAACTCTTATACATGCTTGAATGTCCAAAGATTGGAATTATAACTTGAAGTATAAGACATTTAAAATCTTGTACATGACTTGAACATCCATAGAAATGGATTAAGACTTGAATATAAGATAATAAAATCTTGTACTTGACTTGACACCAATACATATGTATGGTAGTGAACTAGAAAGTGCTATGAACAAGCACTAACTTGTATGAGACATGTTCTTGTTGTGTATGTGCAAACATTGCATATAGTTGCTTGATAACAAGGTGGCTTCTTGATTACTTGAAGCATGTTCCTTGTTGAGCTAGTCCACTACTTTTGGATTAGTTCTTCTCCCGTAGTTCAAGTAAATACCTACTTGTAAATTCTTGTGTGAGTCCAGCTGGTTCTCCTTGCTTGTTCGGAAATATATAGGTTCACGCTTGTCGCGAGAGCTAGGGCTTAAGTGACAATCGGGTCCCTATGTATTTGCGCTTGACCCCTTACTACCGGCCATAGTAAGGGCATAGCTTCCTTAGTTGGAGCAATACACCTGACTTAAGTGAATGCTAAACTCTTGAGCACCTCGTGAACACTCGTGAGTCTTGATATTGGGAATGACACTGGTTACCGGGTCTTCTGATACATACTGAATAATCAGTTTCTTGTTAGTGATCGTGATTGTCAAAGTAATACAAGCTACGACAACAATTGTATTCTTGGGAGGAGTAAGGAAGGAAGCAATATCCTTTATAGCTTGCTTGTTTAGCCTTATGTGCTACTTGATGAGTGGCTTAGCCTCTCATATACTTGTTACTTGATGATACTTGATATATGATTACTTGAGTATCTACTTGAATTGCATGATAACATGTCATGTAGTTGCATCTAATAGCTTACTGAGATTTATCTCACCCCGTTTCTTGTTTAATTGTTTTCCTTAGATCAAAGGAAGGATAGTGCGCAGTGAGGCTCGACATAGCTGGGAGCTTACTACGCAGGTCGTGATTATTTTGGGGCTTGTGTCCTTTTACATTTGGTGAGGACGATTGTATTATGGGTTTTGTAACTCCTTATTTTGGGGTAGACAGTCTTGTTCAGTTCTTGTTGTCACTAGACATCTTGTATAGTACTCTTGATGCCAGCTTATGTACTAGGCATATCTTCCGCTGTATGTAAATAAGTTTGGTTTTAAATTTTCTTGTCTAGAACTCGTGTCGTGAGCTAGTATAGCTCCTTACTCTTGAGTACATATATCATGTCAATTTGTTATAAACAGTTGTCATCCAGTTTCTTGTTCAGTTTCTTGTTCCTCGTTAGTCACTCCCACCGGGTTCGAGGTTCTATTAAGGGATCCCGGGACCTGGGGGCGTGTCAGATTCGGCCGCGCAGCATATCGGGTTCGGGCCAACCACTCCTTGCACGGTCGAGTGTTGGTCTTGCCTCGGCCGTGTCCTTCCTAGTTCGGGCGAGTCTTGACTTGGGTTCGGGCGAGCCTTTGCTGGACCTTGATTCCGCAATCCTCGTGCTACATCAGTTAATTGTTATAGTTATTATATTGATTATTACTATTAATAGTATTAGCTTATAATACTTAACTATATAAGATAACTAGTACTATTAATAGTATAAGTTAAGTGTAATATTTATTATAAAGGGTAACTAGTACTATTAATAATATTAGTTAACTATAATAGTTAACTATATAAGATAATTATTACTACTAATAGTATTAGTTAATTATAAAAGTTATTATATAAGATTAATATTACTATTAATAGTATTAGTTAATTGTAATAGTTAATTATATAACGTAATTATGACTATTAATAATATTAGTTAAGTGTAATGTTACTATACAAAATAACTATTATTAACAATAATATTAACTAATAAGAATAGTTACAATATATTGTAAATTATTAGTATTTGTTACTATACATAGTAACTATTACTTTTAACTTATTATTTACAATTAAAGTTACTCCATCCGTTTCAGGGTAAGAGTCATACTTTATATTTTGGTGCGTCCCAGAGTAAGAGTCTCTTTTGTAAAATGACAAAGAATCTTTAATATTCATCCCACTCATTATCTCTCATACTTTACTTTATACTCATAAAACCAATCAACAGACTATTATCTCCCACACATTCTCTTTCTTACTTTACTTTTACACTCACAACACTTAAATCACTTCCACAATTTCTTAATCTCCGTGCATTTGAGAGGTATGACTCTTACTCTGGGACGAAGGGAGTACTACTTAGGTAACCATTATCTTTTAATTTACTATTTAAGCTCATAATTACCACTCCTTCTGTCTCAGAGTATATGTCCACCTTTCCTTTTTAGTCCGTCCCAAAGTACATGTCCACTCCCAAAAATGACAAATAATCTTTACTATTCCTCCCACTCACCCTCTCTTCTACTTTACCTTTACACTCACAACACCAATCAATTTACTATTCCCCCTCACTCATTCTCTCATACTTTATTTTTATACTCACAACACTTACATCACTTCCACCATTTAATCTCCGTGTAAATGAGAGGGTGTACATGTACTCTGGGACGGAGAGCGTATAATGTTTACAATAATTAAAACCTTATTTTCTCAATAGATAAAAAGTAAAAATTAACATCATTATGAGACAAACGAGTAAAATTTTAAAATACATAAAGTTATTTTGAACCAATACAATTAACCAATCTTAATATTTATTTTATATTGTAGTAATTAAAATATTTTCACTATTATTAAAAAATTACATGTAAATTATATATATATGTTTGAATTTATTTATATTTTTTAAAAATATATAATAATTATATAATATAATAATAAATATCCACGCACAAAACACCGTGCAAAGCACGAGTTAATTCTTAGTAAATTTAGATGTCAAGACAATAGTGAAACGCTATTGGCTCGCGTCACACTCTAACATACACCAGGCGTGTGCGGGGCAAATAGCACATTAGTGCCCAAAAGTTTCATGTGAGTTGCAATTTAGGTCCTAATGTTCCAATTTTAGCAATTTGGTGCCTAATGTTCACATTTTGGGGGCGAAATGAGTTTTTTTTGGATGATAATAGATGGAAGCTAACAGAATTAACAGAAAATCTAACGAGCTTATTTGAAACTTGCATTTCTTACCCATAAAGTTCAATAATTATTTATGTTGTCTCCAGTTTGTTAAAAAAACTTTACAACTCCTAAAATTATATATATATATATATATATATATATATTATTTTAATAAAAGAATGTATATTTTAATTAACCAAAAAAAAAATATAACAAATATCAAAGTAAAATATTTTTTATCATTTAAAATAATAATTTTTTTGTATAGGAGTGAAAATTATAAAAAATTCTTACACTAAAGTCATTTATAATTCTAATTCCTTAAGTAAAGGGAAAAATTATGTTATCTTAAAAAAGTAAATGGCTAAATTTATATATTAGTTCATAGATAATAGCTTTAAAAAAACTTATTTTAACCTGAATTTGCTTGAAAAGGGAAAATTAAAAATCAAACTTAAACTTCTACCTTCTTCGTCTCTTTCCCCCCACCCCACCCACCCACCACCTTCACATCTCTTCTTCTCCCGTGCTTTCTCTTACCTTTACAACGCCAACTTGTCTTTCTGGGTAAGAAATCCAATTTTTAAAGAAGCTCGTTAAATGTTTCGTTAATTTTGTTAGCTTTCATCCATGACCATCCAAAAAAGACCCATTTCGCCGTAAAAGGTGAACATCAGACACCAAATTACTAAAATTTGAACATTAAAACCTAAATTACAACTCACGTGAAACTTTAGGGCACTGACGTGATATTTGCCCAGCGTGTCCGTGCCCCCCATTGAGTAAAAGGGGATTACATAAATACCAGCACCAACCCCGTCCACGGCGTTTCACTTACAATCCAAATGCCAATCGCCGACGCCCCTCCAGCGCCGCCCTCCGTCGATCAATCCGCCACCGTCTCAGATTCTGACCCCGACCTCGACCCTGAAGAACTCGATGACGACGAGGAATACGAGGAGATAGAGGTAGAGGAGGAAATCGAAGTGGAAGAGGAGGTTTCTGAAGAAGAACAAGTTGGGGAGGAGGAGGAGGAGGATCCTGAGGAGGTCGAAGAAGAAGAAGAAGAAGAGAAAGTTGAGCAAGGGGAAGAAGTTCAGGAAGAAGAAGATTCAGAAGAGGAAGAATTTGGAGAGGATTTGTCACCAATCGATGAAAATCGGGGGAAAGGTAAGAGTTATGATTCTTACGTTTTTTGTTTATTTATCAGTGAGATATATATGTATGGATAATGTTTCTCCTGTTTCCCTAATTTTTTTTTATGTATTGGTGCATGCATCTTCTCGATTGTTTGCTGTTTGATGATTTTTTCAATGCCTAGTTTATGTATCTCAATTTTCTGTGAATTTAGTTTATTGTATCTGTTTTGCATGTCTGATATCTGAAAATATTTGAGAAGAATCAACATTTAGATACAATGTATGTCATTTGCCCTGTGAATATATGCATGCTTGATTCATGAATTATGTATCTATAATACTTAGGATCTTGTGCGTTTCGTGGACGATGCTGTCAGTCTGCTTGGATTTGGTAGAATTTCTATTTTGGATCATGTTACTGAAGATTCTTGAAGATTCTTGATATGATCACATAGTTATTAAAGGTGAGAAGCGGGAGAGAGGTATCTAGAAAAGGCGAAAAGCGGCCGAAAGTCGAGCAGTGCGGTAAAATAGACAAAAATAGTCAAAATATATACATGCAACATCTATTAAACAAAATATAGAGCATGTTTAACCACAAGAATTTCCCATTAAATAAATGTCACAATGCCACGCGTAATGGCAACTGATCAAAATTCGAATCCCAAAAGTGAGAGTTCTATGACAAAGGCACAATAATTTAAACTATGATCTTCAAATCAGCAATCAGCAAACAAGTAGCAGTATAAAAAATTGAATTTTGAATCATGTTAAAAATGAGAATAAACATATGAAACCAAGCTATATACAATTTCAATCATACCAAGAGTTGAACTTTAGAGATAATTACACAAAGAACAAAGCCAAGAAGAAAAAACCCAAGAGTAAATTAGTAAAAAGAAACCAAAACTGCAAATCTTAGTTTAAAAATGTTTAAAAAATAATACTCCGTCCGTCTCAGTTTAATATTCTTTCTTTTTCTTTTTGTTTGTGTGAAGTAACTTTGAGCAATAATTAGAGGTTAATCTAATTATCCTAATGAAAATTTGAAAATTGTTATTGATAATATTATAATGGTATATCAATAACAAGTTTAAATTTTTATTAGGATAATTACATTAACCCATAATTATTGCTCAAATCTCATTCAGACGAATAACAAAAAAGTTAGAACCTTAAACTGGGACAAATTTGAAGTTAATGGCAACACTTGGACAATTAGTTTAGTGATATTAGGGTTTTCAGAATGTAATATTCGCTGACTTCCTTGTAGCTTGCATCTTTCATGGGTTTGGAAGTATCAATAAATTCTCGTGCCTCCATACTAAGTCAGTTTCTCTGATTTATTAGGGATGTTACATTGTTTGGTTGATATATCTTTATTATGGACCTTCCATACATGTGTCGATACAGTTAAACGTGGGGATGCATGTCGCATCTGCTTACCTGCAACATGGGCATGCGTGTCGCCGTCTTCTTTGAAGTCATCTTTCTATTTCTGGGTCACCTGGTAATGGAGGATGTCATAGTGGGTATGATCTCTATGTTGCTTATTTGGTCTGCAAGACGTTCTTTGTTCTGAAAAAGGTGATCTGTTCCCGAATGACTGTTTGGCTAAAGCTTTCTCTTGGTCCAACATGCAAGAGCTGCCAGTTTTCTCGCCTCTCCTTTACATTATTATCACCTATTGGAGTGTAAAACATTTTATTTTTTATTTTTTCGGTCTTCAAAATGTCTCACCTGTCTCACTCTGCCAACCCTCCATCCTCCTCCCTGTCTTCGTATATTAGGAAAGTTTGGGTTCAGTTCAAGGCTAGGGCTTTTTTTATCCTGTTTCGAATAAGCGTATCAATGTCATCAGACAAGCTCATATGCCTTATAAACTGATTTCTTCACTCTGGTGTGTGTTATATGTATGTTTCCTTGTAAGTCTAATTATAATCTATTTCTTCATTGTGACGAATGCACTGTCTTCGGAATAATCTGCTTAGAGTGGTGGGTGAATCATTTCCTGGTTCAGAACCTATTTGTGGTAGTGTTGGGTGTTCGCTATTCGACAATGCCTCAAAAGTAAGTGGAAATGAGGAATACCAGAGTGTTTGGGATCGGTTGACATCTGGACATTTTGTATGGATATGGTGGTGCATTATGGACCTCGGCTAGAGGTGCTTTTAGAGGAATCCATATACGATTTTCTTATAAGAAAAGAACAAAGGCGAAAACAAGAATGTTTTAGGGTGATTGAATGGGTATATACGGAGAAACCCTAGAATGGTTGGTGATATTGGTGAAAGATGTTCAGTGGGAGCTTTTGATTATGCCTGAATTTAATTACGCAATTCCTGAGTGGTGCTGAAAATGGATGGCAGGATATATGGTTGGATTTAGATTTGATGTGTACATCATATTGGCAAGTTGGATTTTTCCTTGTTCATCATAAATTGAGCCATAGTTACATGAAACAAAAGTCAAAGAAACATGTTTGGTCAGTCTCCACTGAAATGGTAATAAATGACTTGAAGCTAAAAGGTCCTCTCATTTATGGTTAAGAGTTTTGCTACGATTAAGTTTGATTCTTTGTGATTTTCAAACCATGTCTCTCTTTTCAATTGCTCAAGTTTTTGATGGCCCAGTGAGCTAATGGAGATCTATCATCAGGCTTTGGATGTTTTGGATGTTGCGAGTCAAAGGAGTCATCATTGGGTTCCGTGTCTATGAAATAATGAATAGTACAATGTAACAGCATTATCAAGGTTGTTTTCTTAGGTTGCCAGGGTTAAAGAGGATTACGATATGACCTGGCATGACATCCAAGTTCCTTAGGTTCCATGTATGCAACTGGAATTGCATCATACAAATTCAATAATACCAATGTTGATATTTTGCGTTACCTCCTTGTATTAAAATAGACACCAGTTATATTATATGGACTCCAAAATTCTATAACCATAAGACAACTAATAGGCTTTGGATAATTTAATAAGGCTTCTACATCTCTTGTTTGTCAACCTTGTAAACTTGTAGTATGAACCTTTTAAGCCATCTATATATGAAAAATTAGAATTTTTGAGCCCAATGTCCGGTGACATCAATTATGTTGGGAATTTTGACCTTCGACAATGGATATACAAATTGCCCATAAAAGAGATGAACACGAAGAAGACACAAAAGATTGTTTACCCAATTCATCGATACCTTTAGCTACATATGGGGGCGATGCCAACCCAGACGTCACACTAATTTTCACGAGATACAACCACTATGAGATGCAACAATTATTTATACTGAAATTCAAATCTAAAACCCTAACATAAAACTCTAATCAAGTATTGCTTGGCCCAATAAATTTCAGCAGAGATTTCGCCCCCCAAACCCCTCGTGCAGTGAGCTCGACCTCTACACCCCCTGTCTACTCGACGTGTTGGATCAGCGGTATATTGTCCACCAGGCGCCATAGCAAACAATTTAAGAAGGCCTTGAGTATTAGGATATTTGGAAACTCTATGGCCGTAAAGAGCAACATTTAGAAGAAGATAGCTTTGCTGCAATTAATTGTATATTGGGTGTAGAGGATGCACCTTTACTAGAGGGTTAGGTGACTAGAAGAGATTCTCTTAGGAATTGGTTCAAAGAAGTAATCTTAGAGAGGACATTTGTTGGCAGAATTCCAGGATTACATAAGTTGAGAATAGGATATTGTAATTTAAATTTATTCATACACCGTTCTGGCCCAGGAATTCTGTAAGGCTATTGAAAGGTTATAATGTGTCACCCTTCTATTAGTCTTGTGGTAGGAGGAGTTGAAATTAGGACACAACCTTATGAGCTAACTATCATACTAGTCATTTGTTACCCTTGACAAGATTAGTTTGTGAGCAACATGCTAACGAGCGATTTAGTGTGAGGATTAATATCTGATAATGCAATAAAGATCTTGAACCTAATGTTTTAAGGTATTTTGTAGTAGGATATATACCATGCCACTATTAAATGATTGCCACTTAATTACTCATTTATTTTTGAACTATGACATTTTAAACAAGAATATAGTACGTTCCAAGAGATGGCTAAAAGGATCTACACCAAGTGCAATAACCCAATGGGTAATGAAAATGACCACCTTGGCTCTATCTAGTCTTTATAAGCATGTAGGTCAAAGTGCTTGGCAAGGAGTAACGTGTACCTTGCCCTAAATAGTCCAATTGTTCCTTGAGCCTTGATTTTTATCAACAACACTTCCTAGAAATATGCTTGACCCTAGGAGGTTGAGTTGGTCCTAAAGCACCAACCTCCTATCATTAAAGGTTCCATGCAATTTAACTTCACCCCTTAATTAGGAGGTAACAGCCTACCTACGAAACTTATATCCTTAGAAAGAATGACATGACTTAACGTAGTACCAAGTCATCTTTTATAGGTGCATTGGTTGTTTTAGGGTCTTCAAACCCTACACTATATTCAGTCAGTTTCAAGAGCCTCAAGGGTTTTTGTGCTGTGTTGTATGTGTTTCACATTACACCTGGCGATATTGGGAATGTGCAACGTGTGACCCAACACACGTTCCACCCCATAGACATTCACATTCTACAAGTTGTGTGTATATATATATGTATATATACATATACATATTATTGAGAGACCTCTCACTAAACCATATTCTTTGCGAACAACCACAATCACCTCTCTCAAACAACCCCCCATTCGAACCACTAACCCCGGCATCTATGAAGATCGATCTAACTTAAGGCAATACCACGTCATCTTTTCTAGGTGCATAGGTTGTTCTAAACCCTGCGTTGATTTTGTCGGTTTTAGGAACCTCAAGTCAAGGGTAATTAGTATGGTGGTTGTAGTCAAGAGTAAGCACATTGATTATATGTGTTTGGAAGTGCTCATATGTGATATTGGGCTTGTGCAATGCGTGTGACCAACGCACGCTACGGCCCTATGGGACACTCATAATGAGGTGATTAGGGAGAAAGTATGAGTTGCATGTATTGAAGATAGGATGACAGAGAAACGACTAAGTTGGGTTGGCCATGTGAGACAGAGGCCAAGATGCACTGGCATAGTTATTAAAGACCCAAGGTGCAAAAGGTGAGCCCGGAGCCTAGGCGCAAGGCGTGCGCGCGGCCGAGTGACGAAACCCGCAAAAATGCCTTCAAATACTAAGAATTTAGAAGGATAAAAGAAACAAACATAAATAGATGTTCAAACAATATCAAGTTGGAGTAAGGTAAAAAGGTAATGTTCTTAAATCAAATAAGGTTGGTTATCAAACAAGCCCTACAAGAAAAACAGAAAAAAGGAAAAAGAAAAATAAAACAGAATAAAAACAAACCTGTGGGAGTCGTTGTTAATAGTATGAATGAGTTCCTAGTGTGATCGCTACTCTTATACAGAGTAGTGATGCATGTACGTGAGAGAGTCGTGGGAGAGGAAGAGTATTAGTCGCTTAATTACGATGCAAATCATGTAATTGCCGGTCATTTGATGCTAACGGAGCCTAGGCGCATCCCATCAAGGCTCGCGCTTTAGCCCTAGTCGTGCCTAAACCCTCACCTTCGAAACAACGACTCGCCTAGCACCGCCGAGACTCCAATGCCGCTCTTCTCTGCGCCCTGGGCCTAGGCGCGCTTTTAATAACAACACCGGTTAGGAGGCATTAGAAGTGGAGTAGGGATAAGATGATGGGTAGGGGAAGGCCTAAGAAAACATGAATAAGGTGATTGAGAGCAATATAAGCTTACATATAATTGAAGAAACTATGGTGTTGAAGAGGGCGAAGTAGACAGGGGGGCTCCACACCAGAATTTCAAAAAAATATTACCGAGTAAATAAAATAAATAATATTGGTGGTGATAAACAAACACCATTGTCATTTAACCCGGGTGGATGGACACGACATAAATCCCTGAAGGGTCTTGAGTTCGATACCCCCATGCCATGACCTTTTCATTGTAATTTTTAATTATCCACCGCAGAATAATATTCCCACCCCATAATAAATATGACACTTTGTTTTTATATATTTCAAAATAAGTATTGCATCTTTAAAGAAAATAAATAGTTTTAGTATTAATCTTTAAAGGTAAAAGAAAAGTACAAACAAATAAAACATGCCCAAAGTAATCATTCTTGGTCTCATGATAGATATTGCATTAAAAAAGAAAAAGAGAATTTTAGTATTAATTTATAAAGGAAAAAATTTACACTGGGAAGCAGTTTTTTATTTTCTTCATAATATTCTATAAAATGTTTGCTTACAATATTTTACACATTTTTCCATTTTCGCACACATTTTAATCAAGTAATTTACAAATATTTAATAATATAAAGGGATTGCAAGAGTTCCAAGTAGTTGTTATAAAATGTAATTTTTCATCAAAATATTTGAAGATTGTAAAATATAGTTTGTTTTTTTTCATACATTGAATAATATACGTCTCAATTTTTTTGGCCCTCACCAAACAAAATTTTTCGATCCGCCATACAACAACAACAACAACAACAACAACAAAGCCTTACTCCCAAAATAATTTGGGGTCGGCTAACATGAATCCTCATATGTCATCGTGATAAAAGGAAGAGAGAGAGAGAAAGAGAAAGAGAGAGAAAGAGAGAGAGAGAGAGAGAGAGAGAGAGAGAGAGAGAGAGAGAGAGGCAAAAGATGGAGAAAATAAAATAAAATAAATAAATAAATAAATAATAAAAATAAAAAGTACGATCAACCCCCATCATTCACATGAATTTTCGCCCTCCACTCCGGCCTCCTCAACGCCACATCTTCATCCACTCCGAGTAAACTCATATCATTTTCAATCACCTTAATCCAAGTTTGCTTGGGTCTTCCCCTACCCCTCGCCATTTTATCACTTCTCCACTCTTCAGGCCTCCTAACCGGTGCATCACTCGGTCTCCGTCTCACATGACCAAACCACCTTAGACGATGCTCCCTCATTTTATTCTCAATGGGCGCAACTCCTACTTTACCCCTGATCACCTCATTTCTCAATCGATCTTTTATGATTGGTATGTTAGTGTTTGAAAAATTTTCATGTGGATGATGGTTTTTTTTTTTTTTTTTAAAAAATTATATATGCATTTTTATGATTGGTATGTTAGTGTTTGAAATATTTTATTTCAAATGCAAGTTGGCATGTCTGTACCATATCATATAAAATTCAGCATACTCGTCTTGAATAAGTGATTAGCTACAAAATATCGAAGTAGGTCATTATAGTTATGCCGAACAATGAAGAAATCACGTGTTTTCTGAGGGTAATAGATATTATGGGACATTTGCAGGAGAAATATCACATACTGACAATGATAGTAAAGCTCCCGTGCTTGACAGTGGGATATTAAATGCAGACCCCATCAATCCTCTTGATGTATCTGTTAAGGAAGTGACTGCTGCAGTTTCAGTTTCAATGGTTGATGGCTTCAATGAGGAAGCGAATGACATTTCATATCCCAAGGATGAAAAGAAGAGAAAGGTTGTGCAGAATGGGATGAAATAAGCCAAATGGAACCCAGGTGCTGTCACCCTGGTTCAATATATCTTTAAAGTTACTCAAATTTGGTTAACGTTGGTTGTTATCTATATTTTATGATGGGTTTGTGCTGAACTTTTCTTCCCACTAGAAGCTAGTGCTAATGAATTATAGGTTTTCCAGATCGGATGTTTTTGTAAGGCCAAGTAGTCTGTCGCCTGCTCCGGAGATTAAGGAAGGAAACAAACGACCAGCAGTTATATGCGACTTTTTCGCCAAGGGTTGGTGCATCAAGGGAAACTCATGTAGGTTTCTTCACATAAGGGATCATAAGGAGGATTCTAGCCAGCAAAAGGAGGGATCCGAAGCTTCTGCACACCCGAAAAGTGGAAACGAGTCCGGTGAAGGTAATTCTTGTGGTCATACATGCATACGTGATGAGGGATCAATTATTAATGTTGAATCTAATAAGCACTCTCTGCTATATCAGCAGGTTTGATAGAAGGTGCAGAAGGATCAGGGTTAAGTGGAGGAGCTGATGCAGAAGCTTCAGAAAGGATCCCTCCTTTGGACAAAAGAGAAAGGCCAAGCTGGAAAACTGAGTCCAGCGAGCGGCAGGACCAAGATCATCCTAGGATAGCGTCTTTGAAAGCTATTGAAAGAGAGAGTCCAAGACAGAAATGGTATTTAGATAGAAGCAATTCTCCTGTCAGCACAAATAATCTATTCCGTGGAACATTCTCTAATAGCTCGGCACAGGTTTTAGATATTCTTGGAGGTGATAAGGTTTCATTGTATGCAACGAGCACTTCTCAGCGAACAGCTGAAATTTCGCAATTGAACCACGACTCAGCCTGGACTCGACAACCCTTTTCATTTAGTTCTTCCTGGACCACTGATCCCTTCGGAACATCGAGGCATTTGGATGATGGTAAAGAAATCGAGAATTCAAGATCTGCATCATTGCATCAAAGCTCTTCATCATTAGAAAACCTTTCTCGGTCCTACGTTTCTGGTGATACGCTGCGCTCTGTTGGATATAGAACAAGTATTTCTTCTAGTGATTGGGAGCCATCCGTACCGTTTCGGCCATCGTTTCCAATTACTCAAAGTTTGTTATCCCTGGTTAGCCAATATGACCCTATTCGTGATAGCATCGAGCAACCAAATGTAGGAGCTAAGTTCTCAAGGTTTTCTGCCTCTAGTCAAGAGACATCAAACGTTAAAGAACATTTCCACCCAAATGTCAGTACTGCTCTAACTGGGACCTTCAGCCAAGAATTCACATCCAATAAGCTTTCTCATGCGAGTCCGCAGAATGTCTGTGAGAGTACTGTAGATAAGAACAGTCAAGGGAAACATTTATTCACACCAAAAACAGAAACTGATGGAATTGCCGCTTACAAACAGGAAAATGAAACTATCTTGGCCAAAGTAGATAACTTTCTAATCTCTGCTTATGACAGAGATATGAAGAAATCAAGTGAAGTAAGCACTGACCGGGATCTTCTCCTGAAAAGGAATGGATCACAATACAAAGAAACGAAAGTAGATGGGCATAGTCAAAACAATGAAATGGATTTTGATAGTAAAGGAGATACAAGTATGGTGAGGGAATCTAGAGCATTGAAACTTTTTCGAGGTCCTCTTATAGATTTTGTGAAAGAATTGGTGAAGCCAACTTGGCGTGAGGGTAACTTGAGCAAGGATGCTCACAAAATGATTGTTAAGAAAACAGTTGACAAGGTACTTAACGCATTGCCACCTGATCAAGTACCAAGCACTCCAGAAGACGTTGAGATGTATCTTTGTTTATCCCGACCCAAAATTGCAAAGGTTGTTGAGGTGAGTGTTCTAATTTCTGCAGGATAAGTAGTTGGTAACATTTAGAATTAGAATGTTAGATGCTCTGTGGGTTGTAGCACCTGATATTTGGTTCTTCTATTTGCAGGCATATGTTGACAAGTATGGCAAATCTTAGTCCATCTGCCTGATTCGTGATGAGTACAGAGTGATTTTGTAGTTTAAGGTCGAGAATTTGTCTTCAGACATTGTCTTAAAAGTTGACGGGAAGGATACTCCTAAAATGCAGGGAGTTTTATCAGATGTCTTGTTTTGTGAACCTGAGTTTCTTCTCCTGCTGTATGCAAACAACTGTAGGATTTTTAATTAATTTTTTGGATATTTAAGTTTTTTAAGTAGTGCTCTCTGATGGTCCTTTTAGAGACATCTCGTTATCTTTTTTTTTTTTTTTTTTGGGTGGGCGGAGGTTCCTGCACATACCTTCGGTTCTGCACTAGCTCTTCAGAAGTGATGAATTGAATGTGCTGAATTTTCTAGAAGTTCCTTATTACAGGAATACAATTTCAGTATTTAGACGTCATCTCTACCATCTAGAGTTAGTTGCTCATGCACTGAATTGGCTTGTTTGCGTAGAGTAGATTTCTGTCTTGTCACTGAAGTTGGCTTTCCTGACACCATAGCTGCAATTTTTATCTTTTCCTTGGATGATGTGCATCTTGTCCTTTCCTGCAATTACTTTAAAGAAATAAAACTCTCCGTATTTAGGCGTTATCTCAACCATCCAGTGTTGCTTTTGCACTGATATAACTTGCTTGATGAAGATTAGATATCTGTATTTCCACCGACATATGTTCGCCGTCTTCTTTATAGCTACAATTTTATATCCTGTTCTTGGATGAGGTACACCCTATTCAATCATATGCGTTGAATCTATCCCAGATGGAGCGAAGGGAAATGCTTTTCTTCTCCTCTAGTCGGACCCGTCTTTGTTTGAAGGTTCACGTTTATGGCATGGATTTCCTACTTTCTGCACTTGAACATACAAATTAATATCGTTATGATATCTTATCAGGCCATTAGTTTGTTTTATGATCAACATAACTTTGAAGTTGGAACTAAAACGGCATGGAATGAATAAAAGGAATCTCTGTCAATTTGACAGATATTTATACATCAAGACTCAAGAGGCAGTGCATTCAACAATGATCTAAGCTTCTAGAGCTGCACACTGTATGATTCATACATTATTGAGGCTATCTTGGAACAATCGGTACCAGATATGGAACCTATCATATTTGTAGATAAGGATCAGTTGTTCCTTCACATATATCGTTCGTCTTCTGTCCATTTGGCTTCTATTATTGATTTTGTAGTTCCTTGGGATGGAGATCAACGTTCTTGGAACTTTCATTTCTTCCGTAATCTTAATGATCGTGAATCTGTGGAGGTGGGTGTTCCTCTTAATTCTTTATCTCGAGTTCGTTTTTCTCATAATCAGGATTCTAGAATTTGGTCTCTTGAAGAGTCTTGTAAATATTCTTGTAAATCTTTTATGGCCTTCTTGATTTCTAGTCCTAATTGTTTTCTTTTTCCCCTTGTTTCATTTGTTTGGAAGTCTAAAACTCCTTTTAAAATCAGACCCTTTATTTGGACTTTAGTGCTTAAGAAGCTTAATACTAATGATAAGCTTCAGATTCGTCGGCCTCTCAAGTGTATTTCGCCTAATTGGTGTGTGAATTGCAAGCTTTCGGGTGAATCTCATGACCATCTTTTTCTTTGTTGTACCATGGCTCAATATCTTTGGAATAGTCTTTTTGAGGTGGCTGGAGAATATTGAGTGTGTCTTAGCACTTTGAGCTCCTTTTTGCAAACTCGGTTTAGAGGCTTCCGGAAAGGCAGGCAAAGATGTAGTTCTCTTATGGGATTGTGTAATCTCAGCTGTCTTGTGGAGACTATGGATGGAGAGGAATATCAAAATATTTCGAAATCATCATATTTTGAAACACTTATTATGGGAGCGGGTGATTTCTATTGCTTCTCTTTGGGCGTCAGCTAACGGGGCTTTTCGGGGATTGTCTATTTCTGATTTGAAGCGAGATTGGGCTGCTGCGATTATGTGGATTTTGTTGCTTTATGTTGTGTTTACTTTTTCTTTATCTTCTTTGACGGATATCTTATCCGTCTTTTGTGTATTCTTCTCTTTAATCTAATAAAATTCTTTTCCTATTAAAAAAAAACGAAATAAAATAAGAATTTCAAGGTTGTAAGCGACCGAGACTAGGTCGGATCTAAAGTGAAGTAAGTCTCTCTCACCGAGTTTATCTATTTCAATGCGATTACTTGAGGCTAGATGGTTGCAACTCTGTCCTATTCGCATATTGGACTCAGGGAGCTCAACCATTGGTCATGAAGATGACAACCATTTTCTGATGAAGCTATTCCAGTTGACTGCTGTAAGCTAATAGTATCGTCTGATTCTTCAGACTATATTATTTTTGAAAGAACATAGGAAAAACTTTTTCAGGCTAATTTAGGCTAGTCTTCGTTCACACTTTAAAGTTACTCCATTGGTTTACGACTTAATAACGTGACAACTGCTAGTAACGAGAAAAGAAGAAGAAGATATATAGCAGTTTTGGAGAAGTCTTAAGACGACGATAGTTAGGATTTGTAAATATGGCAACATATGAAACTTAAAGGACATTTAGCACCCTTCCTAACAACTCGTATTATGTGACACTCAAAAACTCCCTTCAAGGAGGAGCATAAAAGACATTCATGCTAGCTTGTTACGAGTATAAGCCATCCTGATTCCACCTAACGACTTGGTAACACATCAACAAGTCGTTCACTGGACTTAATATAATGTTGGAAATTAAGTTTATGATAGGATGCAGTATGGACATCCTCTTGATTATCGCCATAATTGTATTTAGCCAAACTGCAAAGTCAAATCTCATCAAGAATATGGGGAATCCACATCATTGATGCTCTATAGTCTGCTTGTACACTTTATTGCGATAGTTTTGGTTACTTCTTACTCTTCCAAGACGCTAAGTTGTCTTCCAAAAATATTTAATACCCTATGGGAGATTTCCCATCATACGGCTATCTGTTCATTCAACATTGCTAAGTTCCCCGACTCTAAAGTGTTCATTACATATACTGTCTTACTACACTCACCAGAAACATAATATCGGACCTAAACAACTAAATGGTTAAACTTTTTAGGTAGCTAAAGATACCTGTTCGTTGGTTTCTCCTTTAGCTTATTTCCTTTAAGGAGGAAATATACTTGTCTTTTGGAGATGTTTTCTTAAAATGTCACTTTTGACTAAAGTATATCGCAGAGTGTTTATGTTGAAAACGTATTTACAAATATGTGTTTGTATTGAGAAGTCACTATTTATTAACGCACATTGAAATTACTATTGTCAACATCGACTATATTTTGGGGGGAAAATAAAGGCGATATTGCCAATCTAAAGATAATTTCCCCCGAAACATTGAAATGACTATTGCGAACATAACTTCTCAAAACTGACTCATTTTGGTAAATACTTTTTCAACTTACACTATGGGACATAATTTTACAAAAATACAATCAAATGTGAAATTTTGTGTTTGTATTTCATTACATAACAAAAAACCCTAATCTCCAAAGCATAACGGAAATTTGAAACAAAATAAACATACATATAGGAAAAATTACATCAATGGTCACCCAACTATTCGAGATGAGTGGTTTTGATCACTCAACTCATTTTTATTGCGTCCTGAACTATTTTGTTTGTGCTCCCATAGTCACTGAGACTACCTCCATTCAAAACATTTCTTTAAATCGCCATGTGCTTCTGCACGTGCCCTTTTTTAAAGGGTAAAATAGAAAACTAATTATATAGGGTTTAAAGCGTTGAAACTAAAACTATAAACCTTAAGTAATAAATTAACCCCACCACCCCTCCGCCACCTCAGACTTACCCCATTCCATCGCACTCCAACTGTGCTTAATCATCCCAAATTTTAGTTTCTACCAGAGGTATTACTCCACAATTCGAGTCGGTTTTGAGTTTCACCCTCTAGTCGCGTTCATCAGAGATTATTGGAGCTTTCGAGTTTCAAGTCCCCCACCCTAGATCTGAGGTTATACGGTGGTTCTGTAATTACAGTACAAGAACAATTAGAAAGAGTCAAAGTCAAATCAAACCTTGGTACCCCCAAGAAAAGAAACTGGTTTAGACAGTAGCATAAATCTCTTTCTTCCCTAACTCACCAAAACTTCGCTCAAGCAATTCGTCGAACACGTAATGATAATTCGACGGCAACTTGGATTCCCAAATGAAATCGGCCATCGAAGCAGGGCGGTCCAAATTTGAAAGAATCAAAGCCATGCATGATTCGGCTATTTCACTTTTGGTTGGCGGGAATGGAAGAAGTATTCAGACCCATTAAATTTTATTTTTTTTAAGAGAGATGGGGAGGGAGGGAAGATGTTTTAGATAGATAAATAGAAAAGTAATGTTAATGGCTACATTTTCTGGAGCGAGAGATTTGAGGTTAAGGAAGAAGAAAAGCTTATTTATCCAATTTTCCAATCGAACATGGAGTTATTTGGATTTTGGGGGTCTGAAAGATGCTTTATGGGTTTGTTTTTTAATTTTATGCGCAAAAGGTTTACATAGTTTTAATTTCAACACTTTAACCCTTATATCATTAGTTTCCTATTTTAACCCTTAAAAAGAGCACGTGTATAAGTAAAAAGCAACTTAACGAATTTGTTTGGATGGAGTTCGTCATAGTGACTACAGGAGCACAAAAAATATAGTTCAGGCCATTAAACGCAATAAAAATGAGTTCAGTGATCAAAACCACTCATCTCAAATAGTTGGGTTACCTTGGTTGATATAATACTTGTGATTGTTGAATAATGGGGTGGATCAAGATGGATGAATGGGTAGATGTTGAGTTATCTTATTCACTTCCTTGCCTTAACTCTTGCTCATTTTGTTTGTGTTTGGGAATGAGTATTCTGCCTTTGTGATGATAATGAATTTTTGAAATTCATAATCATCCTATTTTTTAGATTCAAGTTTGATCTTAATGTCAAGTTTGAGAAATTTGGATTGTATGTGGGTAATTCATGTCATATACTTGTTGTAATGTGGAATTGATATGCTAAGTGTGAATTTGAGATTTATGTCAAGCATGAGAATGCTCAGTGGTTGTCATTTTATGGCTACATGAAGTTGATATGTGAATTGGGAAGAAAAAATGTGAGATGAGGAAGTTATATGAATATAAGGGTGTTTATCGTAGTAATGTAGTATTATGTTATAAAGAGAGGTCAATGGGTGAATACACCTAAATAATCTTGATATGCCTGTTACATATGTGTGATTCCTATGCTGAACATGAATGTAGTATGTGTGTATAGGTTGTAGTGAATGGTTTATAGAACTTGATGAAAATATGGGGTTGGTATCAAAGCTTAGACCCAGCCTGCCAGCTTATAGCTTTCCCGGGATAGAATCCATGCCCGACCTTCATGCCCGGCGTTCATGTTATGTGTCAAGTGTGAAGGTTGGCATGGTTATGTGTACGTGAGAGGAATACTAACTTGAAGTATTCTTATTAATTGGCTTGTTAAGAGTCTACTTTGATAGACTTATGTGTGCTTCTTCTACTTGTGACAATAAAACATGTGCACATGACATATGTTGCCTTATGTGTACTACTATATACATGAGAACTATTTACATTTGTTCTATCAACTAAATGATGTGATTTTGGTGACAAAATTCTTTTGATGGTGGATATATTGTGATGATCATGAATTTTTGAAATTCATAATCATCTTATTTTTGGATTCAAGTTTAATTTTAATGTCAAGTTTGAGAAATTTGAATTATATGTGGGTAATACATGTCAATTGACCTGTTGTAATGTGTAATTGGTAAGCTAAATGTGAATTTGAAATGTGTGTCAAGCATGAGAGTGCTCTAATGCTTGTCATTTTTCGCTACATGAAGTTGATATGTGAATTGGGAAGAAAAATTGTGAGATGTGGAAGTTGTACGAGTATAAAGGTATTTATGGTGTTTATGTAGTATCATGTTATAAAGAGGAGGCAATGAGTGAATACACCTAAGTTGTTATAATCTTGATGTGCCACTTACATATGTGTCTTTCCTACGTTGAACATGGAAGTATGTGTGAATAGGTTGTGGTGAATGGTTTACAGAACTTTAATGAAACTATGGGGTTGTGGCAATTGTATCAAAGCTTAGACCCAGCCTAGAAGCTTATAGCTTGTCCGGAATAGAATCCATGGCCTTCAGGTTATGTGTCAAGTGTTAAAGGTTGGGGTGGTTGTGTGTAGGTGATAGGAATACTAACTTGAAGTTTTCTTATTAATTGGCTTACTAAGAGTCTACTTTGATAGACTTATGTGTGCTTCATTTTACACCACTCAATTTATTCAACCAACACTACTATTTACCTCACTCATTCTCTCTTTTCATTTTCTACCACACATTTTCCTTATTTTATTCTTTTTCCTTAGTTATTGTGCCCACCTCTTAGGTCTTAAGTGAGGTGGGACGGAGGGAGTACATGAGAACTATTCACGTTTGTTCTATCAACTAGATGATGAAATTTTGAGGACAAAATTTCCTTTTGTTAAGGTGTGTGTATTGTGATGATTATGAATTTTTAAAACTCATAATCATTATAGTTTTAGGATTCAAGTGTTTCCTAATGTAAATTTTGAGAAATTTGAATTATATTTGGGTAATACATGTCAATTGACATGTTGTAATGTGTAATTGATATGCTAAGTGTGAATTTGAGATGTATGTCAATATAATTGTCATGTTATGGTACATAAAATTGATATGTGAATTGAGAAGAAAATTTGTGAGATGTGGAAGTTATATGAGTATAAAGGTGTTTATGGTATTTATGTATATCATGTTATAAAGAGAGATCAATGTGTGAATACACCTAAGTTGTTATAATCTTGATGTTCCGCTTACATATGTGTGATTCCTATGTTGAACATGAAAGTAGTATGTGTGAATAGGTTGTGGTGAACGGTTAATATAACTTGATGAAAATTTGTGGTCGTGACAGCGTTTCCTTTAGACTGTATAAGGAAAGAGGGTGTCTAAATTTACAGTTGCTAACTTCAAATTTATTAATGAATTTAAGGCTAGCAACTACTCCCTCCGTCCAAGAGTAAGTGTCCACCCTTCTATTTGCACAGAGATTAAGAAATGGTGGAAGTGATGTACGTGTTGTGAGTATGAAAAGTCAGGTAGAAGAGAGAAGGCGGGGTAGGGAATAGTAAGTTGATAAGTGTTGAGTATAAAAGTGAAGTAGGAGAGAGAATGAGAGGAATAGTAAAGATTTTTTGCCATTTTAGGAAAGGGACACTTTCTCTGGGACAGACTAAAAATGAAAGATGGACACATACTGTGTAGGACGGAGGGAGTATGAGTTTAGATTGCTTGATCTCATGTTCTTAATTACTTAATTATTATTGCATTTAAGTGAGTTCACTGTTGCCAACTGCGTACTCATTTAATATATATATTCGTCCCCGAATTCTCAAAAATGATTTTGTGAGAAAACGTAATTATTTTGTGAAAAGTGGCCTTTCAGTTTTCCTTTTCAAGCAGACTCTTTTTGAGAAGCTGGACTGGTTCTATGCATGAGAGCCACTTATACTATTACGATGTATGGAAGTGTCGGAGTAAAACGTGGAAGCTGTAAAGAATGTCTAGAGAGGTTGGGAAGAACTCCTATTCTTGTGGATACATTATGTTTGGGATTAGTACTCTCACCAGCACTAGCTCTTAGAACCAATCTCGAATATCTTAAATTACAATGCTAATCATCCATAGGTGAAATCCCCTGACTAGGAGTTAGGACTAAGCCAACGTGTAGTGACACAAGCTTTAATGCAGTTCACTCAATGAGCTCTTGCTTTATTTATGAATTGAAGATCAACAAACTTATACCGAAACCATGGAGGTACCTGTTCAGTCACACAGTACCCATTTGATCAGGCCAAGCAAATCTGAGGGTATATATTAGTATTAACCCTCAAATATGGCCCGAGAGCATGAACGGATAACTCAGACAACCGTAACAGGCCTCCAATTAGAAGTTTATGCGACCATAGTGCTAAACAATCGTGAGGCACATATGAATATTAGTATATTACCCTATGGATGCAACAAAAGCCATTCTGAGAGCGGGAATTCCCCTTCAAATGTTTTGACGGACAATATATAGAATTAGTTAATTTTCAAACCGCATTCTTAATTTGCTTGTTTGATTGTTGGTCAGTTCTTACGTCATCCTTTTCTATCCCATTTGATCTGTCCTCCCAATTCCATATTCCTCTATTTGAAAGTTAGTCTCATAGCAGTTCATAACATCTATGTGGTCTCTTATAATTCTCATTCTCAACGCTACATATGTAGTCAAGCTTGTAGACCCTACCATAAGAAATGGACTTGGGTGTGTTGTTTATAGGTTCCTCGTAGCCTTGCAATTTCTTTTTCTCTTCTCTGTGGGGAATGCTTGGTTTCTTTGGAATAATCTGTTGTGACTTGGGATGAGTGGTGAAGCGTGGGTGTGTCCTATCTCGTGACTTCTTTTCTTCATGTACGTATTTGTTGCTTCGGAAAAGAAGCGAGTCTTATTTATATTGACGGGGGTGGGGTGGTGGTGGGGGTGGGGGTGGGGTGGTGGTGGTGGTGTTAATTTTGATGCATTTGGAAGGTGGGAAGGAGTTTATAGAATGTTTAAGGATAAAATGATTTGGCCTCCACTCTGGGACACTGTTGTGTTTTATGGCGTCACTCTGGGATGATGTGATATCTTGGCCTTTTTTTCTGGGACATTGTTGTATCTATGGCTGTGATGCTCAGACCCTTCAATCTTGCCAAAGTTACCCTTATCCACAGGAAATGACATGGGTGTGGGTTTGGGTACGGGTGTGGCCATTTTACACTACATTTGGTGTATAATCTTAAAATTTTGGAGATCCTTCACTCAGATCCATACCCATATCAGACACTCGTACCCGAGTCCGAGCATCATAGGTTTATGGCACCTCGGGCTTCAGCCAGTGTGGCCTTTGCAATTTCAAGGTTGTAGAGGGATTGGAATTCTTTGTCCTCTTAAATTCTTCTGTACTTTTTTGAGTTTTCAGCATTTATTTTTTGTTAGTTTGGATGCTGTCAATTTCCATTTCTGATGACAAGTTTTGAGTCATTCTTGGGTCATATTCGTTTTAGAGTGCATTGCACTTGGTTTTGGAGGATGCTTGGGGTGAAAGAAAAGAAGAGCTCATGCTAATAAATTTCCTCATGATTTCTGCCTGTCCTTGTTATATGGAGCTCCTATAGTGAAATTCATTAGTGTTTCCGGTGTTTTTTCTTGGGATTTTCATTTTTTCGGGAACCTTAATGAAAGAGAAGTAGATGAGCTCCTTTATTCCTTCTTGGGGTGGTTTATCTGTAATATAGCTACAGGGTATTTAGAACCTTAATGCTTCAGGTCTCTACAGTAGTTGGTCTTTTGTGTATTCTTGTGTCACTTTAATACATCATCTCCTTTTCATCTTTCTGATTTTATTTGGAAATCTAGAAGCCCCTTCCAAAATTTGGAATATTCATGTGGCCTTTGATTCATGGTAAGTTTATACTAAACTTGCTAGCAGAAAAGGCTCCCTAGAAGAGCGTTAAGTCTGGACTCTGAATGTGCGTGTCCTATGCAGGAAGGCAAGTGAGACAGTGCACATTTTCCTTCGTTGTAGAGCTGCATGGTTCTTATGGGACAAGCCTTTTGCAGTGTTCATGGTGCCGTTCGTGCAATGTGGTAGAAGATTTGGTTTAATCATGAAGTGGCATTGGTTCATATCATTCTGATCTTTAACGGCGTCTGAAGATTTAGATTGGTGTCTGAAGAATGGGTTTTCCTATTTCATGGCTTCTTTTTGTTCATACCTATCGTTAGTTGTTAACTTTCTGTGCATTTGGATGGTGAGAGGAATATGCTCTTATGATGCTTTGATATCTTGGCTCTTGTGTAGAATACTTTTTCTGTGACGTCTTACTAGGCGCTTATGCAGCATTTAGAGGAGTACCCATTTTGAGGATGCAGCATGATTGGAATGCTATGGTTTTTCAGGTTCGTTTGGATGTCATTTTTTTTTTCAGCCTTGTTTCTCAGCTTTCTTTGATGTACTTGTAACTGTTTACCTCTATGATACACAAGGGAGAGAGAGAAAAGGATCAGTTCCTGTGATTCGAGCATGTATCCAATTAATTACCTCCCATTTTACTTGGAGTCTTTGTTGTGTGGTGGTTGATCGGGGTGGCTGGGTCTTGAGATTTTGGTGGCATCAAATCTATTTAAGCTAACACATCTTAAAGCTGGAGAGTCATTTGATGCAATGAAATACCGTACAGTGTTAAACCCCCCAGAGCTTTATTATTAGAGTCCAGTTTATTAGTGTTCATGAAGAATATGTATGTTGGCATTTAAATTTTAGATGCATTTTATGATTTGGGGTAGCTCAACATGCTACTAAAGGAAATGATAAAGAAGCAGACATTCTGTTGCCTATAATAAAGTAATTCCACAGATTTAGTGCTTAAGAGATCAACTTTAAGAGAGGCTCAAATTAAGGACTTTTAAGTCATTATCTAGGCAGCTTGTATAGTATCAAAATCATGAAGTTTGCTCTCAACATATGCTACTACGTTGATGGAATGAAAGATTTTTTTTTATTTTTTTTTCCGCAAAAACTGTTGCAGCGAGCTGTTAATAAAGTATCCCTTTGTCCCGAAAGTTTGTCCCATTTGACTTCTTATGGTCAACATCAATGTTTGGTCAAAGTTCATTTATGTTGACCATAAAAAGTCAAATGGGACAAACTTTCCGGGACATAGGGAGTAGTAATTCCATGTGTTTATTGATCAAGAGATCTACTGTAAGAAATGCTTAGCATAAGCACTTCAGCACACTATCTAGGCAACTTGAGTAATATCAAAATCGCGATACCAAACATCGATAATGAAGAATTGGAGAAAATAAGGATCCCAAGTTAATGCAGCTTCATATTTCTCTGTGCAATGTGCATTTGTTTCATGGATTGTGATGGTTCAATCGCCCGACAAGTTCTGCACGGGGTGGCTATTGACTGGAAAACTTTCTGACCGAATGACTTGTTTCCAGAGCTCCGCTTCATATTTGCTTTCTTTCTCACTTCTGTGTTTGTTTTCTTGTCAGATCCACTTGGAACTATATCATTGCAAGTTGATCTCCGGCCACTACTACGAGGAGGCTGCAATACGTCTTTGATACATATTTTCCCAACCACTTGAGATTGATCTTGTTGAGATGTGACTTCTTGAGGCAAGACATGAAGATTGGGGAGTAGTACATTTCCCGAGGATTTGTTTTTAGGAGGAACAGCAATAGAGGGCACTGTTGAGTAACTAAATTCAAATTCTGGCTCGTGTTTCTGAATTTTGGTAGCATTTTGCTTGTGAGGTGGTGGTAGAACCTGGCTCTGTCGGGAGTTGGAGTACTGCTCTTGAATACACACAAGCCCAGAGAAGGAGAGAGAATCAGCATCTGCTACACTATCCATAGGCATTTTCCGTTGCAATACCATGGAGTTTTTTTGGTAAGTTAAGCTTGAATTTATGTATATATAGAACAAATGCAATTTCGGATGGGCCTTGTTTTTCTTGATTGATTTTTTCCTAAATATTACTGTCTTACTATTTCATCATCCCCACCTCAGTACTTAATTCACATTTCATTCTTGTCCTTGCTGGGTGGCCGAAGATACTTAGGTATTTGTCTGATTATTTTGAAATCGGATTTCTCAATATCATGAAGTTCCAAATAAAGGTGATCCGTACGATGATAAGCATATACTATTAAATTTAAAAAAATATTTGGTTCTAGTCTTGGGGATAATGCTTAGACTTACTAGCCAAGTCATTTTCGCAACATGATGGGAGCATTTTGTTTGGATGGTGTTTACAAAGTTTTTTGTCAAATCATATTTAATTAAATTGTTGAGATTATGAGACCTTTGTTTCATGTATATAGCATAATATGCTGGTGGTGGTGGAATGGACTCGGCTGAACCATCATGCTTGAAGGGTATTACGCATTTTCTTTTGACAAGTAATTTGCACTTGACAGGGACTGGTATTTTTAAAGTCAGTTTATTGATTATTTGATAGTTTTTTTCGTTTTTTTTTTTTTTTTTCATTTCAGTGAAGTTGACCTATATTAAGCTGGTTTGAGGAAGTTTTTTCATGCTTGAATGACCGTATCATGGAGGAAAATCTACAACCACATTTGGATACGGTGGCATGATGTATAGCAACCTACAACCCAGAAAAGACTTCTCGGCCAATCCTAATGATGTCAGACTTTATTGTTCTTCCAGGTTTATCTCAAAATTGTCCTCTTCTATACCTTAAGTTTCATTTTTTTCACTCCGATTGCCACATTTTCTCTTTCATTTTGGGCTTTTTTGGACTTTTGGTTTCTGCCCCTCATTAAAGATATTCTATTTAGTTTTGGGACGTGTTATGTATATGTGAGATGGAGATGTCCACTTGGGCTGGCCGGCCCGACTTAGGCAAGCCTTAAGGCTTTGGGATTGGCTCGGCCCGTGCTTTTTTGGGCTTGGACCAACCCCATTTGACCAAAGACAAAAGTTCCCCTGAAATAGTGCTCTATCACTATTTCAAGGATTTTTCGAGTTTATTTCAGGGGAAGAAAAAACCAAAACTTCTCGGCCCAGGTTATTGCGTTAGGTTTGGTGGGCTGACAGGCCAGCCTGTGCCCAGAATGCAAAGCCTGGACCCAACCCGACTAGTAGATCCGCGGGCTCACGATGGGTCTAGCCCGTATAGCTCATGAGCCGGGCTCAAACATGACAAAAGCGGGCTGGCTCACAGACTGGCCCGACCTATTAGGGATGGCCAAACCGAACCGGAACCAAAAAGTCTGGAACCGCCTTGAACCGTGACAAAAACCGGAACCGTGTGAACCAGAACCGTTTGTAACACGGGCCAGTTCCGGTTCATACCCTTTAAAAACCGTGAACCGGCGGTTCCGAACCGCCATGAACCGCCTAGGCCGAACCGGAACCGTTAGAAAACCGTAAAAAACCGTCAAAATCGTTAGATTTCTAACAGTTTCATCAAAATTAACCGTTCCTAACAGAAAGTTGACAAGAAAAATTGAGTTTTGACTAAATTTTTAGCCAAATTCAATGAATAAAAATAATAGAAATTTGTTGAGTATATAAAAGAAAAGAGGGACGGACCTCTTCAATTTTTTAAACATTTTTTCTATACTTTTTTGTGAAAAATGCGGCAATAAAATATTATTATAGTTGTTTTTTTTGTTAAAAAATTAATATTTTTTTTTTCAAAAAAGGAAAGTGTGGACCGGCAGTTCCGAGCCGTAACCGTAACCGGAAGAGAAACGGTTCGGTTACGGTTCAAGCTTTTCCAGAACCGGAATCGGCGGTTCGGAACCGGAACCGTGTTTGGTCATCCCTATGGCCTATATTCAACCCTAATAAATAGAATTTTAATTCAATTATCTTACATGTAAGCCTTCAGAAAATTGTAAATACCAAGTTTTTTTTGGCAAACCAACATATTATATAAAAATTGTAAATACAAAGTGAATACAGAGTTTTGCCCCAAAAAAAAAAAAAAACAAGTGAATCCAGCATTAAGAAATAAAAGAATGATCAAATTTGAATAATTCAAAAGGAAATGCATAGCAATTATTTTAGATGGGTAGATTTATTTTTTTTATTAGTGTGGGTCAGACATGTTACTAACACAGAAGATATTTATAGATCCATCACACGCAGTCCAAGTCCAGATAACTAAACAAAAAAAATTTAGGACAAAAAAATAATGAGAAAAAATTGACACATTTACAGCAGCCCATGGCCTACTTTCTCTCTCCCATCATCCAGATTTCCTGAGACAAAAGACATCGTGGTCCCACCTTCACTAACTCTTCCGTTCTTATCCACATTATTTTCCTCTATTAGCACCTTTATTTTTCACATTTCCACTCTTCCCCACCTCGGTAGAGACTCATCGACTTTCCCGTCATCAAAGTTGATAAGCATGATCGCATTTATCGATATAATGTAATGTTTTACACAACTACACATCAATTTTCTATTTTTTTTTTTTTTTTTTTTTTTTTGGCATGACTTAGCCTAATAGTATGATAATGGACCATAAACATTTTTTTCCTGCATTTGTGATTTGGGTGAGGGTGGCTGCCCTCTAAATATCTAGGAGTGTGGCATCTATGTTTCTTTTAATTTATATAGAGTGTGGTGAAAGCAAAAACTGGGTGGAAATAGCATATTTTGTCCTAGTATGGTAATATTGCAATAATTATCCACAAGAAAAAAAAGGAAGACAGATTCAACATTATTAAATATTCAAAAGCTACAGCAGCATCCTAGGAGATATTTTAGCATCAAACACATTACACGTACAACCCCCCCCCCCCCCCCCCCCCCCTTCCTTGTCCTATTTATATTCAACACCCTCCATCTCATTTTTACATACTTATCCACCCACACTTGTACAGAAGAAATATTATCAATCAAGATCTAGAAGAAGAAAATAAGAAGATGGTGTTGATAGACCAGCTTTGGGATGATGTTGGTGGCGGACCTCAGCCTGAAAACGGCCTCGGCCAGCTCCGAAAGGCTTTCGCCAAAGCCCCTACAGGTATTCGTATTTTATTTTTATCTTCTCTAACATGTTTTAATGTAACCCTATTTTCATGTCTCCTATATGATATTTCTGGTTAAGCTAGAACCTCCCCTATCAGTTCATTTATGCATTTTGTACTCACTGTGGCGGACCAAAAACTTTTACTCACCGGGTGCACAATTACACTAATTTTTTGAATTTATTTCTCAACGATTAAAGTAAAAAAATAATCAATTATAAACAGAAAAAGAAAGAGAAATCAAAAGATAAGAATTTTGTGTATAATTTTTTATTAACCGGCACAACGAGTGTATAGGAACTAAACATGATTAATGTGTTGTTTATTTTCTAATTAAACCAATCAACTAAAAATGACCTTAAGTTTTAGCCCTTATTGGATTGAGAAGGAAAAAACCATTTAAATATGGAAGAGAGAAGGAAAAAACCATTTAAATATGGAAGAGAAGAAGAGATAGGGGTGTTCGAACCCACTACCTTCTGTACACAAACTTGCCATTCAACCACCTGAGCTACAAAAACTTTTGTGCACCAGGTGCACTTTTATTATATATATTGAATACATTTTTTTTCTTCTTATAAATGAAAGTTGAGCAGGTTATAAATGAAAGTTGAGCAGGTGCACTTGCACCCCTCCATATACTGGAGGTCCGCCCCTGTGTACTCATATACACGTGTCTCTACTTTTTTATATATGTATATGAATCTAGATCATGCATGTACTATGTATAGAGATCCATATTTTCTTGTACTGAAAAAACCAAGTGTTTATTTTTGCTCATGATCGTTATAAAGGTGGTGCTAATTTATTTTAGTGTTTACTAATTATGGTTGGTTAAAAATGATGTTTTTTCTTTTGTGTTTAGTGGATGTTGGAGAGGGGAGTGGTAGTAGTACTAGTAGTGGTGGCAAGTTCTTCGGGAGGTCGCTGTCGATGTCGGCGGCAAGTCCAGTGACACCGGGGACACCAACAACTCCGTCCCCGAGCGCGCGAAAGGAGAACGTGTGGAGGAGTGTTTTCCACCCGGGGAGTAACATTGCAACCAAGGGTCTTGGCTCTGCCCTCTTTGACAAGCCTGAGCCTAACTCTCCCACTGTTTATGACTGGCTCTACAGTGGGGATACGAGGAGCAAGCATCGCTAAGTGGCCGGCCGGCCCATGGGTGAATGTAAATAATGTCCCTTTCCTTTCAGTGTCCGCCACGTGTCATGGCTGTGATTTTTTTCCTTTTTTTTTCCTTTTGGCTTTGGGTGAATATACATCCCAACAATTACTAGTACTACTATGTGTTGCTTCTAAGCCATATCATGGCTAATATGATGAGCCGTCAACGGTGGAGATTAGCTGCTTTTTATAATAATAATAATGGAATGTAGAATGCTGTTTTTTTTTTATATATATTAAATTTGATGTTTATCTCTTTGTTTCAATTATTGCTCACCATTGTGAATGATTAATCATCCTCCCCCACTTGGATGATAATTGATAAATTAGTCAATTTACAAAGTGACCCATCAATGTCAAGGTTAGAAGTTGATAATAATGTGAAATAAATTAAATCGCAAAATCTTGGGAAAAATGCGTTTTTATAAACGCTTAGGAAAAACGTGTTTTAAAAAAACACGGTGGTATTTTTGTAAATAATCGGAACTTCTCAACGGTTCTGAATATCAATATAAAAGCTTCTGGATATGAGATTGATAGCCAGAACTTTTGAAAGTGATAGCCAGATGGGTCATGAATATCAATATAAAGCCTTCTGGATATGAGATTGATAGCAGAACATTTGAAATTGATAACCAGAACCTTTGAAAGTGATAGCCAGAAGGGTCTTGGATATCAGTATAAAGTCTTCTGGATATTAATATAAAGTCTTCTGACGGTTTTGAATAACACATTTTTCCTAACCATTAGGAAAAGCGCGTTTACGGGAGACCAACTCTAAATTAATACTCCATCCGTCGTTCTCAAAACAATGTCTTAAATTACAATTGTTTTTGATTAATAAGAAATTTGAACAGTTATTTTCGGATGGATGAAAAATTACTAAAAGTGAAAATCTCTTAAAAAATGTGTTTTACACTCGTATTAGCATTAAACATGTTTTCATTTTTTTTTAAATAAGCGGAACGTTTTTACAATATGCGGTGACATTTTTGTATATAATCGGAACTTATGAAAACTCAATAGACACTTTTTGATACTGTAAGAGACATTTTTTAATACTACAACCGATGCTTTTTAACACTAGCACGGACACTTGTTTCAGAAGTTATAAAAAGTCACCCGACACTTGTTGACAATGTAACAAGTATTTTTCAATACTACAACATGCACTTTTCAATACTAGGACAAGCAATTGTTAGCACTATAACCGACAATCCTTAACACAATCACTAAAAGTGCACACTACAATTAAAATGTATGATTCAATATTTGTAAGTACCTGTTTGAATGTTTTATAAGTGTTATATTAGAACATACATTTTCTAATATTGGAACACACATGATAATGTTAGAGAAGACAATTACGAAAAACTCGATTTTCCATCCTGTGGGAGCCGTTGATTTCTCTCCGTTTTGAGAGTTTGTGTATGTGTGTATGTTGGTTTGTTTATTTGTTTTTGTAGGGACAATTGCAATTCAATCTTTAATGACGAATCTCACGTCATCTCAAAACAAAAAAGATGCCATTGCTCTTACTGCTCAAAGACGTTTCGAGGAGTTTGGAATATTTGGTGGACGTTTATTCGTCAACCCAGATTCTCAATGTCAAGTTTTCAAAACGAAACATTATCCAAAGGGGGATTTTTTGAATGCTGAATCGAGACAGTTTCCAAGTTTTACTTGAAGTGGAATCTGTATATTTCAAGATTTACATCGAAATTGTAATTGTTGTAGGTTAAAAACTGGATCTATTATGGATGTTTGGGATGAGTCTCCGGCCTTTGTGGAGTGCCGTCTATTTTCATATTAATGCAATTGAAGTTGTTGTTTTTGAAAAAAAATAAATAAATCAAATATTTCAGATTCGCCCATCCCGAAATCCTAGCCTTACATTTCAAAATGTCTACAAATTGGGTGATTCATACTACTAGTACTATCTGAGTCACCAATCTGGTTTTCACGTTTGTATATGACCGGGGCACAGTCCTAGTCCTGTACAATGCTTTGCAAATTTGTATTAAATCAAAATTCTGAAAGCGAATTCCATCTCTTGAAAGCGATAGACCATAACTCAGGTTGAACGACATAAACCAACTGAGGTAATGGGCCGTGCAATATATGGGCCTAAACCCACGAATTGATGGGACCGAGGTCCATCTCGGCTTGAAACATGCCGAGGTTGGGTGAATGAGCCGACCTGTGTCGTCCTCACAGTAACAAGTATATAATTCCCTTATACAAAGTGGAGTCTATAAATAGAGTCCAACATATGCACGAATAAGGAGAATCCTTACTTAACAAGGAGACCTCTCTTGCTACAATCCTTATCAAGGATTCTACTTTCCCAATATACAAGTTTTACACCAAAACGGACTCCTTGACTTCCTTAACAAGTCAGGACTAATTCACCAGCGCCTATATAAACAGACCCTCATACAATAAACTGGTATCGAATTCTCTCGACTCTTACTCTAGTCAACTGATTTCTCTTTGTTTTATCTCACATATACAGATTCTTATTCTCACGCCGAAGGGTCTTCGCCGGTGAAGCCCCAGCTAGTTTACGTGTTCTTGTTTTGTGTGTAGATCCGATTGAGGAGGTTCTTCCTGTTGGGATTATCCGAACCATTGGACGAAGGGCTGATCGGGTACGTTTCTTGCAGCATCACATCACATGTTAATAATATAATAAAATACAACTCATGTACTATATAAGTCAATCTCATGTAGTTGGACTAGGACCGCGAGGACAAGGCCGTCCCTAGCCTTTTTTGGACCCAGGGCGAAGACATTTGCAAGTCCCCTATTCATTTGGTACACCTAACACCTTGTATAATTCAGAAATATCTTAAGATGACTACACCATGCTATGCAACACACTTATTCTGGAATTCATAGGTTGCTCAAGTTCTGCAGTAAATTTAGATTAGAAATTGGAAATTGTATCTAAACATGATATAATTTACACAACCATACTGATAATATTGCACTCGAATGCAATCATTTTTCTAACTACGGTAACTATTGACAAGTTTTCCGTGCACTTATCCCCATTTCTAAAAATAGTCGACCTCCAATCAGAAGACAATACCGCCAATTAATTTCATTTCTCACAGCTAATGGTTCCCATAGGCCGATACCTTCTTCCGGTATGCAAGAATCTGCAGCACCACCAAACATTTTCTAAAAGCTCTCAGAATTTGGAGAAGGAAATAGGAATGGTGTAAATGCAACTGTAAATTATCAGGCTTTCAGGTAATACTCCCTCTGTCCCAAAATGATCTTCCCGCTTTTTTGTCGTTACTAAGAAGGAACTTCGAGCAGTAATTTTAGGTTGATATAATTATACTAATGCAAAATCTAAAATTTATTATTGATATACCATCAACAATATACTATGAATAACAAATTTTAGATTTTCGTTAGGATAATCAAATCAATGAAAAATTACTGCTCAAAGTTCATTCGTAGTTACGGTAAAAAGTGAGAATATCATTTTGGGACGGATGGAGTATATGCAAGAATATGCTACTTCTGCAGTGCTGTATAAGTAAAAACTCACCAGACCATGCTGACAGAAATCCCATAAAGCTTGAACATCCGTCAACGTATCACGGTCGTTTAGAAAGTGCAATTCGTCTTTGAGAGGATCAACATTGACAGGTTCAGGAATTAGTGCATTTGCAGGAGCGGAAGGATCACTTTCTGTACTAATTATGTTATCAGCTACTTTTTCATGAAACTTTTTCACTAGTGCTATTTCCAGTTCACTTGCTACTGCGGCAGTCCCCATAGCAACGTGCTGAATAATAACATGTGGTCAAAATTCATTTTTAATTTAATAAGGTTCCTCTAACTGTACGCCTTTTTCCATCCGTCCCATAACATAGTGCACAAAATTCCCTTTTGGGCGTCCCATTGATAAGTCACATTTTCCCAAAGTGGAAATTTTATACTCCCTCCGTCCCACTCGAAATAGGATTGTTGGGAGTGGCACAAGGATTAAGGAAAAAGTGTTACTTGAGTTGTGTTTTGAGTATGAAAAGTGATATAGGAGAGAGAAAGTGGGGTAGGGAGTAATAAGTGAAAAGTTGTTGTGAGTGTGAAAGTGGGTCCCACTAAATAAAACATTTTTATTTTGGGGTTGTCCTATTTCGAATGGGACACCCAAAATGGAAATTTGCCCTAATTCGAGTGGGACGGAGGGAGTAAATTTCTTTATTCACTGGGACCCACTTTTCATACAACAACTATCCACTGCTATTTCATACCCTATTCTCTCTCTCCTACCTCACTTTTCATACTCATAACAAATATCCACTACTATTTCCTCCTTACCGTGCACACCCAAAAGTGTGCACGTTGCTATGGCACGGAGGAAGTACATCATATGACTGGGTTCTGACCATAAGATATTTACCTGCAATAGATGTTTAACTGTCATGGTGGGACTGCAGCAAAGGTAAGGCTGATCCAGACCGCGTATTGTTTTGTCATCCAACGGAACGAGCTTAAGCTGAATATCCATCTGAAACAATCATCCAAATGTATTGAATGCACTTTGGCGTAGAAATCAATAAGTGAACCGTTTGAATAAAAAGATGAGACTTGTAATTTTGATGCTTTAAATGGTTAAGAGATCCCGTTTAGGAAATAAGCTACCGTCTCCTGCACTTTGTGATTTGGGTAGCAGTGGAGTATGAGAGGGGATGCAGGGATCAGAACTGAGAAATTAAGAGTAAATCCCTCAAATAAGTTAAAATAAAATAAAATAAAATAAGAAACTACCTCCACCCCAAAGATGAATTTGCAAAAAATGTCAAATTTGCTCTTGATCTTGGGACGGAGGTATTACCTTACACACCCTCTGTCCCAAAATGATTGCCCCACTTCCCGTCCCATTTCAAACAAAAAACACATCAATAATTGTAGTGAAACTTTAAGATGGTATAAGCAAGTGAAGATTAACCACAAAAATAACTTGTAAGAGGTCAATGAACTTATGCAATCAATGATTACCTCCTCATTTTGTTGGGGATGTTTGAGATGATCTATCAACTTAGAGAGGCGGCAAGTCCTTGCAGTCTTGCCATTACTCTTCCCATTACTGCCACTCGTGTTACCATGTCTTGTGTTGCTCCGCATGCCACCTCTACCCCAGCCCATCATTTCTGAGCTGCCAACAAGTCCAGCAGCTGCACCAACCATCTCTCTGGTCCCTTCAGCCTCATTTTCATCCCCACCTCGTTCCGCGCTACTTGTTCCTATTGAAGACTGAGAAAACCGAGCTCCTCCCCATCTCTTGTATCGCTTCGGTTTGACTTCTGGACTAGGCTCATCACTAGATGATGAGTCTTTGCCTCCATCATGACCATTATCATCCTCATTGTCGGATCCTTGGAACTCGGTAGCTCTCTGGTTTCTCCTCCCCCTTAGATTTCGATAGTTTCCCTGTGATCTTCTCACAAATGCATCAGCTGTGGCTCTAGCAGTGGTGCGTTTTCTTCCCAATGCTTCTGATTGTCGGCGTAAAGTCTGTGCGATTGAAGCTTGGATCTGTTCAGAAGAGCCGAATTAGAAAAGGATTGGAAGATAAAAAAGGATACCCCCTCCGTCCCACTTGAATAGGACGTTTTGCGATTTTGGGTGTCCCAACAGAAATAGGGCATCCCAAAATGAAAAGTTTATACTCCCTCTGTCCCGGAATAAATGTCACATGTGGTCAACTAAGTTAAACTTTGACCAAAAAGTTATGAAAAATTGATTATCTTCGTACTATTCTGAAAATGGTTGTCGATACAACAATAGAAACACTATTCATAACTATTTTAAACATTTCATGAAATTAAATAATCTAGCATCAAATGTTGGTCAAAGTTTAACTTAGTTGACCATACGTGACATTTATTCCGGGACAGAGGGAGTATTACTTTTTTTTATTAATGAGATCCACTTGCCATATACTCACAACAACTTTTCATCTACTATTCCCTACCCACTTTCTCTCTCCTTCATACTCACAATACCAACTTTTTAGACCACTTATTCAAATAAAATATTATTATTCCTTAATCCCCGTGTCTGACCAAGAATCCTATTTCAGGTGGGACGGAGGGAATATGCGTGTAGTTTAGCAAAAGAGTTCACTTGGCAAACAGATGAGCTGCTGCTATCTAAAAGACATATGACCATGCTCTATAAGCTTAATTGCTCCTTTAGTGTCACAGTAACATGAGAATACCTATCATTTTAGTAGATAATAACAGGACATTCAGGCTGACCAAGTAAATGAACTCACCTCCTCTCAGTGGCGGATCTACACTAAAACATTTGGTGTTGCCTATTTTTTGCGAGAAAAAAATACCGTGAACTAAAATGAACGGGCTGCCCCCGATTTTTTTTTTTAGTGTACTCTGGTATTAGTGCTTCTTAAAGACGAAAGTTACCCTTCAAGTGTGACAACTCAAAAAGGAATATCAACCTTCAACCTTTTCAAGTGGGACGGAGGTAGTAAAATACTTAGGCAATTTACCCTAAGTAAAATTTTGGGAATTATTGGAAAAGGTCGATGCTCCATTCTAAAAATAGCTAGTAAAGAAAAAATCATTCACACAATAATAGTTGATAAATCGACAAAATAGAAATGAAAATAATGAGCAAATTTAAAAACATAAGTGGTCAAGATTTTTATTTTTATTTTTATTTTTTTTTTGAATTTGAACAAGAAAGCTTATGTCATGAACAACTACAAAATTTTATATTAATGTCAGTTAAAGTGATGGTTAAGATTTTTTTTTTACTTTTTTTTTTTACATTGATGTTTTTAAAAAGAAAATCATAGTAGAGGGAAAAAATATTTTTAAGTGGTATCAAAAGAATTTTACAAAAACTTTGAAGAAAGCTCACCTATTAGAGTTTTTTTAAAAAAATTGGAAACTATTTGCAACTAGTGGGAGTTGAACCCATGTCACTTGGCAAAAAAACTAACATCTCAACCAACTAAGCTACCTAAAGATTATGTAAACTAGGCGCACAGTTATGAAGTTATTTACTCAAAATGTAAATTTTTTTTATTTTTTTTTTTACCATTGCCTGGGCAATGGTAGGCACACTACTAGATCCGCCCCTGCCTCCTCTAACATGCATTGCGGTCTGAATATACCAATTATAGTAAATTGAATAAAGTAGATGAAAAAAATAAACTAAAAACTTTATCATACTCCCTCTATCCCAAAATTATCTTCCCACTTTTTTTTCCGTTACTACTAATGAACTTTGAGCAATAATTTTAGATTGATTTAGTTATCCTAATGAAAATCTAAACTTGTTATTGATAGTAATGTTAATGGTGTATCAATAACAAGTTTTAGATTTTCATTAGTATAATTAAATCAACCTAAAATCATTGCTCAAAGTTCCTTCGTATTAACGTCAAAAAAAGTGGGAAGATCATTTTGGTACAGAGGGAGTAGTACCTGCTTATTGCGAGCCTTCTCCTCTTCATGAAAAGCCAACTCCTGTAAACAGACATAAGAGCATGAGAAGTTGTTAGCAAAGTTGCAAAATAGCACTACCAATACAAGATTCAGAGGGTGGAGTTTTAGTACCTCTGCCTCATACTTGTCTATGTCTGGATACAGGACTGCAATCAGAGCATCATAATTTGGATCATCTCTAAGGGAACGACGACTGGCACAATGAGTGCGACAAGCAGGGCATTCATTGTTCCTACATGATTGAAACACGTCAAATCATAAGAGCAACCTGATTAGGGAGAGGGGAGATAGTTTTAAAACGTACCCCAGTCTCATAGATTTGTCAATACATTCTCTGCAAAAGCGGTGCAGGCATTCCATAACCGTTCTGGTCTTCCGGATGATCCCTATCAGAGAAGGTAGTGATCATTCTATCCCATCAATGATTGTAGTCATGATTCAAGACTAGAGTAAACAAAGAAGTCTTTCATTTTCATTTCAGATTGTCAAGATTGCACATAACACAGGAACGAGGACAAGGAGACGCAATGGATATATGGGAGAAGGGTGCCTTGAGACTTCAAGAAATCTACTCTCAGAATTTTCTTTAAGCTTTTACTTGATTCAATTATAGCAGATAATAAATCTCTACTATCCTATTAAATACAGCTGACACACATAACACTTTAAACTTTAACCAAACAGCAACATTTTACCACATACTCCCTCTGTCCCTAAATGAGTGTCCAAATTCCATTTTAAGGGACACTGAAAATCTCAACTTTTTGAACAATTTGGTAACAACGATTCATATATAATCTTGTAATCTCCTTTCCAAACCTTTAGTTTTGCACGTATAAAGAAACCGGTGAAATTTTTTTCGAAAAAAAACGTTTAGGGAGAAAGTTATGTTCAAAAAAGACACTCATTTAGGGACAAAGATTTCTTGAAAATTGACACTCATTTAGGGACAGGGAGTACAATTTTTTTAATTTTTTTTTGGCCAAGATACAACATTTGTAATACTAAGAAGGAAGGGGGGGGGGGGGGGGATCAAACTCACAACCTACCGATGGAAGGAGTGAGCCCATGCCACTGAGCTACAAGCTTGTTGAACCACATGATGCAGTTAAGGTTTACTTCTTCTACATCATAATAATGCATAGTCCAATTTGAGGTGCTAGTCACTTCAGATACAGAGGTACACACACACACACACACACACACACACACACACACACAGAACTCGAATTGCATGTTGCAATGTGAAAATTTCTCACGCATTTCAAAATGGCAAGGACAATCTGCTTGCATTCATGTTTCAGCTTAAGCTTTTTAAGACATGAATAGAATGAATAGATTTCAATGGCAACTTAGATAAGCATGCATTTTATCTGAAATACACTATTGAAATACAGATATCAAACTTTTAAACAGTGGCGGAGCTAGGATTTCTATAAAGCAGTTCAAAACAACTTTAAAGGTAGTAAATTTTATATGGTAGAATCTAAAATTGACATAAATGGGGGTCAAAACTACAACATACACACAAAAGGGTCAAAATCGATAAAAATCACAAATTTAGTGGTAAAATATCACATTTTTATAACCACAAGGGTGTAACTACCTATGTTCCAAATCTAGAAAGGTCAACTGACCTGCCCTTTTGTTAACGTAGCTCTGCCACTGCTTTACAATACACCAAATATCTTGTATCACTGTCCATTGATACAACCACAATAATTTTTTGACATGGTCACCTCACCACCCATGATATGACTGGTACATAATAAATCACTAACGCGTATCATTCCGATCAGACGTTGTACCTTGTAAAGGTACCATGGTTCATATCATAGTACTATGATCCCCCCCCCCCCAATAACATAGTAATAATATCGTAAAAGGTTGACACATTAAGAATATACAATTTAAAAGTAGTACCTAAACAAATCGGGCATTGCACTTCCTTGCGCACTTCTGCCAGTTTCACAGTGACAAATCTGCACACAAGCAACAAGACTTAATAATTTATTGCCAAGTCTACCCTTGACAAACAAGAATTTTTTGTAAGTTAAAAAATGGGTTTTAATCATAGAACTAATCTATAACAATAGTGACACTTGGAGTGAAATCTATAATTGGTGGTGATTAAACCCCTAACATTCCGTATGGAAAGGCATACCTGATGCCGTTTGAGCTAGAAATCTTTGGCCATTGACAAACAAGTTCATTAGCTCTGCAATTGCACTCCTCTTAACTAATAGGTAAACATTATCAAACAGATTCTTAGAACTAATACATCCTCTCAGATTTAAACCATATCTTTGGCAATATCAAGGCTCTTCTCTGTTCAGACCGAATTAACAATACTGATGTGCAGCAGATTTAAGGTAAAATTAATTTTCGACTGTGAATAAATTAATCTTTATGCATATAGTCATCTTACAGTATTATGATGGTAAAATCCAAATTTAAAAACAATACAAATAATTAAAAATATGTCAGCCTTTTTTTTGGGCAGTTCCAACCCAAGTTACTAATAGCTTGATTTTAAGCCATCAAAGTCACTCAACTTTCTATACGCTTTCAATAGAGCTTTGGGGCCACACGCGCATTTGATAGATGCAAAAAGAATGTAGGCTTCATATGAACATCTACCACCGCTCAGATAACAGATTATACATGGATACATTCCAAATTTTCACCCAGACCCATAATCTTGGAAAGACATTGCTAAGCCCAAAAGGTAGTCAATCCAGATAGCAAGTTTCAAAAAGCGATAAGTAAAACCCAGCTTCCCCCAAGTACCTAGACATAGAAACATGCTGAGCTGTGCAAAGGCCTAGGCACCTTAACTTCTGTGCCAATTGTATAAAATCAATAGGCCCAATAAAGAGAAAAGCTAATCTCTTGGCCTGATTCTTCCCTACACTACCATTCTAATTTCTAACTCCTTTTCGTTCGAGGCTCTCAAGGGATAATCCAAATCAAAGAATGTGGCATGCGTGCGGGATGTGATGGCTTATACATGCGGGTTTGAGTTATACAATTCAACAATAAGAATTCCTACCTTGCCCATTTAGTAATTCTTTATAAAAGTGTTAGATGCCCGACTTAATATTTTATTACAGATGTTTCCAAACGTATTTCTCCCACTCCCCCCCCCCCCCCACCCAAAAAAAAAAAATATAAAAAATGAACAATTTGGAAGACACTAAAAAAAAAAATAAAAAAAAATGGTTGTATGGATTGAGCAACTCAGCATGCTTGGACTCGTGAAATTTCAAGAAGGCAATGGAATACCCTCTTCCCAGGCTTCATGAAAAGCCAGTTAACTAATTTACCCCTCCCCCTTAAAGGTTATGCCATATATAAAAGCAAGATAACCTTAAAAAAGATAGAATCAATGTAATTACTAGAGCAGCAAGAAGAATGCATGTGCACATGGTCATGCCCTTGTGTTTTGGATTTAAACTGTGTCTGTTGAAACTATGCCCATAAATTATACAGTAAAATTCTAGCCTTTGTAATGATGAACCAGTATGGACACACTGGTATAAAAGGCCTCCCCTGCTTGTAACATCAATTGTTACAATCCAAACTAGGAATTGAAACTAGTGAATGGAACGTATCTTAAATCATGATATGCATGAGTGATGTAATGACACAGAATGCGTAAAGGTCGAATGAAGGTACAGGTGGGTTATTCTGAAGCCAGCATCAGACAAATAGCTAAAGCAACACGGTTACAGGGGTGTTGGTGGACAAGGCGCAACAAACAGAAAGCACATTAAGTTGGTACCAAATCCCAAATGACACTTGGCATAGATAGATTATACAGAGACATCAGTGCCAGATTCAGTAACTAATAGGCAACCATGGGTTGCAGATGAAGATACTTTCTCATTACAGATAAATTTGGACAAATGGATAGGACACGTGTACACAAATGTCAAGGTGTGATAACCAGTAAAGACATTAACACTTACGTATAGGCATGCCTATGACTGCAGAAAACAACATGAGTATGAGGAGATTTACTGATTACGATCACAGTCAAAGATGCCCACAATTGAAGATCACAGAATTATTAGTAACTAACAACTTCCTCCCTTGTAATTACGACTATACAAATAACGGCAAGAGCATACAACATCAAAAGTAACCCTTTAAGTTACTTCCACAAACTGTTTCACTTACGGGAGATCACATTTATCAAGCTTGTTTAGATCTGGTTAAAAAGCTTTCTGTGCAGCTATTGCTTCAAAACCGGTGCCATAAATTGGATAGCACAATAATGAAAAACAAAAAAAGGACGCAAACCACATGTACAGGTACATCTGAAGAAAATGAGATGCAAGTGCAAAACATGAAACCGTACAATTACATGAAAAACCAGGCCACACCACGACACATACTTGGAAAGATGTAAGGGGATGCTGTGTAATCCCAAGCTCAAGGAATTGACTCCCATAATTGTCACCTTGCCTCGGTTATATGCAGGGAATAAATCTGGGTTCAAGTAAACTACTCTGCAGCTCTTTTGCAATCGTAATCCACATAAAAAAGTGTTTTCTTGCCTTCACTCCTATACCAGTTCCAAACCCATAAATTTACTTTCATAATAAATGAACCACTTGCTTATAGAAAAGAGCTCAAGCACCCACATGAATGTTTTCCAAGAAATAACAACTAAAAGAAAAGGTGCAAGTAATACCATGCTCACTATTAAGCACAAGCCTAAAGCCATAAAACAAACACCAGTTTTCGCCCAGTGACCCATAATCCTTCAAACATTACAGTAACAATCACCATTTTAATCCATCCCTGAGTAATATTAATCCATAAGTTCAGATTCATATCAGAATGAATAATTTTTATTCTCTAAACAGTCCAAGAAAGCACACACACACACACACACACACATACATAGCTGGTTTCATACAATGTAATAAAACTCAAAGCAAACAAGATAACAACAAAATGCATGCAGATCTCAAACGGTCAGAACATTGATCAAATCAAAATCAAATCCCGACGATTACAAACACTCAAAGAGAGAAAGTTAGAGAAAGGAGAAGACGAACTCGTCCATATCTCCATCTTCAGATGAAACGCTTCCATCAGAATCTGATACGAAAGAGAGAGAGAGGACACAAGAGAATCGGAAGAGGTGAGTCACGTCTTGATATATATCAGGTAAAACGCTGTTGACGAACAGTATAAGAAGTCGCTCTTCGATTACGTACCTTCGCTGTTATCTTCCGGTTCTTGTTCGGAGTTGTCGTGGTCGGGATCAGGATGCGGAGAATTGTCGTCGTCGTCGTCGTCTGAAGCGGGAGCATCGTGAGAGCGCTTTTGTGCAGGCATTGGACTCCTCGACACGGCGGTGGAGCTGTGACTGACCTCGGCGGAGAGACGGAGGTTGAGGGGTGTGTGTAGACGAAGAGGTGCAGCGGTGGTGCTACTTGGTGTTCTCTAATCTCTGCTGTTGGACAGAGGAGCGAGAGAATGGGGCAAAAGAGGACGGGTAGAGAGAGAAAGAGACACGGGTTTAACTCATGGTTTTTGCCCGTATTTCTATTTTGAGGTACACCCTCCCCGGTACTTTGATTTTACACGGAAATTAAAAAAAATAAAAAATATTGTGAGTGTGAAAAGTAAAATAGGATAAAGTTAAAGAGAGAAAATGGGTAGAAATTTTTTGTTGTGCGAATGACAAGTAGATTTTATTGTCCATTTTAGGTAATAAAACAACTAAAAGCCTTAGTTTCGGACAACAAAAGGAAAGTAAGAACCTTAGTATTATGGGAAGTAATTTTTTTGCGACCACCTATGGTTAGGGGTGGCAATTTCTTACCCATATCCAAGAACCCATCCATGAAACTATTAAAAAAAGACTTATTGGGTTATCCATTAAGTACCCAGTTAATTATTGAGTTTAAATGGATAAAACCCATGAAGACCCAATAACTAATGGACCAAATGGGTTTTTACCCAGATACCCAATGGGTTACCCAATAATCTAAGCTTCACTGCAGCTTAACACACCACCAGTCACCACCGCTCCTACCCTCCTCCACCACCCCTCCACCACCTCCACCCCGCCCACCACCTTGCTGCCATATCCCCATATCGTACCACCGCTGCCACTTAACCACCACCACCGCAAACCTCGCTACCACCGCATCTGCTTCTATACCACCATCGCCATGCTACCAGAAAATACGGTTTTATCGTTCCATTGATTCATTCCATAAAATGATATGTTGTAAAAATTTCCAAAACTATATTTGCTATTTTCATACTCCCTCCGTCTCAAAATGAATGTCTCAAAATGAATGTCCGAGATTGCTCTTCATTTTAGGGACGGAGGTTAGTACATACTACAATTTAGCCAAAAATTGGTAGTTATGTAAATAGAATAACATTCGTTATGTATGGTACCTACCATACATAAACATTCCATAGATAATACTCCTCCGTCCCAATATGTCCCAATATGATCTTCTTATTTGACATTTTTCATTGTCCCAAAAAATTCTTCACATTTTTACAACCTAGGCTTAGAAGTGCCCCAACAAAACATGACTAGTGAATCAAGTGTTCATATCCTTAAAAAGTTTGAATAGTCAAATGTGAAGATCATTTTGGGACGGAGGGAGTATTATTGTTATGCAAGGAAAATATGAATTACAAAATCATTGTAAAATCGTATTTGTAAATCTGGTAACCAGTTTTATCTAAGGGAAGGGTTCGAAATATTGTTTTATTATTTGAAGTATTTTCGGTAAATCTAATTAATTTGAAGTATTTTTGGTAAATCCGAACACTAAATCAAGTAATCAACTGAAGAAAAATTGAAAAGTGAGCTCAATTATTATGTAAATTAAATGTAAGCTAATTACCGTTGTCCAAGGAAAGCTATTAAATGTTTGCTTCTTTGTATGGCGATGGTAGCTACCTGTAGCCGGTGATGGTAGTCGTACCAAGATATTGGCGGTGGTTCGGTGGAGAAGGCGGCAGCGGTGGCGGCAATGGCGGTTGCAGTAGGAGGATGGAGTTATGTGAGGTGGGAGGGTAGATATATGTTGGTGAAATGGTGATGGAGTTACTTTGTTTTGAAATATTGGGTATACCCGGATAATATCCATTAAGTAATGGATAAATACGGGTATTATCCATTGTTACCCATTAATATTAATAGGTATAATGGTAATAACCAAATTTACTCATTATGTTAATGGATAAATATGTATTTTACCCGTAGGTATCCGGGATACCCATTTTGCCACCCCTACCTATGGTTACAGGTATTTTGTTTTAGACCCTTAAGGTTTGAATTTGTTACCATATAGCCCTTCACTTGATGTTAAACCATTTGGGGTTGACCAAGTTATTCACGAGCTTATGCCATGTTTGGAATCATAGGTTTATTTATTTATTTATTTATTTATTTATTTATACTATTCTTTGTTGAGTTTGTTCTTTTAAATCAAAGGAGTTTGATTAAAGAATGAGCTAACAAGAAATTAAAGCTAAGTTTAAGATTAAGGTTTATTACATATGTGCAATTTCCTACGCATACCCTTACAAACCTGTTGGAGCAATTGTGAAGACATTACGACCGAGCAAGGAATGGGGCGGTCTCCTGTGACCGGTGTGAGACGTTTTTTTTTTTTTTATTTTTTTTGCCTTTCAACTTTTTTTTCCGTCCATTTTTTTCTCGCTAGCAAAAGTAACACTTTTTGTAAAGAAATGTAACTTTTGTTTTCTAAAAAATGTACCACAATTTTGATGAAATAGATTAAAGATAACATAAGATTGACAACTAAACTAATGTTAAATTTTATAATAAATGAATGCAACATTTTTTCCCCTCAATTGTAACACTTTTCTAGGGTTTTACATTCAATTGAAATACAAAACTGTTTATAAACATGAATTTTTACTCTTTTTTTAAAGAAAAAAATAACATTTACTCTATAAAGCTGATACATTCATCTATATAGCATATTACAATCATATATGCACTGTGTTACACTTCAATTATTACTTTTTCTAATCACAAAAATTATTTATATTATTTGCGAAGCTGTTGTTATATCTTACAATAAAAGTGTTATTTTTTTAAGACCAAATTGTTACTTTTTTCATAAGAAAGTGTTACATTTTATTATGACGAGCAGCTCACTTGTTTTGTATGTTAAAAAATATTTTTTTTGAAAAAAATAAAAATAAAATCATATCATGACCTATCTAGTTTTATTCGTCTCGTCGAGACGAACACACCGGTATTTTTATTTTTGACTTCAAAATCTCAAGATATAGCATTTTAAAATTATTGGAGTTTTTTTTTTTTTAACAAAGACACGTGGTGCGCTGTGGGTAAACCGGGTTTTGGGCAATGGGTGGGGCGACCCGTCTCACGGCGTGAGACGGTCGCATAGAAGTTTTTGTCGCAAGGAATAGGCCTCAACCGTGCAAAGATTATTTGGGGAGTCAGATGGTGCATATAGATTTTGCACGACTGTGTACAAATCCAACGCGGCATCGTGCCAAGTGGTTTCGTATATTTAAGATTTGGAAAACCCTGCAAACTCAAGATTAAATGTACAAATATTCTTAATTGCCTAGTGTTGTTCAATAGTTGTATTAGTCATCTCAATATTTCAATTAGGTTATACTCTATCATTGTTCTAGTAATTTAGATTAATTTGTGCATGTAATTGAGATGTAATCTGTAGTCTGTAATCTTCAAATCTCCACATCAATAATATTTGATCTCCCTCCGCCCACTATGGACATAGCTTGCTATAGTGACCACGTAAATCTGCTTTCTTTGTATTCATTATTATCTGGTATTTTTTCTATCGGCTACAACTCTATCCGACAAAATTGCTGCATTATTTGTAAAAACTTACGAAAATACAGTATATTATTTAATGTTTTTTACATTAATTGATTTTCTTAAGGAAGTACCTTGAATTTTTTAAACACGAACGATTATTTGATAAAAAAAAAACACAAAGTTGCATTTAATAGTCAATCGGCCCAAAAGAATATGCACGCCATTTAGCTAGTTGTTTATACTCTTTCTGCTACTTTTCCCGGTCCAAAATAATTGTCACTTTCGGCTAAAAACATTCAAACTACTATATGACCCTTACATTTGGTTTGTTGTGTGAAATGATATATGAGAGGGGAGAAATAAATAAGTATAAGAAAACATTCAAACTACTATATTACCCTTACATTTGGTTTGTTGTGTGAAATGATGTATGAGAGAGGAGAAATAAATAAGGATACGCTTTTTCAGTCATTAAAAAGCAGCATTAGTTGATTTTCTTAAACTTTGTGAAAAGTCAAAAACAACAATTATTTTGAACCGGAGTAAATATCTATCCAAAAAAAGACAGTCAATCATACTCTATAAGCATAATTTGTCACGTGCTAAACTCAAGGAAATTTCAGTTAAGACTAAAATTAAAGGAAATTTCAGTAAGACTAAGGTGGTGTTTGATGTATTAAGCACTTGATGCTTGATGCTTAATAGATTGCAAGGTACATTTTGGAGGTATGGCGCCTTTGATGACATTGAGGTATAGATGTTGGAAGTTACGTGAGACTCTTAATGATTACGAATCTAAATCATTGCTTAACCAATAAGAGCCTCATGGAACTTTCAACATGTAGAGCTTAATGTTATCAAGGCACATTACCTCCAAATTATACCTTGCAATCCATTAAGCATTAAGCATCAAGTGCTTAATACATCAAACTAACACCTAAACCTAAGGCATGGATGATGTTCCTGGATATAACCTTGACAATTCCACTAAATGGAACAGTATAATTAGACAACCATAAAACTGAATGACCACCACAAGAGTTTATATATAACTTTTGTAACAATTAATACACAACCCCATAACATACAGAAGGGGCATTACAAACTTTATTTAATCAATACATAAACATAGTTCATAGACTTCAAAATACTCTGCCCAGCCAGTTACTCTTTTTTAGCCTCGCGAGAACCTCCTTCACCGCTAACCTTGCCTGGTTCAGTCTAAAGAAATGATGAAACGAAAATAGTGAGTACAATTCAGCAAGAAATAATGTGTGATATATGTGGGATGAAAATGTACGAATAACATGATATATTAAATATATGCATTTGAACCATCTAATTAAAATGTTGTTCAAACACATAAGAATGTGTAGTACCCAAAAGTATATAGAGCACCATTACTGTGAAAATATCCATATGCCTGTGAAAATATCCATATGCAAGGTCCTTGCATACCTATGGAAAGTGTAGTCAATTTCCAACTCAACATTCATTTCATATTAGTGCGCGGTTTACAATTCTTATTCATATTGATATCATAATTCAACACATAACTCTGGCTCATTCCGGTATTTTTATATTGACTCCAACATTGGATTCGTGTAAATACTCATATGTGTGTGTGTGTGTGTGTGTGTGTGTGTGTAACACTAGGTCATAACACAACTGGGACATACAGCCATCACTCTCGATGTTGTTACTCCCGATGTTGCTGTACATAATATAATAACAAACGGTGCATCTCCCCCGATGTTGCTAGCAGAGAAGAAACTATATCCAAGGTACGATTCAGACTTTCATATCATACACATATTTAGGTTACTATTAAGCTTGGAAGATATAAAGTTATACATATAACAATTGTTCTCACAGTGCTACCATTCACATTCATAGAACCATGATATTTCAAATCTCAATCACGCACATATAATATCATTAACGTAATATAATACTCTAGGAAGTTAATTTACCACCCCAGCGTAACGCCATCTACTTACAAACTTCAATAACCCATTCATGTGTTATATAAATGAACTCCTCATGCTATTCATCAGCAGTTCAACACATCTACTGGTGCCTCATATACACCCAATTACCAAATGAGGTTTCATTTTATCAAATTATGTTGGGTTTCTAATCATTACACAAGTACCTTCGACCATTTAATTGATATCAACCTCATTCCAATTAGTACAAATCATCATTTATACCATGATGCAAGTTATGTTTTACTACCTCCATCCCAAAATAAATGTCCAAAAGAAAAAAATATTCAAATTTGCTTTCGCTAAGAGCAAATTTGAAACTTTTTGGACATTCATTTTAGGATGGCGAGAGTAAGTAGTACTCCCTCCGTCCCAGAGTAAGAGTCCTATTTTTTTCATTGTTAGCACGAAGGTATTTTGAGCAATAATTTTAGGTTATTTCAATTATCCTAATGGAGATTTTAAACTTGTTATTGATACTCCATTATATGTACTACCAATATCAATATCTAGATGTTCATTAACATAATTGAAATAACCTAAAATTATTGCTCAAAATACCTTCGTGCTAACAGCAAAAAAAATAGGACTCTTACTCTGGGACGGAGGTAGTAACATTTATACATAAACTTGTACCTTACGAGTACTTTAATTCAACTTATACCAATTCAAGTTCAATTTCATATCATCAATCCGGTAATATTATCACCTCAATTAGTGTTTAAATGCTAAATGTAAAATGAAAGTACAAGAAGTGCTCATAATATCAACAATACTTGTATTACAAACAAATTAAGTACTCACTTGTGAGTAACCCCAATTCATGTCTTAACCAACTTCATGACTCACAATCAACATTTCATCTAGCATCACATCACTTTATCTCATTTACATACTATTTGCGAATATAAACTTTGAATGCCAACAAATATCACAAAAATCAAATTACCACATATCAATTTAGGTTTCTTAGATACTATCATACCCACAAATGGGTTTCCATCATCAAACGACTATGATAATTACAATTCACACACTTTTTACCATGTAAATTTCATAGAAACTCCATTTACATACTTCAATTAACATCAATTTCAACAAACAAACAAACAAACAAACTCACAAATTAGAGGAATCTAACCCATTGAAGTAATTTTCCCCGATTATACTTGAATAATTTGGGCTCCCTTGAGATTCTCTACATCTCTTATAAAGGAGTCTTGAAGAAATTTGGAGGTTTTAACCTTCATTCATTAAACAAGATGATGAAAACCCTTATCATAGGGCTTTCTCTGTGTTACAAAAAATTTCTGTGTGTTTTGAGCGGGTGTAGTATGAGATATCGAGCAACACGGGGCATTTAATTATACACCCACTAACTAGTAGGAGGTGTCACTCCATTGTTAAGTCTGGTTTAGTGGGGTTAGGTGAGCTCTAGTTGACTTTAGTTATCTCCATAAGGCTAATTAGCACTTAAACACCTTAAATAAACAAGGTTAAGTCACGCTAATCAATAACATTCAGTCAACATTAGGGCTAACTAAACTAATGAGTCTAACTAAAGGACTAACTGAACTAACGAGTCTGATTGGTAATTTCTACATAGATATTGAAATTAAACCAAAATTAATGAAATATACTAATTATCAAAATTATTGATTATTATTAGTTAATTAATTGTTTAATTAAGTATAGTTAATTATAACAATTTAAACCATAATAATCAATCAATCATCATTATAACAAATTCAGAGACCTTAGAGGAGTTTCAATAAAACTAGCTAGGGGGTAAGGCCATGGCGCGCGCACGGCCATCTGGGACTCGGGCACCCGCATTGGGCGCTGATAGAAACAAGTGGCAGCAACCACTCAAGACATACAAAAGGCGTGGAAAAGATGCCTCCAAAGCTCAAGCTCTGATTTGGGATGCCTTTGATGATATAGAGCCTAGTTGGGAGTTGGCATAATTATTTATGATTGTTTTCTGCTGCAGTTGGGTTAATTTGGTCAGTTAGTTAATTGTTTGTTGTTAGTTAATTGCTATTGCTGGAAAATTAGAATTATTACATCATATTGCTGTTAGAATTATTACAGCAGAAAGAATAGTTATTTGGGGCAGTTTTTTTAAGCAGTTATAGGCAGTTATTAGGCAGTTATTTTGGGGTTGTTAAGCAGCAACAGGCATGGCTTTTTCTAGAGATGTTTCTAACAGTTGTAACTATTAATATTAGTGTCTTTTAAGTATTTTGAAGGCTTATAAAAAGGCCTTCCTGTCTTTGTAACAGATCAATTGATTTATTGAGAGTTGAAATAAAAGTTCCAGCAAATACTTGCTTTAAGTTTTGAGTCTGCGTGATTCAAAGTCTTGAGTGCGCTCAAGAAACCTAGGTGCGCCTAAGGTTGCCTCGGTGTGAAGCCAGGCTTTGTTTGTTTTCTTTTATCCTTAGTGTTATAATAAGATTGTGCACAGAATTCGCTTCCGTTCTGCATCAGGCGCACAAGGCTCAGGCGTTTTGGGGTGCTTGGATGAGCATCCACGCGAAGGGATGCAGCTGGGAGGACTAGGTGCATGATGTGCCTGTCATAGAGCCTCATGGCCGGCATGTCATGGCCGACGTTGGGCATCTGTTTGGCCTGGGCAGCAATGCTAGCCATGACCATTGCGATTTTGCCTTAACACCAAAAAAAAATCCCAGTAATCGAAATTTCCACATTTTGGACCATTTTACCCCTATTGACCCAAAAGTCAACCAATTTCATTTTCCTTTCATTTAATTTCCCAAAATTCACCTAATTTCTATATTATTTTTATAACATTCAAAATAATTCAAATGGTCATTAAAAAATCCCAAAATTCTAAACTCACAATTTCATCCCCTAATGTCTATCTAACTCGCACCAAGTCAACAAAAGTCAACCCAAAAGTCAACAAAAATCCAATAAATTCATAATTATTCCAGATGATTTCCAATAAATTCCCCAAAATTAAATAGCTCACAATACGAGTTCCAAAATGATTTCTCTCATCTTTCAAACACTTGAACTCATGTCAACTCAACCATGTATGCTTTGCCACTTACATACTTCTAACTCAATACACATATAATTTGGCAAAACTAATATTTTGGTCACCTAAATGTCATCACACAACAACTAAAATATTGCAGTGTCCTCACTCAGTTACTGTAGCCGTCATTTATTTAACAAATAATGGTCACGTGCATAGTTATTAAAGGCCCAAGGCGCACCAAGGCGCAAAAGGTGTGCCCGGAGCCTAGGCGCGCGCCTATGCGCGCTTTTGATAACTATGGTGCGTCCCATAGTTATTAAAAGCCCAAAGCGCACCAAGGCGCAAAAGGTGTGCCCGGAGCCTAGGCGCGCTTTTGATAACTTCACGTGCCATCATGTGACTAACACCAATTAAATATTTAACATGTTCATTAATAGAAGAATTAACTAAAATGTACCAAAGGAACTTGAGATAGTAAATGATTGATATAACCCCATCTTCATCCTTGCTTGAATTCCTCCCTCAGTCCTTCAATTTTGACCTTCAAAAAAACTCACCAAAAAATTAAACCAACCAGTTTAGACGAAGAGAAGCCGGAAACAGACTTTATGACGAAGTTGCTGGCGAGATGTAAAGAGGTCGGCTGCATCAAGTACCCTCCGTTCTATGGCAGTAAAGGAAGAAGGGGTGGGGATGGATTGTCTCGAAAATTGAGCTTTCTATGCTTGAATCCAACCTTTTAAGCCCTTTTGTTTTGATTGTACAGTCTGGGAGGAAATGCAGGGATGGCAGTAGCTAAGGAGGATGCTAGAAATGGGTTAATTTTATTGATGGACCGTTCATTTTTTTAATGGATGTTCACCTGTTAAGAAATTGATGACTCTGCTAACGGTGCGAGGACAACGCAAACTTTTGGTAGTTGGGTAATGACATTTAAAAAAAAATCAGTGACCACACTTGAAAAATAGGTATTATAGTTAAATGACCAAAATACCGGCTTTGCCCATATAATTTCAGTACTTCTCCACTTTTCATCACTCAATATCACAACTTCATAAATCAACACAATGAGAAGCATTGAGCACTCTCATGTTCAACATACACATAAACACCACCTTATCACCACAAGCTCATATTCAACATAATCAATACATCTAATAGCCATTCTGTCACGTCAAGTAATACAAATAACTCACCTACGAACCAAATAACTCAAATCTGACTTCGTAAAATAAACACATAATGATGATAAAATTTCAAAAATCCCTGGCCATATTACACTTTGCTCCATTGGTTTCACAGTAACAACACAAGAATGCCTGCATATCCTTTTAGGGGATAATAATTGGACATTTTGGCTGCCCAAGTAAATGAACTTACTTCCTCAAATATGCAAGTGATCTGAATATACCACTAATACCGAATTGAATCAAGTAGATGAAGAAAGAAACGAAAATATTCATCACAGTACCTGCTTGCGAGCATTCTCCTCTTCCTGAAAAGCCTTCTCCTGTAAACAGACGTATGACCATGAGAAGCTGTCAGCAAATAACAACTGCAAAATAGCACCACCAATACAAGATTCAGAGGGTCAAAATGTTGTACCTCTTCGTCATCACTGTCTATACATGGAGTCAGGACGGCAATCAGAGCATCATAAGTCGGATCAGCTCTAAGGGAACGGAGACCAGCACTCTGAGTGCGGCAAACAGGACATGTTTTTTTCCTGCAAGAATGTAACACGTAAATTAGAATAGGAATCACAAGAACCACCAGATTAGGTAGAGGGAAGAAATTTCAATACGTACCCCGGTCTCATATATTTTTCAATGCAATCTCTGCAAAAGCGGTGCAGGCATTCCATAATAGCTCTGGTGTTCTGAATGATACCTATCAAGAGAATGTTGGGATCATTCGTTCCCATCAATAGTTGAAGACAATTCACAGTTACTAAGAGGCTAACAGATACTAAGCAATGAGGAACACAAACCTATCTTTGTAGTAGCCATAGAATTGTCACACTGTAAAATAAACACTGGTCGAGGCAACTCACAGTTCTTTTCAGAACAGTCTTTAAGCTTTTACTTAATTTTAGCAGACAATAGTCAAAGATCTGTTACCTAATTGCTACAACTGGCGCATAAAACACTTGACAGTTTGACCAAATAGCAACATTTTACATGGACAAATAGCACCCTCGAAATATTGAGTGTACTTGTAGAAACATAAGATGCAGTTAAGGTTCAAGACTTCTTCGTTGTATCTTGTATCACCATCAATTAGTACTACAACATCAAATTTGTGACATGGTACCACGTTTCATATTACTATGACCCCACATAACATACTCGAAATATAGTATAAGGTGGACAAATCAAGAATCTACGATCCAAAAACAGTACCTAAACAAATTGGACATTCCAATTCCTTGCGTACTACTACCACATCAACAGTGAGAAATCTGCACACAAACAACAAGACATGTTAGATTGTTCTGCTTTGGTTTAGATTTATCTCCAATCACTGTACTTTACCTCGACTTATACTTCAACCACTAACTATACTTTGTTTTTAGCACGAAAACCACAAAAGTTTTGGGAAACTATCATTTTAGCCACAAATTCGTGGCTAATTCGTGCCCTAATCCGCGAATTTGTGGCTAAAATGATAGTTTCCAAAACTTTTTGTGATTTTTGTGTTAAAGATTAAGTATAGGGTTGAAGTGAATGTCGAACTAAAAGACAGTGGTCGAAAATGAATTTAAACCATCTGCTTTCTACCATTAACAAACAAGTTTTATTTATTTTATTTGTCAACTAATACTTAATCTATTTGATAGTGACACTTGCAGCGTGAAACATAATATTAAGTGAACCCTGTTAAGGCAAAACTGGCCCACCAACACCCACACATACATTGTGTCACATGTACATGGGAAAAATTGAAGGATCCTTTTACCACAAGACAATCCTCAAAAGGCACCCTAGTCAAAGCCCAAGGAGGCAAGGACACACAATAAAGCAGCTCTAGTCAACATTGAAAATGATCCCCGATATTGACAAGGAAAATTGGGCATACCCTTTTTAAATCTCAAACCTCGATTTAGACACTTAGATCCAGAATTACATAACCAACAATATACAAAGATTGTGTTCATCAGGAAAGGAAAGATCATTTAAAGAGAAAGATATCATACCGAGGTGCAGATAAGGGTGATGGCATGTGACATTTTGGACAACCTGAAAATCTACAACAATGTACACGCTCCGTCCCATAAATATGTTCTCATTTGCCTTCTTTTTTTTGTCCCAAAAAGATTGTCTTATTCCAAATTGTTAGGTTAAAATCATTGAACTTCAAATATTGCCAACCAAGAGAGGGGAGAGAAGAGAGGATGAGAGCCAACCAAGGAAGATGATGGAATAATTGAGAAATAATTAAACCTCATAAAGGTTATGTTTGAATAGTAAAAAATGTGACTATCATTATGCGACAAAGGGAGTACTAGACAAATCTACACCAATGTAAACACAAATGAGAACAAATCTAGCTCTCCGCCGGGCTAGGACACGAGTAGAGGCTATCAATGAGATTTCCTTATCCCTAACAATTGGAAACATAAATGACGGCTCTCCTTTTAAACTCCTATGAAGACACTGGGACGGGGACCCAGGATTTAATGACCAAACCTATACGAGGATTATGTGTTCAGCACGAAAGTAAACATCATTTAAAGGAAAAGTAATATCAAATTGAGGTACAGGAAGGGATGCTGCGGAAGATTTTGGAAAACCATAACATCTAAATCTAGACCTCACCTTGAGGATCTTTTAACCTAAACCTACACGAACATATAAAGGCGCACATAGCTATTGAATATCTCCCAATAGAAAGCACCATGAAATCATGCGATGGTATTGTTAACGTTAAGCCCTCGTTGCATGCCCCAAACGCCAATCCATAATCATAATTACGGTTCTGCTTGGGCCCACGTTACCGCAAATTTGGTTTGACTCTTCCATAAAGCCCCAATCCTACACAGAGGTTGGCCCGCTAGCTTGAGATGGCTTACCAAAACCCACTAAAATCCTTAAACCCAAGTTAGTAATAGCTAGAACTTATGCTATCAAAGCCACTCAACTTTCTCTATATTTCCATTAGCTCTGGGGCTACGCCCACATTAGATAGAGGCGAAAAGAATGTCGACTTATATACAAACACCAACTACTGCCCAGATCACGGTTTTATAAAAGCGTACATTCTTAAATTTAACCCACATCCATTATTTTGGAAAGACGTTGCTAAGCGTAGTCAATCCAGATAGAAAGTTACAAGAAATTAAGTAAAACCCACCTTCCCTTAAGTACCTAGACTTCAACATGTTTAGCAGTCCCAAAGGCCTTGGCACCTTAGCTTCTGTGCCAGTTAAACATAATCCATACACCCAATGAAGAGAAAATCTGCTATCTTGGCCTGATTCTTCCCTACACTACCACTCCAGCTCCTCCATGGACAAAGCAATATACAAGGCATCCCACAAAACAAAGCATTGCTCAAAGTCCCAAAAGAGCTACTGAGATACAGTGAGTTCACTTTTAAGCACTTTTAGTTGCACGTGAATACTCTTGATGAGCAAATTATGTGTAAACTATGACATGCTAGCTAACAAAAGAAAATATAGCAACTTCAATAGAAAATCTGCACTCACTTTGGAACTAGCTATTTACGGGAGATGGAGAGTCATTTTCAGGTGGAGTAAAACTGAATGTAAAAGCAACAAAATAATTGAGTGCGGATCATTTCAGTGATGATAAAAACTAACACATATCATTCATAAGACAAAAACAGTTCACATTTCCCTCAAAAATCAAACAATTGATGACCCACCCGTAACTGAATCAAATAATTTGATTCCTATCATGGATGTTAATCATATGGCGCTAAAGAATATTTTTGTATGATACGCATGCAAATTCAAGTTCTAGAAAGGCATCCTTGAATAAGAGCAAAACGTGATTTCAAGGGAAGTAATTCAGTGCCTTAAGCCAAATAGATAAGAGAATTGTTTTACCAGCTTCATGTCTCGTCTTTATTCTCAAGTCATATAGCATATTGATGCTTAAATTTTATGTTATGGGCAAGTAAAATTTCATATTGGAAATTGCGATCGCCCTTTAAATTATACCAAGTCTTCGGTCTCTCTTTATTCTTCGTGATATTGACCACATTTCTGATCCCTATTTGCATTTCAGTGGGTTGGTCTGGTATGAGAAGTTATGGGAAAGAGTATATTACAGGATCTCTAATTCGTAAATTTCTAATGATCGCCGTGTTCCGCATGCTGGATCCTCTACTATTCTATGTTTTTCCCGAAAGCGTGCCAATCCCTATATGTTGTGCGGATAGAAAGTAACATAATTTATTCTCAGTTTCTTACTATATTGTCGTGTCCGAACAGAATATCTCGTTGGGTAAGAGGCCAATGAATTCCATGCATATCTGAAACTTGGGATCAGTATAATAAATTCAACCTTGCTCCGTTGGTAGTTCTTTATAAAACACTAATAGATGTCCCACTTACCTTTTATTACATATATTTCCAAAGGTATTTCTTCTCCCCACCACCCCCCCCCCCCCACCCCCAAACAAACAAACAGACAATTTTGGAAATAAACTGTTTGCGGACACGGAAAATTAAATTAACTAGTTGTGCTGACTGTGTATCTCTGCCTGCTTGGACATATGAAAATCCAAGAAGGCAATGTGATCTCTGGCTTCATGGAAAGCCAGTTAACTAATTTACCCAGTTCCCACAAATGTTATGACATACGTCAAAGCAAGATATGCTTAGAAAAGATAGTATGAACGTAATTACTGGAATGTGTAGAAGTATGTATATGTATATCATATACTAAAACTGTGTCCCACACAATATGTCATATACTAAACTCTGGCTCCGGCTTGTAACAACAACCGTTGCAACCCAAACTAGGAATCAAACTAGTGAATGAAACATATCTCAAATCATGTTATACCTGATTGATGAAATGATACAGAATACGTAAATGTATAAAGAAAGATGTGAGAGAAAAAGTAAGTTCAAAGAACAAATAGGTGGGAATAAAATTTGAAAAAGGAAAGAAGAGAAAAACAATTATAAGTTTATGACAACAATAATAAAGAATACTCCCTCCGTCTCATAACAAGCTTTCCATTTTGCCATTTTGGGCGTCCCATTGGAAACTCCCACTAACCCAAAAAGGAAAAGATTCCTTCCACTTTTTCTCTCCTCCCACTCACAACAACTATCCACTTACTATTCTCTACCCCACTTTCTCTCTCATTGTTGATTCTCCCATTGAAGCATCCACAACTTAATTCTCGGGTCAGCTTCTGGTTTTCTCTTCCTTAAATATCTCTACTTTGAAAATCAAGTACCACGAGTCTATGTTAAGTTGTTGTACTTTCACCCAGGATAACGTTACAATTTGTGCAACTCTTTTTACAAGCATTTCTTACAATATGAGTAACTCTTTCTACAAGCATTTCTTACTAAGAAGAAGTCGATCTAAATCACATTACATCTACTCCTATACATCATCAAGTGAGATTGTTTTTTTTTTTTGAACCAAGTGTTCATTATACTCAAGTCATCATAAGCCATTTCAAAATCCAAGATAACATTTCCTGTTTCATTCCTCTACCCAAAGCCAAAACCTTTGTAAATGCTCTCAAAGTCATGTCGACTAAAACTCACATGTCCGTTAAGATTGCAACTAATGACTTGTTTCTCACCACAAGGTACCCGTGGCACTACTTCATCCAAATCTTCCCAAAACTCTTGTCTAATAGATGCATTCAATCTTCCTTGTGGTGCATAGGCACTTATAAAAACCTTATCACCTAACACAAGTTTAATACCAATAACCCGGTCACTCTTCATGAACACTTCCACCACATCATTGATATACTCCTTATCAATAATGATACCTACTCCATTCATACCCTTATTTTTTCACCAAACACCGAAACTTATAACCACCAAGGGATATTTCTCATGCTTTTTCTCCAACGTGCTTGGTTTTTTGTACACATATTACGTGAATCTTCCTCCTCATAACCTCCACCACTTCTACATATCTCCATGTCAAAGAGCCAGTGTTTCAATGACCAAAAAGCATCGCACTACCCTTACCACCACCATGAACTAGCTTCTTTACCCGCACTCATCCACAATAAGGGAGCCCTTGCATATTTCACACCACCCCCGGCTCCGGGGTGGCGCGCTGCTTCTGGGCGACGACCTAGCAACCTTTACATACTTGTCGCTAAACTCAAGCCTATGAGCATGTCGCTCTGAAGGGGACGCCCCAACGATATGCATATTTGAATCCATGTCATGATAATGTGACAATATTTTACGCTAATTTTCACAAGAGTACTACAACCATCACCCTTTATCCTGGCTTGGCTTTGGCAAGGATAAATCCTTGGCGGCTTTTCGAAAATGTGGCTATTTTACTTATTTTCTGTATAAATGCTGAGTTTTAGTTAGTTGCGCTTTCAAACAAGGCTAGCATTTTCACTGCTACATTTCGGTGCAGTTGGTAATAACGAAGCAAAGGACCCAGCCCTAGACAAAACCGCCCCTAAATCTCGTTAAAAATCTTTATGTGTGCAGCTATTACTTCGGAATTGGTGCCTTAAATTGGATAGTACATAATGAGAAAAAAAAAAAAAAAAAGGAAACAAACTACATATACATGTAAAAAAAAATCGAAATGCACGCGGAAAACATGAAACCATACAATCACGTGAAAATCAGGCCAAAGCCACACATTTACACTTGGCGAGATGCAAGGGATGAAGGATAATCCCAAGTTGGTGGAATTGTCTCCCATAATTTCGAATATGTGCACGACATGCACATTTGATTGAGTAAACCACTCTTGCAGCTCTTTTGCAATCGTAATCCACACAAAAAGAGTTGGCTTGTCTTCATTCCTAACCAGTCCCTATCCAATAAAGTAAGTTTCATAATGAGCCACATTCTTATGAAAATGAAATCAAGCACGCACACAATTGTTTTTCAAAGTAAAACTACTAAAAAAGGCTCAAATAATACCACGCTCACTAGTAAGCACAAGCCACGTACCATAAACCAAACACCAGTTTTCAACTACTGAACAAATTATGAAAACGCATTCACGGCATTAGTGCAGTCGGACAGTTCACACGTTCACATAATCCTTCAATTATAGCAACAGACAATCACCAATTTAATCCATCCATGACTAACATTAATCCAATCCAAAACTTCAACTCATAATAGAATGAAATACTTGACGCCTATTTCTAAACGCTAAATAATCCAGATTTCAAAAAAAAAAAAAAAAATAATCCAAAATAATTCAAGAAAGTATACTCCCTCCGTCCCACCCGAAATAGGATTTTGGTAAACTTGACTTTACTTTGACCGAGTCTTTTGAAGAAAGTATAATGATCCAAATAAAAATTAAAAAATTTTGATTGTATCACAATTAATAATATTCTCAATAACAATTTTTAAATTTATTTTAGGATAATTAATTCTTATTTAAATTACATGGTCAAAGTATAAAAAAAATACCAAAATCTTATTTCGGGCGGGTCAGTAAATACTAGTTTCATACAATGTAGATAGAAATCAGAACAAACAAATTAACAACAAAATGCATGCAGATCTCACACGGCCTCAAAACATTGATCAAAATCATGATGTAACACTATATTCCGGCGATTACAAGCACAAACTCAGAGAGAGAGAAGGTCAGAGGAAGGAGGAGACGAACTCAGGATAATCCTCAATTCCAATCGTAAAGCTTCCGTCATACTCTGATACGAGAGAGAGAAATCGGAAGAGGTGAGTCACGCGACCAAACCATCACGCCTATATATCAGGTAAAAATTCGCGCGATCTTACCTGCGGTGCTGGTTTTCGGTGGTTGTTCGGCGTGGGCGTTGTTGGGATGTGGTAAATTGCCGTTGTTGGGAGCGGAAGCATCGCGACGGCGCTTTCGGCCGGCCATTGGAATCGATACGGGCAGCGTCGGCGGTGGCGGGAGTGACGGATGTTGAGAGGGGTGTGTGTAGTGTAGAGCAATAGCTATTGCGGTGGTCGGCGTTCTCTGTTGTGAGACAGAGGAGCGAGAGGTGGGAGCAGAGGAACAGAGAAAGAGACACGTCACGCACTGACACGCGGTCTTTGATGGTGTTAAATTACACCCATTTCCTTTGTTTAAAAAAAAAAACCAATAAAATGCTTAAAAAAATAAAAAAATAAAATACCCCCTCCATCTTAAAATGATCTTTACTAAGAACAATTGCTTCACTAGTCATGTTATGTTTATAAACATTTAAGCCTAAATTGTAGTGAAAAGAACTTTTTAAAACAATGAAAAATGACAAAATATAAAATCATTTCGGAACGAAAGGAGAAAAACAAAAACAAAAAAAGATACACCCATTTCCTTTGTTTAGAAGAAAAAAGAATACACACATTTTTTTAAGCGCAACCCATCTATTTCCTCTTTGTATTTGAGCTTAATAAGACACCCCCCATAGACCCACTTCAATAAACCCTCCTTACATTTTCTCTTTGCATTTGAGCGAGTTCAAATCATTTGTGCCACTTTGTATACCATTTTATGTGCCACAAGTGATCTAATGGTTAACAGTTATTGAGATTGACATTATATTAATATTATCCAAACATGTGAACGGTTGGATTACGAGTGATACACGGAGTGACACATAAGAGTGGTACAGGAGATCTCGACTCCATTTGAGCTTAATAAGTGCTCGCCCCCTCCCATAATTATGTGCACAAAATGAATTGTGAACGAAAATTAAGGAATGAATAATAGTGGGTAGTTGTTGTGAATGTAAAAAGTAAAGTAGGAGAGAGAAAGTGTGGTAGAGAATAATAGTTTGATTGATATTGTAAATATAAAAATGAAGTAACAAAAAAAAGTAAGTCTCTTGTAAAACGCGTTTTACACTAGGCTTAGTGTAAAACGTGTTTTATTAATAACGGCAAGTAGGGTTTAAGAGACGCGATGGCATAAGTGTAAATATTTGAAACTTATGAAATCTCAGGAGGCATATTTTAAAACTGCAGGAGACATATTATGAAACTGAAGGAGGCATATTTTGAAACTCCACATCAGGCACTTTGTAAAACCATAACAGGCATTTTTTTCAAAGAGGCACTTCTAAATTTTAAAGCATGCATTTTTATAAGTGCCTATTGAGTTTTTTTTTTTTGCTAAAATTCTCAATAGGCATATTTTGAAACTGGAGGAGACATGTTTTAAAACTGGAGTTTGAAACTGGAGCAAGCATGTTTTAAAACTGGAGGAGACATATTTTTATACTGCAGGAGGCACATTTTTAAACTAGAGCAGACATTTTTTTTCTTTAAAAAAGACAATGTTCAAAATTCAAAAAAATCTCAGGAGGCATGTTTTGAAACTGCAGGAGGCACATTTTTTTAACTAGAGCAGACACTTATTTTTTCTCAAAAAAAGCACTGTTAAAAGTTCAAAAAAAGTGCCTCCTCTAGAGTTAAAACATGCCTGCTCTAAAAAAGTGCCTCCTCTGGAGATAAAATATGCCTGCTGTGAAGTATTGAAAAATGCTTCCTCTTGTTTTAAAATGTGCTTGCTGAGATTTTCATGAGTTCCACTTATTTACAAAATTGACACCGTGTCTTTTAATCCCTCTTAAGCCGTTATTTGAAAAACACGTTTTACACATAGTTAGTGTAAAACACGTTTTTTACGAGATTTTGTGACAAAAAAAAATAGGAAAGAGTGTTGTTATTCCCATACCTACTCACAGTTAATCCTCCCACACTCATTTTCCTTAGCAAAATCTCTTTCCCAAATAATAATCACGGTCTTTTTGAAATTTGAAGGCACCTTTTTTGGTAAAGAGTGTTGTTATTCCCACACGTAAAATTATTGAATATACCCGTAATCTCCACCAACTCTAATCATATTACTCTAATCATTAAATATTATACATCGTCACTCTCCTCATTTTTATTCGTACCCCTAAACAGAGTCAACTTAATATTAAACCCCATTGCAACCTCTTTCCCTCCTCAGCTGCAAATATGTCCGGTCAAATGGAGTCGCGGCGAAAACTCCCGGTACGCCATGGGCACCTCATTTGTAATAGCTTTGGTTCTGATGGCCATTCCATAGACCTGTCAATCCATCTCTTATCTGGCCAACACCAAATTTGCTAACTAAATCCGACTAGAATTCCTCTGCCAACAACCAATCTCCTTCAATCTGACAAATGCCAACACCTATCCTCTCCCACTCTCCATTGCAGCCATATCTACTTCTTCCCTTTCTTTTCTTCTCCCCATCTCTCCTCAATCCTCTTGTTCTCCCTAGCTACCACTGTGCAAAGTCAACCTTTCCATCTCTTCAAAGTGGGTTTGTGCTTTGAAAGTTTTCGGCGACAATAATTTTATAGGTATGAATAACAACACTATTTCGTAAACCCATTTTCAGTGGTGGACCCAAGATTTATATTTAGTGGGGCAAAAAAAAAATCACTTTACTTAAAACTATGTAAAACGATGATCAAAAGAATACATGCATAGATTTTTTTTGGGAAAAAAAATCCCATTTATCATAATAAAGGCAAACAATTAATTTGAATAATCAAAACTATTTATGACAATTAAAACAATGATAATTTAAAAAAAAAAAAAATACTTTAAAAAAGAGTGCATTTAGCATATTAAAGAATATAAATACTTTGAACAACATTGTAAATAGTAGGATTTGGAATTTGAAAAAGAGTTTACTTATCACATACTCCCTCTGTCAATAATAAGTGAGACTTTTAGTCAACATAATTGTATTTTAACCAATAATTTGAAGAAAAAATAATTATCTTAATAAAAATTAAAAAGTTATTATTGTATCTCAATTGATAATATTTTCAATAATATTTTTTTTATTTTCATTAAGATAAGTTGATCAAAAGTGCTTAGAGGCTTAAAAATTTTAAAGAAATTTGAAGAAATATGTACCAAACAAGGTTCGTACTCTGGTGGATGCTATGGAATTTAAAATAGTTGACCAGCCAGGTTGCAAAGAGCATCTAAAAGTCTAACACAAAGCTATATATACAATCACAAATCTAAGGTAAAAAGATTAACAAAATTTAATTTTAAAATCGAGTGGGTGTCGTCGCACCTGCTCGTACCATCATGGTCCGCCCCTGCCCATTTTCATGCCTCGCTCAACAATAACCCCACTTCGAACCCCAAACCATACTCTGCACTACTGACACCTTATTCGTAGATAGAGGCACTATGCAACTCAACACTTGTTAGAATCAAGCTCTGATTTTTTTTTTATTCACAGTAAACCCTTCAAATTCATCTTCTTCAACTCAATCACTTATTTGAAGGAAAACTGATTTGTGGGTATTGAGTTTGGTACTTCAAGTTGGTTTTCCCCACCTTTTAACTAGTCCCCCACTTTCTCAACTGGGTTTTCTTTTTGGGGAAAGATCTAAACTTCAAACAAACTCAGTAATCTCTGTAATAACACATAATGCGTCATCCATATCGTTAAAAGAGGCTTAATTCAAACAAGCGAAGATTTCTCTACACCATATTTGAATTTGGAGTTCTGGTTCCTAGTGTATTTGTGTGAAAAAGTTGATATACGGGGTTGATAGTTAGTCAGTGTTAAGTGGGAGATGATAGACAATAACCACATCCGAAACCCTAGCTTGAGGAGCAAGCTAGGGTAGCCGCCACATCAATTACCTCGGCATTCTTATTCTGTTTCCTAGTTAAACTCCTGTAGTGTATCTAAGTTGTTGGTCCCAAAGGGCAACAAGGGTATAGAACCGCTAGAGGGGGGGGTGAATAGCGGTTTAAAATCTTTTTCGAAATACCCTTGAAAATCAACCAAGTACTTATCAGTTTGGTCTATTGCGGTTTAAAGCACTAGAACCGCTCAGATAAAATGCACAGCGGAGTTTTGCGGTTTAGGTCAAACTGAATTATAAAGAGTAGGGCGGTTAAAATGGTTGAAAAAGGAATGATGCAACTGACAAGGCACAACTGAAGTATCACAAAAGTATGCAAATCATTTATCAAGTCATTTCACATAAAAGTAAATAAAGCTCATAAACATAAATGTAAATGACAAGACAGAAAATAAAGATCAAGGACACACAATTTGAAGAGGTTCGTTCTTGAAAGAACTACGTCCTCTACCTAGGTGGTTAGCCTAGGATTTTCTAATAGCTACTAGACTTGTATTGATTTAAAGGAGTTTTTACAAGATTACAAACGAATCCAAACTCTAAATAAACAATCTAACCTAACAATGCTATTATAACAACCTGTGTTTTCGAGGTATATAATCTATAAGAAAATATACTCCGGGTGTGTAGTGTGGAAAGAAATCAAGAGCTCAAAATATCTAAGTGATGGTGAGCAAATGATTACTTTCTGTGTAAGGCTGAGTTGTGATGATTTGAAGGCTTGAAGCTTTAATGAAGAACTCTGGGTTTGCTAAGGAGATGATGAAGATATGAATATCTGGGTTTTCAATCTTCAAAGCAAACTTGAATACTTGGGATATTCTCTTTGAAGCTCAGCAACCTTCATTGTTGAGAAATGAAGGCTATTTATAGTGAAGGCATTAGTGACCGTTGGACAATAAGGTGAGTCATTGTATGGCGGTTTTATGAGCTGTCACAATCCCATTTGTTGACCTGTCACTGTCGTCCTTTGCTTTTGCTTTGTGGCAGGAAGTTGTTGGATCACTACCTGACATTGTACTTTTAGTTGTTGGAAAAGTACAACGGTAACTTTTCAAAAAGCAAGACAAACCGACATTCCAAGAATAACTGAAACATGACTTGAAGTTTAAGGACAAGTCACCAGTCATTCATTTACGGTTGAAAAGCGAATGTTTGTCTTCAAGGAGTAAATGACAGCAATAACTTCTTCAATATCTTGGTCGGCGGTTCCACCAGATGCATGTGCGGTTTCATGAATGGACTTGAAATGCGGTTTCATCAAAGACACAAACTGCGGTTTGATGAAGGACTTAAGTCACCATGCTGGCGGATTGAAGACAGCGGCTTGAGGGACACTAAACCGCTATGAATAAACCGATCATAACTCAGCCTAACTACTAAACATCTAGAAATGGACTTGTCTAAAAATTGAAGTAAAACTTCATTACAAGTAAACCTAAAGTCCATAAAAAGACACGTGGAATGGGTCAATCAAATCAGGTGGGTGTACTAACAATGAATCCTAACAATCTCCCCCTATTTGATTGATGCCATTACCACACTATGATAGAGCAAACATTGTACTTGGTAAGAACATGCTCAAATGAGTATGTATTGAAACTGCATGTCCCAAGTCAAATGCACACACAATGCTATACCATAGATTTCTAATCTATCAAAAAACAAAGGAAATGAAAAACAGATAGAAAAGAAACACATTCAGATGCATATAAAGAGATATGATTATTAAAATCAGATATGCATGTTTAAAACACATACACTTAAAAAATGTTTTCATGATGAATAGTGCATGAGTTTTTAGAAATGCATTGTTCCACAAACAAGTAGTTTGAATAAACAAAGTTTTTGGAATATTGGATGCAATGCATTCATTTTCATTATAATCCTTCAAAGGTTTTAGAAGTTACAAATTACAAGGAAAATAATGAAAGGCAAAAAATGATTACAAAATATAGAAAGAATTCTAATCAGTTCTATCAGGAACCCTGGCGGCGGCTTGGTCATCGGTTTGAGCAGCATCAGAAGGCTCAACTAGGCTGGCGGTTTCAAACACATATTCAGCTGACTTGAGGCGAAGATGGGTCGGTTCATTTACCTTCTGTAAGATTTTCTCAGAGAGCTTCTTCAGGTCGTTGGCATACTGAACTAAGTAGTCAGTTGATGAAACCGTTAGATCAGCTAGTTGGTCTAACTTCTTCTCTAGAGCCTCATTCATTTCTTGGGCCGCTTCAAGTCTGAGAGAAGACAGCTCATTCAGAGTTTCAAGCTTCTGTTCTAATTTGAGTTGGTTCTCCAGAAGGGTTTCAATCTTGAATTCCATTCTCCCAATCCTAGGGTCAATAGCATTCTCCCTCTTAATGGCATCAACAAGGAAGGGCAGTGAGGAAAGAAATGCAGAGTGGGCAAAAAATGAATCCAGAACAAACTGAATCTTGACTGGATCAGTTTCAAAAAGGGAGGAAGGGAAAGGAATTATAGAAAATGAAGTGTAGGGAAGAGAAGGGGAAATGGAAAGAAGTTGGGTATTAGAGAGAGGAATGGAAGTGAAAGGAGAGAACTGTCATCTATAAAGATAAGGAAATACAGTGCAGTTTATCCTAATGAAAAATTGAGAGCAAAGAGAAAAGATGAACTCAACTGCCAGATCTTCAATAATTTGATCAAGAGTTGAAGCAATCAGTTGATCTGATGCAGCTTGAGACTCATCGGCTGAAAAGATGGAAAAAGGATTAGGACGACCAGACTTGAGTCGTTGCTCTTCATGTTTGTTGGCGGCTCTAATGATGGCACCATGGCGGTTGGCTTTGGAAGTAGTAGCTCTAAACCTCTTCAGGTAACCCGCAATGTCCTGTGCACACTTCCTTTTCAAACCACGCGGTTTGGGAGACCTAACTGCAACTGTGAACTCAGGCAGAACCGAAGGGGCAGAGATATTGATCAGTTGCGGTTGAGCCGACGGTTGAACTGCTGAGGCAAAAGGCAGTGTAGGGGATTCAGAAGGTGAAGGAGTGTGCTCTGGTGAATCAAACTCTAGTTTTCGTTTCAATGAAGGAGGAGCGGTTTCAACCAACATGGGGTCTATTCCAGCTTTTCTCATTTCAGCTCTTTCTCTCAACTCCTTTGCAATGGGCCTTCAGTGGGTGAGTGATCCTTCTTGTCATGAGCTTCAGTGAAGTCCACTGCACCAGGTGGCCTTGATTGCCAGTGCTCCACAAAATCATATTTCTTTACTAACCTTCTCTTCTTCTTCAGCGGTTGAACCTCAAGATTTTCCTCATCTTGCTCAGGTTTATCTTGAACTGCCTCAGACACATCAGTCTGCTCAGGAAATACTTCAGCCTCAAACTCATCAGTTTGCTCAGGCTGAACCGCACTTGTAGATACCTCGCCTTGTTCAACTGGAACCGCAGCCTCAGACACTTCGGTCTGCTCAGGCTCGGTTTGAGTGGAGGGTTTAAGGTTGGGAAGGGCAGAAAAGATTAGCTGCAACTGTTCTTCAGTGAATTGAACAGTTGGCAGTTTGAGAGGGGATTTTGGAGGTGAGATAGGTTTGGGGTCAGAGGTGAAGGCTTTCATTTTTCTCAACAGATTCACATCTTGTGCAAAGTTCATTGATTGTTCAACATTTGGTTTGATTGGGGAAAGGGGTTTTATCTGGGGTTTAGAAGAGATAGGAGGAGTTGGTTTAGTGAAAGGAATAGGTTTAGATGAAGGTGGAAGCGGTTCAGAAGAGGGATTGGATAGAATGAGAAAGGATTTTGGTAAGGTTTTGGAGGAAGATTGGATGAGGGTTTGGAAGAGTCGGTGACTTTGGCTTTCTTCTTTCTTGGAGCCGCGATTTCCCTGGGTTGAGCCGCAGGGATTGCAGGCTCCCCCTCAACCGCAGACTCCCTCTCAACTGGAGCCTCAGTTCCATCCAGGCTAACTCCTAGCCTATTCAAGGTGGCAGTTTGAGCAGCTTCTCTAGCTCTAGTAGCTGCGGCTTGATCTGCTATGGCACCGGCATAAGGTTTGCCTGACTTATTGAGCCGAGCCTCAGGATAAGGTCCTCTCTGTTCTTCAGTCAATGGATCAGCATTCCATACCGCTTGTGCAAACCGCCATCCAAACGCGGTTCTGAAAGCATCAAACTTTGAAGCACCAAATAAGGTCTTCTCATTCGGTTGCACCCACTCAGCTTCATTTGCCACAGAAGCCTTAAAGATCACAGAATCCTGATGAAGGAACTTAGTTAAGAGTCTGAGTGAGTTCTGATCTTTGTTTTACTAGCGGCTTTGGCAGAAGTGTGGCGGCTGAGGGCATTGATCATTTCTTGCATGATGATCCTTAGCCAGTGCAGCTTCTTCCTTTTATAGATAGCTACGCAGTAGTTGTACTGCTCAGAAGTGAAATTGTTGTGATTGCCATTCTTGCACATCACTCCAGTATCTACTAAGTCACACAACATTGCCATAATCTCTCCAAACTCCTTCTTGGGGGTGGACTTAGTGTTGAAGACAGAGACCCCCAAGAGCTCCTCAGTAGTTCGGCTGACTAACTCTGGTTTGATGGAAAGAATTCCAGAATTTTCTAACCCAGCCAGAATAGCAACCTTTGAAGCAGATAAAACTACATCCTTTGTCCTGACAGTGGACTTGATGGCATTTTCAGTCTTCACTTCCCCAGACTCTAAGTCTCTGATTTCTTCACCTTTACCATTCAATAGAGGTACCACACAGACAATCCCATTGTCAAAGAATTCTGCACAAAGCCTTTTGTCAAACTTCGGTTCATCTAATTGGAATAGTGGCGGCAGTTTTGACGATTCTAGTAGGGCAAGCAGTTTTCTTCCAACTGCATCAGCTTCGAATTCGGCTTTGATGATCTGGGATCCAGGTACAAAGTTGGATTCATCCTAAAAATAATTAAAGTTAGTAAGAGTTTGGTGCAAGCAGTTTGATAAATCAAGCATTCAAACTGCTACAAGGAATCCTAACAATGAAATAGGCGGTTGAAGTAAAACAGGGGTAAAATGGTAAACACCCAAAACTAGACATGAAAAGAATTTGAAAAAAGATTTGAATGCATGAAGAACATGAAGAACATGGGATAAACATGCAAAACAAAAACTTAACCAAAACATGAAATAAGTATACCAAAAGACTCGAAAATAGCAGATACTAACAAAGTTCTAAAATAACAAGATCAAATAACAAACCCAGAACATAGTATCAACAGAAATACGAAAGAACACCCGAAAACCCAAAAATCAAAATTGTTCAAAAATTGAACAAAAGACATGAAAGAAACATCAAACCCATCATATATGAACATATGTAAGCAATAATCAACCAAAAATTGAACGAAAAAGCAAGAAACAAAATTAGAATACGAACAAGCTTTTTACGAACAACAATGGCGGAAAAGATGAAATGCTAGAGTGAAGGGTTCAAGAAATCATACCATATCGCCTTTGGATGTTTTAGATGTAGATGGAGCAGAAGGGTCGGATGATTTCTTAGGTGCCATTTGAATTTTGAAAAAAGTATGGGAAATATTTGAAGGTAGAAAACGGAGGTAGAAGACAGAGTGCAGAATAGAGAGATGAATGAGGAAGAAGGTAAAAAGATAAAAAAGAAATAAACTTTGTCTTTTATACTCAATTAACTGTTCCTCGGGTAATGGAACGTCGAGGACGGCGCACGATTGTCTACAGTTGGCGTCCCACGTCACATAGAATTAAATGCGGCAGAGAAAATTGCAAAAAGGTCCTTATAATTGATATGACATAAAGTAGGGACTAAAATGCAATTTCATACCTGAGCAGTTTGATTGAGCAAACCGACTTACCTTACGTCTTCAGCGGTTTTCATGAAACTGAAGTCTCTCTAATCTGATGGCGGTTTATATGTTTAAACCGAGTGACTTCGCTTTCTTGTCGGTTTTGAAAGAACCGATTTCATTCATTTGACTCGTCAGTTTGATGGAGTATCTCGTACCGAACCATTTATTGATGCGGTTTCAATGATTACAGAACCGCACACTAGATGACTTTTTTTTAAGCATAGCCAAAACACTTGAACAAAAGATATTAAAAATAATATATATAGATATGATATCTTAAGTTAGTTCTAACATACCCATTTCTCCTCGTAAATGATAGAACCTGGAATTTTCAAGCGGTTTGGTGAGGATATCAGCAATTTGATCATCTGTTCCCACCTTTGCTAGAAAAATGTTTTTCTTTTCAACATGGTCTTTGAGGAAATGATATCTTATGTCGATGTGCTTGGTTTTTGAGTGCTGAACTGGATTGTTGGAGATGGATATTGCAGCAGTGCTATCACAGTAGATAGGGCAGTTTTGTTCAAATATCCCGTAGTCCTCCAACTGTTGTTTCATCCAGAGAATTTGAGAGCAACAGCTTCCAGCCGCTATATATTCAGCTTCAGCGGTTGAGACTGAAACCGACGCTTGTTTCTTGCTGGACCATGACACAAGCCTCGTTCCAAGGAACTGACAAGTACCACTTGTGCTCTTTCTGCTTGTCTTACATTCTGCAAAGTCAGCATCTGAATAACCTAATAGATCAAATGAAGATTCTTTGGAGTACCAAAGTCCAAGGTTAACAGATCCACATAAATATCTAATAATACGTTTAACAGCAATAAGATGAGATTCTCTAGGGTCAGCTTGAAATCTAGCACAAACACAAACACTAAACATGATATCTGGCCTACTAGCAGTTAAGTAAAGTAGAGAGCCAATCATACCTCGGTAGAGAGTTTGATCAACTTTCTTACCATGTTCATCTCGATCCAAACTGCAGGCCTTAGGCATTGGGGTATCAACTGGTTTAGCGGTTTCAAGCCCGAACTTCTTTATCAAATCTTTAGTGTATTTGGCTTGGTTGATAAAGATCCCATCATGGCATTGCTTGACTTGGAGTCCAAGAAAGAATGTCAACTCTCCCATCATACTCATTTCAAATTTACTCTTCATTAGCTTCTCAAACTTAACACACATAGTTTCATTAGTAGAACCGAAAATAATATCATCAACATATATTTGAACTAATAATGAATGACTTTTGTGTTTAGCTATAAATAGAGTTGTATCAATTTTACCTCGAGAGAAGCCTTGTTCAATAAGAAATTTAGATTGAGTGTCATACCATGCTCTTGGAGCTTGTTTGAGTCCATACAATGCTTTCTTGAGTTTGAAGACATGATTTGGAAGTTTGTTGTCTTCAAATCCTGGCGGTTGGGCTACATAAACTTCTTCTTGTAGTTCACCTTTCAGAAATGCATTCTTCACATCCATTTGATATAACTTGAATTTCTTGAAGGATGCATAGGCCAGGAACAATCTTATGGCTTCAAGTCTGGCTACAGGGGCAAAGGTTTCATCATAGTCAATTCCTTCTTCTTGCCTATAGCCTTGAGCAACCAACCTAGCTTTGTTTCTAGTTATTATACCATTCTCATCCATCTTGTTTCTGTACACCCATTTTGTTCCAATTACTGTATGATCATTGGGTCTTGGAACTAGGGTCCAAACTTTGCATCTTTCAAACTGATTAAGCTCTTCTTGCATTGCAATTACCCAACTTGGATCACATAGAGCTTCATCTACCTTCTTCGGTTCCATCTGAGATAACAGAGCAGTTGAGAACAAACTGTGATTATCTCTGTGAGTCAAACTCCCTCTGGTTTGGACACCAGTACTGATAGGACCAATAACGTTGGCAGTTGGATGGTTTCTATGCTCATTAATTTCAGGAGGGAGGTTGTCTTGAACCACTATTTCTTGAAGATTTTCCAGAGGAGGATCATCTTGATAATCATTGAAATCTTCATTGAAGGTTAGATTTGGAACTGGTTCAACAGTTTGAATGGGATCAGAGGACAGCGGTTCAACAGTTACACCATCAGCGGTTTGAGTAGTGCGGCTGAAGAACTGGATGTAGCGGTTTGAGTAGGATGGTTGTCAGTTGCTCTATGTCTAGTGCCTGTCTCAAAATCACTAAAATCATTAGCAACATTTGGAGCCATATGTGGCTCAAGGAGAGCATGTTCATCAAATGTAACATGGACTGACTCTACAATTTTATAAGATGTCTTATTGAAACAACAAAAAACTTTGGAGTGTTTAGAATAACCAACAAAAATACCTTCATCGGCCTTAGCATCAAATTTACCTCGATGCTCTTTGCCATTGTACAAGATGTAGCACTTGCATCCAAATATCTTGAAGAAGGCAATGTTGGGTGATCTGCCTCTCCACAATTCATAAGGAGTCTTGTTGTGAACTTTGATGATGAGGGAGCGGTTCTGGGTGAAACATGCGGTATTGACAGCTTCGGCCCAGAAGTATTTAGGAAGCTTGGCTTCTGCAATCATAGTCTTCCCGGCTTCAATCAAAGTTCTGTTCTTTCTTTCCACTACTCCATTCTGTTGTGGAACTCCAGCGGCAGAGAAATTATGATCAATTCCATGATCATCACAATATTGGGCAACACCATTGTTTGTAAATTCGGTTCCATTATCTGAACGCACGGCAACAATGTCATCCAATTTCTGAGTTTGGAGCTGTCTAAAGAGAGCGGTTACGATGCCATAAGTATCATCTTTAGAGGCCATCATTTCCACCCATGTATATCTTGAATAATCATCAACCACCACAAGTGTATAGCGGTTTCCTCCTATACTGGCGGTTGGGACAGGTCCAAATAAATCCATGTGCAGCAGTTGCAAACAGCGGTTCGTTGAAGGTGCGGTTTTACTAGGAAATGACTGTTTGGGCTGCTTTCCAAGCTGGCATGCTTTACACTTTTCATCATGATGGTCAGCCACTTTGGGTAGTCCTTTTACTAGACCATCCCTGTACAGTTTTGCTAGATACTTGAATTTCAAGTGGCTGAGCCGCTTATGCCATAACCATCTGCTTTCACTTATATTTTTTGCTACAAAACAGAGGTCAGCAATAGAAACAATATTGCTTAAATCTATTATATAAACATCACCTGTTCTGTTGCCAGTCAGTAGAGTGACTCCAGAGGAAGCATCTTTGATATAACAGCTAGTTGAAGTGAAGATGCAGTTCATTCCTTTGTCACAAAACTGAGATATGGAGAGAAGGTTGTGCTTGAGTCCTTCTACTAGTGACACATTTTCAATAGTCACCTTTCCTCGTTTGATTGCTCCATATCCTACTGGTTCTCCTTTTTTGTTGTTACCAAACACTACTGGGGGACCTTTCATTTGGATGAAACTGCAGAGTAGTTCTGAATCTCCAGTCATGTGTCGTGAGCATCCACTATCCAAATACCAGAGATCCTTCTTCTTCTTAGCGGTTCCAGTCATAAAACATGAAATCTGAAAAATAAACATGAAAGGTTTTGGTCCCCCTTATTCCTTGGGTCCTAGGGTTAGCAGCTTTTTGGGGCCCACACCTGTTTGACCTTAGGATTTTTACGTCCCTTGGCATTGGGTGTGAATCTTAAAAGACAATGACCAGCACTATGACCAAAGTCGGCACAAATAGAACAATGAATTAAGCCAGGTTGTGGTTGCGGTTTTACAAACCCATTACTGACCTTCGGTTTCTCATGTTTTACTGGGTCAGCGGTTTTGGATTTAACAAAGTTAACCTTCTTGAGTTCCACCTTTCTCTTAGGTGCGGCTTTAGGAAATATAACAGGATATTCCTTAAACCGACTAGGAGCGGTTTCATCACTCAATACTTCCTTGGTTGCCTCAGCCGCTGTGGATTTCTCTTTTCACTTTGGATCTCTCCCAGTCTGGTTTTTAGGATACTCATAGAAATAATTTTGCTTTTTAATTTCTTGTGTTGAGCCCTTTTTACCAGCATGATTCACCTTAGGAATTTCTTTGGTTTGTTCAGTTGGTTTCACACCACCTTCAGCACAGAGACAAGGACACTTACACCCATCATCAGTTTTAAATCCCAATCCACTTTTCTCCTTAGAGAGAATTTGTGAATTAACGATTTGTTCCATGGTGACACCAGACTTAGTCCACACATCGGTCACTTTTTGAAGTTCATCCCTTTGTGCAGTAAGATCATGGATTCGGGTGTTAAGAACCTCGGTTCTGTCCTTAAGGTAGCGGTTTTCTTCCACAATAGAAGCTATCCCAACAATTTGGAGCTTGAGTTTTTCAATCTCCTCCTTATGGGACTTGCACTCTTTTTGGGAATATTCAAGTTCCGCAGCCATTAATTTATATGCCTTTTTAAGCACAGTATGTTGTTGACAAATAACATTAGCACGTTCAAGTACCTGGTCATCATGGCTTTGTTCGGTTTGATCCTCAGGAGAGTAGTTTGGTGAAGTAGGAGTTTTGTCTTGTTTAGCTTCAGGAGTTCTTGATGAAACTGACTTCATTTGATGGAGTGGCAGTGGAAGGCTTTCGTCAATTTCAACTTTTTCTTCAAATCCCATTAGGCAAAGATTTGCAACTCCTTCATCTTCATCACTATCATCTGTATCAGAACCCATCCATGTTAATGGTTGTTCTCCTTGTTCAGCAACCATTCCTCTTCTCTTGAAAAACTTTTTGTTGAACGGTTTCTTGGCAGGAGCGGCTTCATAGCGAGGTTTGGGACAACTGGAGGCAAAATGACCTGGTTGTCTGCAGTTGTAACAAACAAGATCACCCCTTTTCTTAGCATCGACTGCTTTGTTGAATCTGGTTGGAGGGACAAACTTTGCAGGGCCGCCTGACTGAGATTGAGCTCTGTTCTTTCTGAACTTGGTGTAGTTTTTCACATAGAGAGCAAACTCGTCATCATCCATGTCATCAAAGTCAACTTGAGTAGAACTGGATGCTACACTTTGAGAATTTTGAGATGGAGTGTAGGATTGATGAGATTGCTGAGGTTGAGAATAGGGTTGATGATGTTGAGGGTAAGGTTGATGAGGCGGTTGGTAATACTCTGGAGGTGCGGTTTGAGGAATATATCTTGGAATATTTGGATCAAAAGAGGCGGTTTGTAAATGGATATTAGATGCGGTTTGATGGTGATCTGGATTGTAAACTGGAGATGTGGCATTGTTGAAAGCGGCAAGAGAAAGAGACTTGAATTTGTTTTCGGTTTCATGAGCTTCCTCAAGCTTGAATTCAAATACCCTTAGCATGGCATAAAGATGACGAAGATCAATGATGCCATCCCATGTTTCCTTTGCGGTATTGCAATCTAGAACCTTTGAGTGAGTTCTTAGATCAATAGCTGATACAAGCATTGACATGGCTCTACCATCAAAGTCCACATTCCGTTGATCAGTTTCGGTCCATTCAGCTTCCGGCTTCTTGATTTCCGCGGTTTGTCCAGCAGTACCTGCATCAGGGTTAGCCTTCATCGGGACATAGGGTCCATTAACAATTGCAGTCCATAATCTGCGATCCTCAGATATCATGTGCTTCTTCATCCTATCTTTCCAGAAGATGAAACTATCTTCATTAAGAATATGTAAGTGATTAGAGTTGGATGTCTGCATCATATGGGAGTTTATGTTTGCCATTGGATCAGCACCCAAGCGGTTAAGCTTGTAAAATAATTTTTGGTGGATATGCTCTGATACCAATTGTTGGTCCCAAAGGGCAACAAGGGTATAGAACCGCTAGAGGGGGTGGGGGTGAATAGCGGTTTAAAATCTTTTTCGAAATACCCTTGAAAATCAACCAAGTACTTATCAGTTTGGTCTATTGAGGTTTATGTTGGGTTTCCAAGTAACATGCGCAGCGGAATTTAGCATTTAAAATTTTAAGAAACCCAAAGCCATGGATCCGTTCATATGATTAAATCAAATACAACATAAGAATAAAGGAATAAACTAACCCTTGATGGCTATCAAATTCTCTTGGTCTTTGGTGGAGGTTTGAAGACTTGATCACGATCACAAAGCTTGAACACAAACTTTGAAGATGATGATTTTCACCCTCTAGCGGTATCCACACTTCGAACGAATATCAAAGGAGCTTCTTTGATCTTGGTTGCTAGACCAAATTGTGAAACACTTTTTCACAATCAAATGAACTATATGGAATTTATTTTGTGTATTATTTTGTTCCTCAACCAAGAATGTCTTGGAACAAAATAAACCCTCTCTCAAACTCTTTGAGACTCACAAAATCATTAGCTTAGAGTGCTGGCCGAATTTGGTCTTTTATACACAAGTATGACCTATTCCAAATAGGAAACTTGTGTCAAAATCCTTCCAAAATTCGTTTCCAAATCAAATTAGGAATCTGCCACCCGACAGCACTGTGCGGCCGCCCAAAATCATCTGTGCGGTCGCACAACTATCTGAAGCAAAACTGGTACAAAACTGTCTTAAGTGTGCGGCCGCCCAGTCAATACTGTGCGGTCGCCCACTCTTCAGAATGTCCAGAATTTCCAAAATTCCAATATAGTCCTTTTAAAGATTCGTTCTATTGTGTGTGACCCTCTAGGATTATACTAAGTTGGCAATGAGCTCAAACATGATCCCATAAGATATGATTAGGTTCTAGCAAACCGTCATACCTACCCAAATAGTATAACTAGATACAAGTTTGCATTCCTTTAGAATATGTCACAATCCCTTTGTCCACGATGTCATTGAACACAAGTCATGGTCAAACAGTCAACTTGTTTTGTTCAATACTTTCTCGATTCCGAATATGTTGATAATCCAAATGACATTGATCCAATCAATTCATCTGAGTCCGGCCGAACATTTCATCAACATCATTCCTACGAGTGGCCCAAGCTTGACATCTCTCCGAGGAGGGACAAATCCATTTAGCTTATTATTCTTCCCAACGGGATTCCGATTATGCCAATCATACCCTTTATAACTACCGTGTTAAGGTAGCGTTTGAATATGTCAAACACAATGTTCATCAAGTGGAAGACCATAATAACTTCATGTCTAAGGATTCAAATGACATAACTAATATGAGATATATGTATGACATAGACCATGACATAAATCTCATACAGCGGGTCATGTCCAGTACCTTGTTCCAAACAAGTACCCATAAATCTAACATGATCATCCCATGACCATTTAGCCTTTATACTAGTGCTTAACAAGTACTAGGGACGGGGATTATTATAAGTAAACATGAACAACAATAATAATCAAAATATCTCTTTATTGATATGAAATAAATGATAACAATTACAACGTTTATTAAACGTGACTAGGGCACCACTACCAACAATCTCCCACTTGCCCTAGGTCCAATCTCCCATGTATCTAATACCCATGGACCTAACATGACCATCATGTTTAGCTTGTGGAAGTCCCTTTGTTAGCGGGTCCGCAACATTTTCATCAGTAGGTACTCTGCATATATTTACGTCTCCCCTATCAACGATCTCTCGAATGATATGAAAACGCCTAAGTATGTGTTTGGATTTCTGATGTGCTCTTGGTTCCTTTGCTTGAGCAATAGCACCATTATTGTCGCAATAAAGGTCTATTGGATTAGCAATACTAGGAACCACTTCAAGTTCAGTTATGAACTTCTTAATCCAAACAGCTTCCTTTGCAGCATCCGATGCAGCAATATACTCAGCTTCTGTTGTAGAATCAGCGGTTGTACTTTGCTTGGAACTCTTCCAGCTTACAGCTCCACCATTTAACATAAACACAAAACCCGATTGCGATCGGCTATCATCTTTGTCAGTTTGGAAGTTTGCATCCGTGTAAGCATTTACAACGAGATCATCTTCCATTCCTCCATAGACCAAAAACGAGTCTTTAGTCCTTCTCAAGTACTTAAGAATCCCTTTTACAGCTATCCAGTGATTTTCGCCAGGGTCGGATTGGTATCTACTTGTCATGCTCAAAGCATAAGATACATCCGGCCTAGTACAAATCATGGCATACATGATGGACCCAATTGCCGAAGCATATGGAACATCATTCATTTTCTCACGCTCATCTTTTGTCTTAGGACATTGAGTCTTGCTTAGAGAAACTCCATGTAACACGGGCAAGGTTCCTCTCTTAGAATTTTCCATACGGAATCTTCTAATGACCTTGTCAATGTATGTACTTTGGCTTAAACCAAGTAGACTCCTTGATCTATCTCTATAGATCTTAATGCCAAGAATATATGCGGCTTCACCCATATCTTTCATTGCGAAGCACTTTCCTAACCAAGTCTTCACAGACTGAAGTGTAGGAATGTCGTTTCCAATGAGCAATATGTCATCCACATATAAAATAAGGAATAGCACTATGCTCCCACTAATCTTCTTGTATACACAAGGCTCATCTTCGTTCTTGATGAAACCAAACTCTTTGACCGATTCATCAAAACGGAGATTCCAACTCCTAGAAGCTTGCTTCAATCCATAGATGGATCTCTGCAATTTGCATACCTTAGAATCTTGTTCAAAACCTTCTGGTTGTGTCATATACACATCCTCTTGGAGTTTTCCATTCAGGAAAGCGGTTATGACGTCCATCTGCCATATTTCATAGTCATGATATGCGGCAATGGCAAGCAAAATTCTTATAGACTTGATCATTGCTACGGGTGAAAAGGTCTCATCATAGTCAATACCATGAACTTGCCTATAACCCTTCGCTACAAGCCTAGCTTTGTAAGTATGCACCTTCCCATCCATGTCAGTCTTCTTCTTGAAGACCCATTTGCATCCTATGGTTTTTACACCTTCGGGCGCATCAATCAAATTCCAAACTTGATTGTCTTGCATGGATTGCAATTCGGATTCCATGGCTCCAAGCCACTTGTCAGAATCAGGAGAAGACATCGCCTCTTGGTAGGTTGACGGTTCATCATTCTCAATGATTTCTACCTCATTACTATCCGTTACGAGAAATCCATATCTTTCGTGCTCGGATCGTAACCTACTAGATCTGCGAGTTGCTTGTGTACTTTGAACAGGTTCCACAACTCCTTGTGGTTCTTGTTCGTGATCCACCATTGGTTCAATGTTATTTTCTGGGTCTCGAATTTCTTCAAGATTTATTTTACTCCCACTGATTTCTTTGGAGAGAAACTCTTTCTCTAGAAAGACACCAGTTCGGGCAACAAACACTTTGTTGTCATCTCGGTTGTAAAAGTAATATCCTTTAGTTTCCTTAGGATATCCCACGAAAATACATTTATCAGATTTGTGTGCAAGTTTGTCTGAGATAAGTCTTTTGACAAAAACTTCACAACCCCAAATCTTCATGAAAGATAGACAAGGCTTCTTTCCGCTCCACATCTCATATGGAGTCCTTTGAACCGATTTAGTTGGAACACGATTTAGTGTGAAAGCAGCGGTTTCTAGAGCGTAACCCCAAAAGGATATTGGAAGATCAACTTGACTCATCATTGATCGAACCATGTCTAACAAAGTCCGATTCCTCCTCTCGGACACACCATTCCATTGTGGTGTTCCGGGTGGAGTCAATTGTGAAACTATTCCACAATTCTTTAGATGATCATCAAATTCTTGACTTAAGTATTCACCACCACGATCTGATCGAAGTGCTTTAATACTTTTGCCAAGTTGTTTTTCTACTTCATTTTGAAATATTCTAAATATTTCGAATGCTTCACTTTTATGTTTCATTAGGTAAACATACCCAAATCTACTATAATCATCAGTGAAGGTTATGAAGTATTGAAATCCTCCCCTAGCATTGCTACTTAATGGTCCGCATACATCGGAATGTATCAACCCCAATAAGTCGCTTGCCCTTTCACCCAACTTGGTAAAAGGTGTCTTAGTCATTTTTCCAAGAAGACACGACTCACAAGTATCATATGACTCTAAGTCACATGAACCCAAAAGTCCGTCCCCATGGAGTTTTGAGATAAGCTTCTCATTAATATGACCAAGACGGCAATGCCACAAATAAGTATGATTTACATCATTAGGTTTAGATTTCTTATTTACATGATAGACATTATTTTCATTCTTGACATCCAAGATATAAAGGCCATTAAATGAATTAGCAATACCATAAAGCACATCATTTAAATAAATAGAAAATTTCTTATTCTCAATAAGAAACTTAAAACCTTCATTATCCAAACAAGAAATTGAAATAATATTTCTGCTTAAATCCGGAACATAATAACAATTGTTCAAAACAAGAATTAATCCGGAAGGTAAAGTGACTTCATAAGTCCCTACGGCTAATGCAGCAACTCTTGCTCCATTCCCCACGCGTAGATCTACTTCACCTTCTTTAAGCAGTCTCCTATTCTTTAGTCCCTGCACATTTAGACAAATGTGAGAACCACATCCGGTATCCAATACCCAAGAATCAGTGGTAGAAAGGAGAATATCTATCATATAGATACCTGAAGTCGACGCAGCCTTGCTGCTCTTCTTCTTCTTTTGCTCTTCCAAGAAAGCCTTGCAATTACGTTTCCAATGACCAATTTCTTGACAATGGAAACAGATTGCATCCTTTTGTGAATCGGGTTTTGCCTCAGAAGCCTTGGCAACCTTTGCCTTGCTTATCTTGGGTTTGACAACTTTTGCCTTACCCTTGCCTTTGGCACCAGGCTTCTTCCCATCATGAACCAAGAGCACGAGAGAACCTTTCTCCACAATTTTCATCTCTGCAGTTTTGAGCATCCCATGCAACTCAGAGAGATTCTTATCCATTCCATGCATGTTATAATTCATTACAAACTGATTATAACTTTTAGGCAATGAATTAAGAATGAGATCCGTGGCTAGCTCCAATGGGATTGGATAGCCAAGTTTCTCAAGGTGCTCTACATAACCTTTCATTTTAAGAAAGTGAGGACTCACTTGTTGCCCTTCATTCATTTTACAAGTAGTGAATGCAACAATGGTCTTGTACCTCTCTTGCCTAGCTTGCTCTTGAAACATGGTTCTCAACTCCACGCCTATCTCATAGGCTTCCAAATGTTCCAAACTTTGTTGGAGTTTTGAACACATAGCAGCAAGCATGAGACAACTTACATCTCTAGAATCATTACGATGTTTCTTGTAATTGTCTCTTTCTACCCTAGGGGCAGTAGGCGGTGGTTCAGCAGGGAGAGGCCCATCGAGAATGTACAACTTATCTTCTTGCCTAAGAACGATTCTTATGCTTCGGATCCAATCCATGAAGTTAGTACCATTCTCTTCGAGCTTATCCTTCTCAAGGATCGATCGCAACGACATTGATTGAGTGTTATTAGTCATTATCTACAAATATGCAAAATTTCAAACATTTAATAAGTACCGATTTTTCATTAAAGAGATAAAAAAATGTATTTTAAAACAAAATACTCCCACTAAATTATATAACCTTCATATACATCCAATGTATAATATAATTTAAATGGGTTGAGATCCCGCTTTAATCTAATTTTGAGTACGCTTTGGCGCACCGCTCAAAATTAAATCAATTAGGTAGACAACTCTTGTCAATCATATCTCATATGACTCTCAGTTCTTTTCATGAGATTCTTTAAGAAATCCAATTTCAAAAAGCATGTTAAATCTCATCTTTGCCTTAAGCCCAAAACTGTTTTGACGCTTAATTAAGTCCAACCATTTTAAACGCATAGGAAACTCTTATTCACTCATCTTGCTCAAACATGAATAAAATCAATGCACCTCGCTTTGGCGAGCCCACATAAAATTACTCATGTATAAACAAGTGTTTTAATCATGGCATAGCAAAAGGAATTAAAACTTTCTTTGAAGGTTCATCACATATAGCATATAACACATTTATGAGCACATAATATAAACATGTTATACATCAAGTTTAGCCACTAAATTAATCTCCATTAATTTAAGCATGATATTTATGTGTCATTAGTTTCTCTATAATTATGAGGATGAGACTATTTCAACTTTGGTTATTATCTCCAAATCAAGACAACAAGAAGTGCGGTCGAACTAAGCCATTAGGCAACCACAATCCCGCACTAATTCAAGAAACCAAGAAAGTAGTCCATGTGGCCGAAACTAAGCAATAGATGGTCTCGATGAACGTAGGCCAATTGCATTCACAATTCCACATGGATCTCCAATCATTGAATCTAGAACTTTGTTTCTCAATTTTAGCAATTATGAACTCTTCATAATTCTAACTTTGTTTTATCTTTGAAACTTTGATTGCGATCAAGTTTGGGAAACACAATCTCGATGAACGCAGATTAACCATCCAAACCTTGAACCAATCTTAGAATCACAAGACTAAAACAAATAGGAAAATCAAACCCCAAAATCCACACACAAACCAACTACCCAAAACCCATTCCAGATCAGCAAGTCTGGACTGGTTCTGTTACTGGTTTTGTTGAATCTTTCGAAAAATTCCAGATTCTGGTTTTTCAACCAAAATCAGATCTTCTGGTCAACTTGTGCGGCCGCCCAAAAACCCTTTTACGGTCGCCCAAAACTGTGCGGCCGCCTAAGGCGTTTTGTGCGGTCGCCCGGTGCCATCAGAATGTGCAGAATTTTCAAAGTTCGAAAATTTTGTCTCAAAATTGTTTTTCCCCGATTATTAAAACTTTGATCCAATCAAAAATTAATAATCAACAATTCTGAATCCACCATAATTTATTTATTGCGATTGAATCGTGCGATTAAAGTTGCAAAACAATAAACCACATAAAATCATATAACACATAAACAACATATATTCCAATATTCAAATCATGCAAGGCATATAAACAATTTACATACACATAACATGATCCAAGTATTGAATTAATCAACATGAACGGGGATCTGATACCACTGTTGGGTTTCCAAGTAACATGCGCAGCGGAATTTAGCATTTAAAATTTTAAGAAACCCAAAGCCATGGATCCGTTCATATGATTAAATCAAATACAACATAAGAATAAAGGAATAAACTAACCCTTGATGGCTATCAAATTCTCTTGGTCTTTGGTGGAGGTTTGAAGACTTGATCACGATCACAAAGCTTGAACACGAACTTTGAAGATGATGATTTTCACCCTCTAGCGGTATCCACACTTCGAACGAATATCAAAGGAGCTTCTTTGATCTTGGTTGCTAGACCAAATTGTGAAACACTTTTTCACAATCAAAAGAACTATATGGAATTTATTTTGTGTATTATTTTGTTCCTCAACCAAGAATGTCTTGGAACAAAATAAACCCTCTCTCAAACTCTTTGAGACTCACAAAATCATTAGCTTAGAGTGCTGGCCGAATTTGGTCTTTTATACACAAGTATGACCTATTCCAAATAGGAAACTTGTGTCAAAATCCTTCCAAAATTCGTTTCCAAATCAAATTAGGAATCTGCCACCCGACAGCACTGTGCGGCCGCCCAAATCATCTGTGCGGTCGCACAACTATCTGAAGCAAAACTGGTACAAAACTGTCCTAAGTGTGCGGCCGCCCAGTCAATACTGTGCGGTCGCCCACTCTTCAGAATGTCCAGAATTTCCAAAATTCCAATATAGTCCTTTTAAAGATTCGTTCTATTGTGTGTGACCCTCTAGGATTATACTAAGTTGGCAATGAGCTCAAACATGATCCCATAAGATATGATTAGGTTCTAGCAAACCTTCATACCTACCCAAATAGTATAACTAGATACAAGTTCGCATTCCTTTAGAATATGTCACAATCCCTTTGTCCACGATGTCATTGAACACAAGTCATGGTCAAACAGTCAACTTGTTTTGTTCAATACTTTCTCGATTCCGAATATGTTGATAATCCAAATGACATTGATCCAATCAATTCATCTGAGTCCGGCCGAACATTTCATCAACATCATTCCTACGAGTGGCCCAAGCTTGACATCTCTCCGAGGAGGGACAAATCCATTTAGCTTATTATTCTTCCCAACGGGATTCCGATTATGCCAATCATACCCTTTATAACTACCGTGTTAAGGTAGCGTTTGAATATGTCAAACACAATGTTCATCAAGTGGAAGACCATAATAACTTCATGTCTAAGGATTCAAATTACATAACTAATATGAGATATATGTATGACATAGACCATGACATAAATCTCATACAGCGGGTCATGTCCAGTACCTTGTTCCAAACAAGTACCCATAAATCTAACATGATCATCCCATGACCATTTAGCCTTTATACTAGTGCTTAACAAGTACTAGGGACGGGGATTATTATAAGTAAACATGAACAACAATAATAATCAAAACATCTCTTTATTGATATGAAATAAATGATAACAATTACAACGTTTATTAAACGTGCCTAGCGCACCACTACCAACAGTTTAAAGCACTAGAACCGCTCAGATAAAATGCACAGCGGAGTTTTGCGGTTTAGGTCAAACTGAATTATAAAGAGTAGGGCGGTTAAAATGGTTGAAAAAGGAATGATGCAACTGACAAGGCACAACTGAAGTATCACAAAAGTATGCAAATCATTTATCAAGTCATTTCACATAAAAGTAAATAAAGCTCATAAACATAAATGTAAATGACAAGACAGAAAATAAAGATCAAGGACACACAATTTGAAGAGGTTCGTTCTTGAAAGAACTACGTCCTCTACCTAGGTGGTTAGCTTAGGATTTTCTAATAGCTACTAGACTTGTATTGATTTAGAGGAGTTTTTACAAGATTACAAACGAATCCAAACTCTAAATAAACAATCTAACCTAACAATGCTATTATAACAACTTGTGTTTTTGAGGTATATAATCTATAAGAAAATATACTCCGGGTGTGTAGTGTGGAAAGAAATCAAGAGCTCAAAATATCTAAGTGATGGTGAGCAAATGATTACTTTCTGTGCAAGGCTGAGTTGTGATGATTTGAAGGCTTGAAGCTTTGATGAAGAACTCTGGGTTTGCTAAGGAGATGATAAAGATATGAATATCTGGGTTTTCAATCTTCAAAGCAAACTTGAATACTTGGGATATTCTCTTTGAAGCTCAGCAACCTTCATTGTTGAGAAATGAAGGCTATTTATAATGAAGGCATTAGTGACCGTTGGACAATAAGGTGAGTCATTGTATGGCGGTTTTATGCGCTGTCACAATCCCATTTGTTGACCTGTCACTGTCGTCCTTTGCTTTTGCTTTGTGGCAAGAAGTTGTTGGATCACTACCTGACATTGTCCTTTTAGTTGTTGGAAAAGTACAACGGTAACTTTTCAAAAAGCAAGACAAACCGACATTCCAAGAATAACTGAAACATGACTTGAAGTTTAAGGACAAGTCACCAGTCATTCATTTACAGTTGAAAAACGAATGTTTGTCTTAAAGGAGTAAATGACAGCAATAACTTCTTCAATATCTTGGTCGGCGGTTCCACCAGATGCATGTGCGGTTTCATGAATGGACTTGAAATGCGGTTTCATCAAAGACACAAACTGCGGTTTGATGAAGGACTTAAGGCACCATGCTGGCGGATTGAAGACGGCGGCTTGAGGGACACTAAACCGCTATGAATAAACCGATCATAACTCAGCCTAACTACTAAACATCTAGAAATGGACTTGTCTAAAAATTGAAGTAAAACTTCATTACAAGTAAACCTAAAGTCCATAAAAAGACACGTGGAATGGGTCAATCAAATCAGGTGGGTGTACTAACAATGAATCCTAACATAAGTCTTAGAATAGTTTACAACTCTTTACTTTTGATACTAGTATAAATAGGGGTTCCTGTTATCAAAACAATTCATGGTGAATTTTATTCAATTCAAAACTTTATTCTTGATGATCATCAATATTATTTATTCTCTACATGGTATCTAGAGCATAACGATCTTTTTTTCCTATGGCCGAGACCTCTACCTTGCCGAATTCGGCAGAACCCACAAAACCCTTAATCGTTGTCTCCCTTACCCACATACTCAAACTAACCCCCACAAATTACATAGGTTGGAAAACCCAAATAGTCGCTTCTCTTCGTGGTTATGATCTTCATCAGTTTATCGATGGCACTAACCTCACCCCACCCAAAGATCTGCCGAATCCTGAAGCCAATCCCTCTCTTCCGGACGATGCAACAGATGCTCAAAAAGCAGCAGCCCGTGTCACTGCAGCAACCATCCCTTCTACCATTCCGAATCCAGCCTATACTACGTGGTTTCGACAAGATCAACTTCTTCTTAGTGCCATCGCAGGGTCTTTATCTGCCCCACTCATACCGCTCATCTCCTCTTGCAATACCACCCAAGAAGTATGGAATACTTTGGCAAAAACATATGCCAATCCGTCGAAAGGTCATCTCAAACAAATCAAGGACAGACTTCGTACCATTACCAAAGGATCCCGCTCCATCACCGACTATATGCACGATCTCAAAACTTGTGCTGATCAATTAGCATCCCTTGGTCGCCCTCTTGATCCGGATGATTTGGTAGACAAAGTTCTTGAACAACTCCATGATTCAGACTATGATAGCTTCGTCAATGCAGTACAAACTCGAGATACACCCATATCCTTTGACGAGCTTCATGAAAAATTGATCAACAAAGAACTATCACTTAAGCATCGCTCCACATCAGGTCTCTCTTTTCCGGCTACAGTAGCATATGGAGCAAAGCAACCAGGCCGACCTTCCACACAACGCCAATACACCACCACCAACAACAACTCACCTCGGCCAAACCCTAATTCCTCACCTGCCCCTAATCGAACCAACACAAATCCTGCCAACAATTATAAGGGTAAATGTCAGTGGTGTCGGGTTGATGGACACTTTCTCTCTCAATATACTCTGTTCCGTCAGGCTTATCCCAATGCTGCCTTTCCCACTCCTTATACTCCTACTAGCCAACCACCTCAACATAACCCTAACCCCAACCGACAGCCATACAGGAGCCCCACCCAACCTTCACCTGCTGCCTACACTGCCCACACACCTTCTACACCTACTCCGGGATGGCTATTTGACAGTGGAGCAACTCATCATGCAACTAATGACCTTCACAATCTCTCCTTGCATACTCCATATGATGGTACTGAGGAACTCATAATTGGTGACAGCTCAGGTCTTTCTATCTCTCACATTGGCTCTACATCTCTTTCCCCTTCTCTCTCTTCTCTAAAATTAAATCATGTTCTCCATGTTCCTTCTATTTCCCGTAATATATTGTCTGTTTCAAAATTTTTTGTTGATAATCATGCCACAGGCACGTTCTTACATGATTATTTTGTTGTGAAGGATCTACGTACGAACACTCTCCTTTTCCAAGGCAAATCTAATTCCGGCATTTATGAATGGCTTTCGTCCCCTCCCGCTGTTCATGTCTCGGTTTCCTCCCGCACAGTCAATTAGCATCATCGTCTTGGTCATCCCTCCAATCAAATTCTACAGCATCTTAGTTCTAGTTTTAGCCTAGATATTCCTAGTAGTAGTAATTTAAATTGTAATTCCTGTGATTGAAACAAGAGTCACAAACTTCCGTTTAATGAAAATTCACTTTCTTCATCTGGTCTGCTTGATTTAATTTACAGTGATGTCTGGACTTCCCCCACCCTTTCGTTTGATGGCTACAAATATTATATCATTTTTGTCGACCACTTCACCAAATACATATGGTTTTACCCTCTCAAACACAAGAATGATGCCACCAAAGTCTTTGTCAATTTTCGGAATCTGGTCGAAAAATACTTTCAACGTTCCATTCTCACTATTTTCAGCGACAATGGTGGTGAATACATTGGTCTTCGTCCCCTTCTTCTCTCTCTTGGCATATCCCATCTTACGTCCCCCCCCCCCCATACCCCCGAACACAATGGGTACTCCGAGAGACGACATAGACACATTGTTGAAACGGGTCTCACATTTCTCTCCCACTCTCACATCCCTCACAAATTTTGGCCCCTTGCCTTCGTCACTGCGTGCTATTTGATCAATAGAATGCCCACCTACCCTCAACCTAAATTCTCCCTTTCATCAACGTCCTGGTGTTGACTATTCGGAGACCTTCAGTCCTGTCGTAAAACCAACCACAATTCGCACTGTCTTATCTCTTGCAGTCACCAGAGGTTGGTCTCTCCGCCAGGTAGATATAAACAATGATTTTCTTCAGGGGTCCTTGACTGAAGATGTGTATATGGTTCAGCCTCCGGGCTTTGTTGATGCTCATAATCCAACTCAGGTATGCAAGTTACAACAGGCAATTTATGGTCTCAAACAGGCACCTCGTGCGTGGTACACAAAACTAAAACAATATCTTTTATCAGTGTGTTTTCAAAATTTAAGATCAGACTCTTCTCTCTTTACTTACAGTCACGCAGATGGTTTTCTTGTACTCTTGGTTTATGTCGATGACATTATCATTACTGGTTCATCCATAGTGTTAATTGAATCATTCATTACCACCTTTGCAGCACGGTTTTCTCTCAAAGATCTTGGCCAGCTTTCTTACTTTCTTGGTGTGGAAGTTATTCCTCGCAAAGATGGTATATTTTTGAGCCAACATAAGTACATACAGGATCTTCTCTATCGGTATCACATGGACGATTCTACTCCGGTACCCACCCCACTCGTGCCGGATCCTTACCTCACTGCCTCATTCGGTACTTCATTGCAGAATCCCTCGGAATTTCGCCAGCTAGTGGGTTCCTTACAGTATCTCTCGTTGACACGGTGTGACTTATACTTTGCAGTTAATTGTCTCGCTCAGTTTATGCAACATCCGACAGACATTCATTGGGGTGTTCTCAAACGCATTCTGCGTTACTTATCAGGCACTCGTTCTCAAGGTCTTTTCCTACGTACTGCTTCTCCCGACACTCTTCATGCTTTTACTGATGCCGACTGGGCTGGTGACAAGTTAGATTACGTCTCCACTACTGGCTACTTGGTTTATCTTGGCACCAATCTTCTTTCTTGGAGCTCCAAGAAGCAACGTACTCTTGCTCGCTCATCGACAGAAGCTGAATATAGGGCGGTTGCTGCTACTTGTGCCGAGGTTCTATGGCTTCAGAACCTTCTCTCTGAACTTCGAGTTACTTCCTCTACTTAGCCGGTGATCTACTGTGACAACTTAGGAGCCACTTATGTTGCAGCTAATCCACGGTTTCACTCCAGAATGAAACATATTGCTTTAGATTATCACTTCGTTCGTGAACAAGTTCAGACTAACAAGTGACGGGTTACTCACATTTCTGGGGATGACAACCTTGCTGATGCCCTTACTAAGGCGTTGCCCAGCACCATATTTCTTTCTCTGCTCTCCAAGATTGGTCTTACCCTCCGGACGCCCATCTTGCGAGGGCATGATAGACAATAACCACATCCGAAACCCTAGCTTGAGGAGCAAGCTAGGGTAGCCGCCACATCAATTACCTCGGCATTCTTATTCTGTTTCCTAGTTAAACTCCTGTAGTGTATCTAAGTCTTAGAATAGTATACAACTCTTTACATTTGATACTAGTATAAATAGGGGTTCCTGTTATCAAAACAACATGGTCAATTTTATTCAATACAAAACTTTATTCTTGATGATCATCAATATTCTTTATTCTCTACAGGAGATGCAAAATGTGTACAATAGCATAGCGGTGAAGTTACAGTAAAAATAAGTTTTGATTCAGATAGAGGCCGATCGGCAGATTGTGCATGAGGTTTGGTGGGTGAATTTGTCTTTTGACGAGATGTTCCGTTCAGTTGCCTTATCCAATTTGAGTATATTTCCCTCACCCGCTCTCCCTGACACTTACTCTCTCGTTACACTCAATCTCTCGTTCTCTTAGTTATTTTGATTCACTTGCTTATTTGATTCATCTTTTCTCTTTGATTTGATTCTTGTTGTTGCGAGAGAACAATTGGTGGGAAATAGAATAAAATCAATTTAATTACACGGCTTTGATAGGACATTCGTAAGGGTCACCGGATGGGATGTGAGGGAAAAGGGATCGAAGGTGATCTTTCATACTGGAGATGAAGAACAATGGAAGGATTTCACTTTGACCTTTTTACCCTTTTAAAGTCACATGCATTTACATAATGACTGTTTAAAGGAAAAAGTGAATGTCGTAAGCACGAGTTACCTATGTTGCACAAAGTATCCAATTGAGGATTATTTTTTTTGCAAAAAAATGATACTCCATCTGTCCTTCCCAACTTAGGATTCTTGGTCCCCACACGGAGATTAAGGAAAACTAATATTTTAAGAGGAAAGAAAATGAGTAGATGAGGTGTTGTATGTAAAGTAAAATAGGATAGAGAATGAGTGGGAGGAATAGTAAGGAGATTGTTGTTATGAGTATGACAAGTGTGTCCCATTTAATATAAAAGTAATATAATCTTTCCATTTTGGGCCGGCCTAAGTCGAGTGGGACGCTAAAAAATGGCAAAACATCCAGATTCAGGCGTGACAGAGGGAGTATAAGTTACTTTAACTCGCTAAAGTGTCCAGCTGAGGTACATTTATTATTATTTTAGTTTTTTTCGTATATTAAAAGTTCAAGACAAATGCATTGCATTAAAAGTTCGAGACAAACACATTAGATGTTTTATACCCTTAAATAAGAATCAATATCCCCTACTAACAGTCTTTGGAGGGAAAGAAGTACCCAGTGGTTGAACAACATTATGATATGTATCTCCTTGTTCCACTCTCTTCATTCCTTCATTCTCCAAGCATTTGCACGTGTAGTAGTAGTATTCCTTTAATAATATGTGAATATTGCACATCATATGTTACGCACGCTGCAAACATATAGTCTGAAGGACTAGATAATCCCACAAACATAAATTATAGCTCTGTTCATTCAAAGGTACATGAATATTGACCTTGATGATCAGTTACAATCGCTAGAACAAGCAATAAAATGTTCAAATGGTGTTGGCTAGGCCTGTCAAAAGCAAAACGTGACACGCCAACCGCCTGACCTAACCCATTAATGTTATCGGGTTAAAATGGGTTACTTTCTTAACCCGTTAAAAGTTTTCATGTTAAATCATGTTGACTGGTTAATCCGTCATAACCCGTTTATAACAAAGTTATCAAAAAAAGAAAAACAATCACCAAACTATTAGAGAAATAAAAAAATGCGAGAATAGGATGAGATGAGAACGGGTGTTAGCATGAGGGATAGATTAGCTAGCCACCACAATGGTGTTACATTGGGAAACTCCATATGGTGGTTATGGTTCCTTTTTGACCTCTCTGATTTTTTTTTTTTCTATTATAACTAGACCTTCTTGGCCCCTAAGTCAGAGGGCCACGTTTGTACTAAAAAAAAAAAAAAAAAAAAAAAAAAAAACTGACAAGCTTTTCTTTTTATCCCTAAAAAACCCTACACACTCAATATGTTCTTGTTCTTGAAAGGGTAAGAATAACTAGCGCTTAAGGATAGATCAAGGCAAGGTTATCAAGGATGATCTTTCTCCCGTCTTGTGCACTAGTCATTCGATATACTAGCGACGCTTACAACAATGTAATCCGACAAAACTTATATTAACATGTTCTACATGCGATGAATATGCTATATAGGTTTATTATACATATGACTTGTGTTAGATTATATTATATTATGTTGAAACGGTAAGAACATGGATCTAAGACACTTTATGCATGATTGCACATATATACATTCTATAAAGACGGTCATCTAACTGGGTGAAACAGGGTGACGAACTTTAAGTCTTCCCACCTTTTTTTATCAGACCCCTAGCTTATAACCATATCCGTGTTTTTTCAAGTTGTACCCTTAATGAAAATGGCAAGACGACTCTTCTGTTTAATAATAAATGAGTTGATGTCATTAAATATTATACATTACTCCATCCGTCACATCTTATATTTAAAAAACGTCCCCTTTTCCATCGGTTACTTAAAAATCTCAAAAAATGGTTTTTAATTTTTTTAATTCATCACATTCCATATTCATAACAAGCTATTTCCTACCACAACCAAAATCATACTCCACATTCCACACTCACAACACCTTACTCCACTATTTATATTTTATAATAAAATAAATCATTGCTCCTTAAATTTGTTTGTGTATACATGCATGAAGAAGTCTTGTGTGAGACGGTCTCACACGTGAGACGGGTATTGTTGAGAGAGAAAATGGCACCGCCCCACCCATAAGGGGCAAACCATTTGCTCTCACACATGAGACCGTCTAACACAAGTTTTTGTCTACATGCATTTATGGTATAAGTGATTAATGAAATAATTTATGAGAATAAACCAATAAATCAACTATGAACCTTCTTGTCAATATGAAATATAAGAGTATATTATACGTGCAAGAGATATAAAACGATGTTCAATATAAGTCTTTAATGCAGAATGAATAAAGACATTACGGGAGTTATATAGTAAAAGTAAGTTTTATTTTTATTTTTAGTTAGACTTATGTTATCCTCAATCCATTGTTTGCGTTCTGTTACGGTTTCATCATTCATTTGGGTTATTCTCCTTTTCTTCAATTGTCACAACGTGATCATTATCTTTGTAGTAAGCATTTGTGTGTAACATATTTTTCATTACATAACAATGTTACACCGCTTTGAAGGTTTCGACACGGCTTAAAGAAATTAAATTTGTGAACGATTTGTTTCAGTAGAATACATATTTATTTTATTTGTTTCCATGAACGTTGGTGTGTGTGTTCAATGAATCTCAAGTCGAACAAGGCCCCCTTCCATTTTAAGAATCATCAAATCATATAAAAGAAGGGCATCAATTTGATTTTATATACTTCATCTGTTCCAAAATGATCTTCTCATCATTTTTTGTTGTTAACACAAAGGTACTTTGAGTAATAAATTTAGTTTAATCTAATTTTTCTAATAAACATTTAAAAATCCTTTCAAAAAAAAAAAAACATTTAAAAATTGTTATTAATAATAGTATGTATAATGATGTATCAATAACATATTTTAAATTTTCAATAAATATTTATATTAACCTAAATTTAATGCACAAAATAGATTAGTGTTAACATAAAAAAATAAAAAGATCATTTTAGGACATAGCAAATATCATCTTGACATCTCCAACATGTGACATGAGGTCATGATATGATGTCTTTTTAATGTGTATTTTTTGATATTTTATATACAGTTAAATTTATTTGCGTAGCCCCTAATAATAAATAGATGAGAAATGCTCAAAAAAAAAAAAAAATACCTTTTTGGAAGTTATTTTTTCCCACAAGTTTCCATTAAATTAAAATGCGCTGGAAGTTCCTATAGACTCTGCATGCACCATGCAATAATAATAATAAAAATGATACTGCATCAATACTACCGCATCCATCCACCACCACCGCTGGTCGCCGGACTTCGAGCTCCGACAGTCGCCGGAATCCGGGTGCCGATAGTCGCCAGCATGGAAGTGTGCAGTGTTATGCAATGCAGTACAATTGCTGAATGATAAAAATTTGTGTGAGACGGTCACACGTGAGACGAGTTTGGGTGAGAGAGTAAATGGTTTGGCCCCTATGGACGGGAAGGGACAAACCCATTTTCTTTCTTATCGAAATCCGTGTCATATGTAAAACCGTCTTATGTAAAACTTCCTCTTGCTGAATAATGCAACACGTTGTAACAGATTTTTATCATTTATGGGGATGAGATTTGTAAAAAAAAAAACATATTAGACACTGATAAATTGTAGGAGTGCGAGTGTGCGACTCAAAACTAGACATGCCCAAAAATAACCGAGAACCGGCGGAACCGGCCATACCCGAGAACCGTTGGAACCGGTAACCGAATGGAATCGGGAACCAGATTAAGACGGTTCGAATATGAATCCAGCAACTTTAGAACCGAGGAACCGCCGGTTCCGAAACCGGGAATTGAGATTCGGAACCGGGAACCGGGAACCGAACGGTTCCAGTCCAAACACAACGACTTTGGCCTTTGCACACCTTTGAGAAATATGAAATACCAATATTAAAAACAATAGCAACTAAATTTTTACAATAAGTGGATGTGGATTTTATATTGACATTTACCTTTTATGTTTTTTATTTGTAAGATATCTAATTCTAGTATTATTTGGCTAATAAAATATTAGCCTCACAAGATTAGTTATAATAATAATTTGATACAATAACTGCACATATGATACTAAAATGTCTTTTTATATACTATATAGTAATAAATAAATAAAATCTTAATGTAAAATAAATATTTAAGTAATTGGGAATAATTTAGTTTTATTGTTGATATATATGTCTTAAAAGTTACATTTTCTTAAAAATATTGTTACATTTTCCTAAAAGTATTGTTAGTTTTTTTTTTGTTTGCTTAATAATAAACTAACCAATTTTTTTTTTAGAAACTAACTTAATTTGTTAATTTTTCTAACCAATTTGGCTTAAAAAAAATCAAATCAGTTAGTTTTTCAATTGTGTTAACTCAAATCAATTAGTTTTCTAACGGATTTGGACTAAACTGCAAAAAAAGGTTAGGCAAATTCTCGTTTGCGGCCGTCTCACGCCGTGCGACGGGCGCGTGAGACGGACGCGCCATTTTCCACGTGTGTTAAAAAAAAAAAAAATCTTTAAAATGCTATATTTTGAGATTTATAAGTCAAAAAAAATATTTAAAAATACCGTTGTGTTCGTCTCGACGAGACGAATAAAACTACATAGGTCATGATATGGTTTGCTTTTTTTTTTTTTTAAACATTTTTTTACACATAAAAAAGTTTGAGGTGCTTGCCAGCTGAAATGTAACACTCTGTTCTGATAAAAGTAACACTTTCATCTTCAAAAAGTAACACTTTTTCTACTGTCAAATGTAACATCAATTTTACAAAAAAAATAAATAAATTTGTTTGCATTTCAATTGTTACTTTCTCAATAAAAAATTGTTACATTTCATATATAATGTTACATTAAGGAATATAAACTGTTACAATTGAGAAAAAAAAATGTTACATTCATTTTTTATAAAATGTAACATTAGTTTAGTTGTCAATCGTATGTTATTTTCGGAGAAAAAAATGTTACATTTGAAAAAATGAGTGTTACATTCCCTTATAAAAAGTGTTACATTAATTTAGTTGTCAATCTTTATGTTATCTTTATCTATTGTAGCAAAATTGTGGTATATTTTTTTTTTAAAAAAAGTGTTACATTTTGTTATAATAAGTGTTACTTTTGTTGGAAGGAAAAAAAGTATGGGTGGTACATTTTGAAAAAAAAGTGTTACATTTGAAAAAAGAATGTTACATTCCTTTATAAAAAGTGTTACATTAATTTAGTCGTTAATTTTTATGTTATCTTTAATCTATTGCATCAAAATTGTGGTACATTTTTGAAAGAAAAAAAAGTGTTACATTTGAAAAACAAAAGTGTTACATTTCATTATAAGAAGTGTTACTTTTGGTGGGAGGAAAAAAGGTCGTGGGGGCAAAAAAAAAAAAAAAAAAAAAAAAAAAAAAGAAGGTATGGTCGGCGCCGCACCCCATGCGACCGCCGCACCATAGACCTTCTCAAAAGGTTAACCGTGAAGGAACTGGATGAAACCAGTGGAACCGGAACATGCGAATAGAACCGAGAACCGTATTAAGACGGTTCGGATACGGTTCCAGCTATCCGAGAATCGGGACTGAAACCAGAACCGGAACCGGAACCGGAACCGGAACCGGATCGGTTTGGGCATGCCTACTCAAAAACGTGCCCTGTCCGCGGAAGCAACTAATCATCCCGGCGGCCGTCACACGTCGTGGTCTGTTTGTCTCTCTCATCAAATGATTGGACTCAATTTTTAACTTAATTAGCAAAAAAAGTATGGCGAAATTGGTGATTAAGACATGATGACGACGGCCATTTCCTAGAAAATAGAAGAAGAAGGCAGATAGAGAGATGGGAGACAGTTCCGGTTACAAGCACTATGTTGCTGGTCTACTCGCCGGCGTTGCCACCGTCATCACCGGTCATCCCTTCGACACCGTCAAGGTTTCCCCTCTTTTCTTCATTTATAGCCGCATTTGATTTTGGATTCCTGAATTTCCATCCATTTTTGGCTTTATCTGTTTCTCTTTATTTGGTATAAAACTGGATTGATGCAAGGGCAAGTATGATGGAGATAAAATAATGAGCCTAACGAAATTCGCGAATTGGGTAATCTATGGCTCCCTCCTTACCAAAATGAATGCATATTTTCTTGAAAATTTTGTCCCAAATGAGTGTCCATTTTTTTTTCTTTTTGTAGGACAAATTTTTTTTTACCAATTTTTTTCACTATTCATTATATATTTGGAAAACTAAAAGTTAAGAAATTGGAAACAATAATTTGTATGCATCTTTGTCATTTAATTATACTCCACCGCCCATAAATGAATGTCCAAATTTTTCACTTGGGGGACATCCTGCAATTGTCTACATTTTTTTTCTTTTAATCTCCCTTACCATCCAGAAACCCCAATCCTTTTTTCATTGCATGTTCCTGACTCTTCACTTTTTAGCTAATGACAAATGTACCTTCTCACATGGACCTCAAAACCAAGAGGGTGGTGTCAATCCTTGCGGTGCAAACCTTAAAAAGAATTGGCCTTTTGTGATGTCATAAAATGAAGGTGAGTGCAAGAAGTAATAATGTAAGATACTAATAGTAGATACCAGATACTCCCTCTGTCCAAGCACAAGTAGGACTAGAGGATTGGCACAATAATTAAGAAAATGGAGTATATGTGTTGTAGAAAATGAAGAGAGAGAATGAGTGGGGTAAATAGTAGTGTTGGTTGAATAAAATTGAGTGGTGGGAAATGAAGAGAGAGAATGAGTGAGGTTAAATAGTGGATAGAGTGAATATAAATATATTAAAACATTTCTATTTTGGGCAATCTCACTTGTGGTGGAACGGACCAAAAGGGAAAGAAGTCTCACTTCTGCTGGACGGAGGGAGTATATTCTTTGATTAGAACGCATCAGAAAATGTGGAAAAAAATAGAGTAAGCTCAACGTGGAACTAGACAGATCAAAGATAAAGAGTACCTCAGAATAAAGATTTGTAGATCCAAAATATGTGATTAATAGAAATCCATCCATATCCAAGGTGTCTTAAGATTGTCTTGTAGATATTGTCTTAACAATCACTTCTGATTCCTTTCTTATCGGTTCAAGCATTTATTATTTCTTTTATCAGGTCAAGCTCCAGAAACACAACACAGAAGGAAATGGAATTAAGTACAAGAATGGATGGCATTGTACTGCTAGGATTCTGAAGACAGAAGGAGTATGCCTCTTTACTTCTTGTGAGACCCACCTTCTTTAATCTTATCTGCATGTAGTAGATGTCATATAGTTGCCGAACTGTTAGAATGTGTTTTTTATATTTATCATTCGAGCTAAAGAAACTTACCCATTTTGATACAATAGTTCTGTCCCATATTAAGCTACGAATAACGGGGGGGGGGGGGGGGGTGGGGAACTTGAATTAAGGAAAAGTGTTTTATATTAAGGTGTTGTGACTTGTGAGTGTAGATAGTGGGGTAGGAATAGTAAATGGGTAGTTGTTGCGAGTATGGCAAGTGTGCCCCGTGATTTAAAAAGTAAACTAAAAAAATGTATTATATTGTGGGACACCCAAAATGGATTTTTTTGTAACTTAAGATGGGATGGAGGGAATATATGCCATCATCTCGTGTATGTTAAGGAGTATCTGAAGACTATGTGGTGGTAATAATAAATACACATTTTAATTGTAAGTCATGCACAATTAGCTATAAAGAAGGTTATAAGCCCGCTGAAGATCACAGGATCCAAGCCATGAGTCTTGCAGGTCTGGGTGCTCTAGTCGTGACTATGAACTCTTACCATTTGACTAAAGCTGGGCCCCCCGTTTTGTAATATGAAGAGATCACCTCACAATCTAATCAAGATATAGCTTCAAGGTTTTCCCTCTTTTTCGCCAGCCGAGAAAAGATGAAGAAGTGTAGTCATCAAATAGGTTATCAGTCACTGACTAAAATATGGAGGTGAAATTTTTGTCTTACCTTGCTTCTTCTCCAACGTCTCCACAGGAATCTTGCCTGGCAATGACCCCATCTCTGGGTATGCAATCAGGATGGAATTTGCTCCGCACAGGGTACTCTCTGCCCATTTGTACTTGACTGAGTACTTTTCTACCCTTTGGTTTGTGCAGAGTATTGTTTTGAGGGATTGCCCACTTGTGATGTTGGTATGACAAGTGGTCATGTGAGGACTTTGGTTGACATTTTGTGACAGGTCTAGGAGGGATATGATGACAATCGGGGTAGTGATTATGGATCAAAGGAAGACTTGCTAGTTAACGACTTTTGGGCAGGCTCTGGTAGTTTATATTTCTCCTCATCTTGCTATATCCGTGAGGTTTGAAGCTTTTTTGTCAGTCTTGTAGACAAAAGAGATTGACTCCAATGACAATTAAAAATTCCATCTCTTATTCGGGGCCGTAAGGAAATTGGAGAGGGAGGCTGTGATGACTCCGACTATCACATATCCTACTCCAGTACTTTAACTCTTAGCCGAAATAGTTAGTCTGTTGTGTGTAAAAAGTTTGAGTTGTCGGGCCTAATTTTGGTGGTAGTTGTTGATAGCAATGATGATTCTGTTGGTAAATATAAGGTCATTGGAGTATGCACTTCTTACTTGGTCCAAGGAAGAATGAGAAAGGTTATGAAGAAGTTGAGAACCAGGCCAAGTATGATATCTGACCCACCTAAAGAAGATTCCAGCTATGCTACGCGTTTGTGATGCCTTATGAGTGTATGCCGACTTTAGAAGATCCTTGGTTTATGCCCTGTCGAATGCGGATATTTTTGTTTGTAAAAATTAAGCCCTAAATAAGCTACCCAGAATGCCTATCCCATGCCTTTGGAAAGCTAGTGCAGGATTTCATTTGCGCTGGAAGCCTCAGATAAACAAAACTAATCTGTTAAGAGTACCAAATTTGTGATAGCAGTTAATGATTATATATATGAAAGTTGTTTACTTTCTCACTGTGTCTTGGTTTACCTTGATGAGAGTCAGCCACAATCACCTGGGTGTTGATAGTGTTTTGTAAGTTTTGTTTAATGAAAGTAAGTATACTTTGATGCTGTTTACCGATTGATAGCAAAAGCAAAGATTGAATATGAAGGGTTTACTAATTTAATTGTTGGATAACAACCATTTTCAATTTCTAGGGCAACATAGATTTCTCATTGGGAAGAATGATAATTGGTTAACTACGGATGCTCATGTAATAGGCTAACTCGTCAATCCCTCAACTTCTTCTCATTTTCTTTTTTTTGTCTTTAGTTGGGTTGGGGGTGGGGTAGTAGGGTTAGGAGGTTTCTAAATAGGTACGCATTGTTGGGCCCCTCTCTGACTGCTGAATGTTTCATACTCCCTCCGTTCCATAACAATGTGCACAAATTTCCTATTTGGGCGTTCCATTGATAAGTCAAACTTTCCTTAAATGGAAATTTTATATATTAATTTATTCAATGGGACCCACTTGTCATACATACAACAACTATCCACTATTCCCTACCCCACTTTCTCTCTCCTACACCACGTTTCATACTCACAACATTTAGCCACTACTATTCACTCATTAATTCCCGTGCACACTCAAAATTGTGCACATTGTTATGGGACGGAGGGAGTATAGCACAACTTAGGCATGGTATATGAGCCGTAATGGGGGCATGGTATCAGATTCGGGTGCTCCCTCGGCTGACATACATTGTTATCCTGATTAATATTATGTCCAATAACAGTCTGTTCAGTTCGGCTCCTTTTTAGATGATTGGTATGTTAACATGAGGGAAGTTGAGTCAATTACCAGTGTGTGTGTATTCTGAACTAGAAGTTGTGTTTGGCAGGTAAGAGGACTTTACCGAGGTGCAACACCTTCTTTTGTGGGAATGGCTTTTGAAAGTTCACTTGTTTTTGGCATTTACTCCCAAACAAAGCAAGCACTTCAGGTTTGTTGATTTCTTTGCCTGATTAATTTGCATTTGTATCATCAAAATGCTTTTTAGTAGCGGTCAAACACTCTGTATAGGGTCTCATTTCGCTTATGCATATTGCGTCTACTTAAACATTTGCATCTGCTTGAAGGGAGGAATTCAACATGGGAAACCAGAGATCAAAGCTGTAATACCTTCAGCAGCTTTTGGTGGATCTATTATCAGCTTTATATTGTGTCCATCAGAGCTAGTTAAGGTAACTCTAAAATGGAGTTTTATAGCCCCTCCGTCCCAAAATGATCTTCCCATTTGACTATTTAAACTTTTTAAGGATATGAACGCTTGATTCACTAGTCATGTTTTGTTTATGCACTACTAAGTTTAAATCGTAGAAATGGTAAGAACCCTTTGGGACAACGAAAAATGGCAAATGGGAAGATCATTTTGGGACAGAGGGTGTATCACCTTCACGAGCTGTATATCATGCTTGTGACATTGTTTATCCAGTGTAGGATGCAAATTCAAGGTGCTGATTCGGTTGTTCCAAACTCCAGTAGATACAGTGGTCCTCTTGATTGTGCCATTAAGACCGTCAAAAGCGAAGGGGTAAGGAACATTTGCCTGCATCTTTACTTAGAAATCTGTAGTAGCTATTAGCTTATTAACCACATTTCCAGGTTTCAGGTATCTTTCGAGGAGGAACCACGACTTTGTTTCGAGAATCTATTGGAAATGCAGTCTTCTTTACCACATACGAGTATGTGCGGTATTACATGCATTTACAAATGAAGGCTTCTTCTTCAGATCCCTCAAATTTGGTTGATGTCGGAGTGGGAATCTTGAGTGGTGGCCTTGGCGGTATAGCAGTAAGTTTCACCATTACTCGGTTTAATCTTATCACAACTGACTTCATTTCACGGTTTTGATCCATACTTGATCTCTCTTCTGTCTCGTTTGTTCTACAATCTCATCGATCTTCTTCTTTCTTTGTTTTGGGTTTCATATTTCTTTCGGCGTTACTGATCCAGTTTTGGTCTGCTGTTCTGCCTTTGGATGTGGCAAAAACAATAATCCAAACTTCCCCAGATAAGAGCGCTACTAGAAATCCTTTTTATATACTTAAGTCGGTAAGATATTTGAATACAAATTATTTCATACTACGGAGCTGATTCCTTATCATAAAATAAAATACTGGATCTAGACTTACCGAGTTTCTTTTGATAGATCTACAGGAGGTCTGGACTTAAAGGATGCTACACAGGTTTAGGTCCCACAGTAGCAAGGGCATTTCCTGCAAATGCTACTGCAATAGTCACTTTTGAACTAGCTGTAAAAATGTTGGGGATCAGACGTGATTAACATTGGTGCACCATTTAACAAGCTATTCAGCTTATCTTTCTTGGCGTTGCGGCTTCCATATGATTTGATGCTTGTTATACAGTTTTCTCTACTTCCCTTGTGAAAGCCTGAAGGCATCCTACTATTACGAGAAGATTTTCAAATGATTATTGTGAGATAAGATAATTTCCCGACTCCGTCCACTATATATTTGTCGGCTGATAAAATGACCATGATTCATCTGAGTGTTTTTGAAATGTACCTAAGATCCCCCTTCTCTTTTTGTGGAGGGGAGGATTTTAGTGATTACAATTTTAACATTTGTTACAGGCATCCTTAGATCATCTTCATAATTCGGATCTTCAGCTATACTTGATTTTCAGCTGTTTTGTATTGTGCAGAGCCGATTATTATTTGCAATAATAATTTATTAACAAGTTTACTCACCGATGTGTTAACACGTGTGTCCTTAAGCATATTTGATTATATGCAATATGTTGTCCTCTTGCATATTTACTTTTTGCTTGTCTGATTTCTGTGCTGGCTAGTGGTAGAGCCACAATTGCTCTGTTTTTTCTGTGTTAGTAGTTCACTAACTCTAGTCCAAGAATTATAGCAACATATATTGTTTACTCCGTATTAAATCTCTTGTAGAAATGAAAGACATGCCATTAAATTGTGTTGCCTTTGTTGTTGGGTGAGACAGATACGTTTATACTAAAATGAGAATGCCTTATTTTATTATTTATGTTGATTCTGAGGACACGAAACTTGCAGAAATCTATGGGATAGAATTCTGAGTTTGCATTTTACTAAATGCTCCGGAAAACCTACTCTAGGCTTGAAACTAAACCAAAGCTGGAAAATTTGGTTCTGCATTTCCACTTGCAGATATCTTTCTCTTCATCTACGCTGATCCGGGCTTGTAATACCAGAGATTATATAACTTATCTAGGTGTGTTATAGAAAAGGGGAAAATGGCCTGCTAAGTCAGGTCAGGACTAGATGAAAAAAGGCAGTAGGATGGTAAACTCAGGTAGTGGAAGCAATTGAACTTTTTATTATATTTCCATCTGGATTTGTGGTGTATGTCAACAGATTTTTGAGGTTGAAGATAAATCGACCCCCAGGTATGGGACTTGGGAGCACTGAAATCTAAGCAAAGGATGAGAATTCGTGTCAAGGCCGTATAGCAATGCTTGAAATATGAGCTGATATACTTGTGATCTAGATAAATGTATTATTTTTTAAACTGTGGTTGCATTGCTACTTCTCTTGCATCATTTGCTTTGATTAAACTTTGCAGAATGCCTCAAGACGGACATGGAAAATCCTTCCACAACTTAAAGATCTTCTGGTCTATTCAGGTACTCAATTTTCTTCTGTCAAATCTATGTCAGCCATTTGACAAAATAAGGTTTACATGTTGCACTTGATATTATATCAGCATGTATATTGTTCCTATCATATTATACTGATGTTTGATTTAACTCATTGTTTTCTTGATTTTTAATATTTGAGTCGCATCATATTCCCGGCCCTCTACTCGTAAAATGGATATTCATACTTCGTTTTTATTATTATTACCATTATTATTATTACTATTATTATTATTATATATATATATATATATATATATATATATATATATTTTATAGTTTCATCACCCTTGAACAATGTGTAATCCCCTTTTGAGACACAGGCAACAAAGAAGACTGATTAAAGCTCATACATGCTAACTTAAATTAGTGCATTACTCAACTATTAACCATCCTTCCATTACATTAGTGAAACATAAGTTGGAACATTAATACTGCATTGTACTATCGTGCGATGGCAATATGTTCACCTAGAAGTTAAGAGTAAACAGTATAAATGGAATGGTTCTAGACAAGAATTCAGGAAGGAAAGTTTGAGAAGAAAGGGTACACATTCCCTTTTCTATATGATTACTTGGTAGGTTACCTGTGATAAATATAGAGAGCTGAGTAACTGTTGATACTGTGTTGCTGATCCTAGTGGCTTTCACTTTTTGGGGTCAAGTCTTTTGGAGAACTCTTAATAGATGTTGTAATCCTCATGTTTTTTTTTTCCCCCTAGCAGCTACTTTTACTTGAAAATCTAAGGTTTCCACAAACTAATGGCCATTCCCTTAGATATTTGCTTGCGGTCATCTCCTGGCTTCATGAGGAGACTCATGGACATATTTTTTGGTTGCCCATTTACATGGAAGCTGTGGTCTAATGTTTGATTTATATCTGAAGTCACCGTTTCTTGTTTTGTTATATTTGACTCGCATCATATTCACGACCCTTTACTAGTAAAATGGGGAGTTGTATTCGTACTTTGGGATTGTTTTTCCCCGAGTTTCATCACTCTTGAACAATGTGTAATCCTCTTTTGGGACAGGCAAAGAATAAGACTGATTAAAGCTCTAAAGCTATCTTAAAATTAGTACATTACTCAACTATTAACCATCCCCCCATCACACCAGAGAAACTTGAGTCAGAAGCAATATGAAAGTGATATATTAATATGCTTTGCACTATAATGGATGGCAACAAGTTCACGTAGAAGAAGTTAAGAGTAAATAGTATAAAGGGAATGGTTATAGTCAAGAATTCAGCAAGGAAAGTTTTAGAAGAAAGGGTACACACTTCCATTTTTATATGATTACTTGGTAGGTTACCTGGGATAAATATGGAGAGCCAAGTAACTGTAGATACTGTGTTGCTGATCCTAGCGGGTTTCACTTTTTGGGTGTCAAGTCTCTTGGGAAACTCTTAATCGATGTTCTAATCATCATATTTTTTCTGGCAGCTCTTTTATTTTGAAATCTTAGGTTCCCACAAACTTAAGGCCATTCCCTTAGATATTTATGTGCTTCATGTCCTGGCTTCTTGAGGAGATTCATGGACATCTATTTTTGGCTGCCCATTTACATGGAAGCTGTGGTCTAACATGTTGATATTTGCAGTGAAGGCTGGGTGAGCCTCTGCCTGAGTTAGGCTTTGGTCTTGATTAGAAGGCTGTTGGGATTTTTTTGGCAGTAATCAGTATGAGAAGTTTAGTCCATTATTTATGTTTTGGAAGGAGCGGAATTCTAGAATCTTTGGAGGTGAAGGATTGCCTTTTTGTTTTGTTGAAGGACTGATTTCCATTTAGTTCGTTAGCTATAGGAGATTTTAGAGGGGCCAGGCAAGTAGCAACTATTGCCGGAGATTTGAGCATAGCCTTTCTTCTTTTATCATTCTTTTATTCAATTTCTGCCTCAGCAAGTGACTTATCGACGTTCTCTATTTTCTGATCTTGATTTAAGAAGTAATTTTATTAAAAAATAAAATAAAATTGGAGGTAATTCAAGTTATTAAAAATAGGGCACTAATCACTTGTAATAGAGATTCAAATCATACAATGTACTAGTCGCACGTATTCCTAATCTGTACTTATCATATGACAAACTGTCCTAACATAAAACGTCAGTTGTATCCATGGACTTGCTATGAGTTTTGCCTGGTGAGAGAAGTATCTGTATGAAATTCAGATTGATGGTCAGACAGGCTTTTTGTTGGGCATGGTATCACACTAATGCATTTGGTTTAACAATTATATGAGGTTCACCTTAGATTTAATTTTTTAAGCTTAGGTTTTTAATTCCTAGTTCTTCCTGAAGGAAGTATAATCTAAGAAGTAATCATACTTGTATGCTTTATATAAAGAGAATTGTATAAGAAGGAGATCAATATTCGAATAGATGGACAAGGGGTCCATCTACAAAGAAGAAGTAAAGAATACATAGCAACAACCCAGAGTCCCTCTTCAGTCATTATGTGATAAGCCTCTTTAGGCACAATTAGCATACGCCTAAATAGAAGCTAATAAAGCACATTTTCCCATAAGAGATGCCTCGGTCTCCCGTTCTTCCCATCCAAATACACCAACAAACTGCAAAGACCATGCAATATATCCCCTAGCATCTTCTCAACCATACCCTTTGAACTGAACTGAACTGAATGTGAAGAAAAGAAAGGGATTACTCACCCAACAAAAAAAGATGCCCTTTTCCAACCAGCAAGAAGTTTATTACTACCTCTGTCCCAAAATGAATGTCCAAATCTGCAAGATTCATGTCAGGACGGAGAGTAACTCTTTCTACTACCGGGTCCCAAAAAGAAATGGTCCTCGGACTACCACCCAAAGGTAATTTGAGTTAGGATAAAGGCCAAGAAAGGACTTAGCACTCAATCAAAGGAGCATGCTTGGTACCCCTCCCCCTCGAATATTGATCCCAATAACTCAACACTTGGCCAAATTAATTTTCATTGTGGTAAGCAATTTTGAATATCCTCCGCTCGGAACAGCATAGTATCCCAAAAACTAAATGAGAAATCATGAAATTTTCCCTACCTACCTTGCACCTTTTCACAATTCTTATCTTAACATTCATTAAAAACCTACTCAAGATTTCTGCCACAAGCCTAAACAAAAATGGAAATAGAGAATCTTTATGTTGTATCCCTCTTGAAATCTCTAACCACTCTTGAGCCCTACCATTGACAATGACTGAAAAATCCGGGGCCTGAAAGCATCACATAATTCCACCGCTGCCATCTAACCCCAAAACCCTCACACTCAAGACATGACCTAAGATGCCCACATACTCAAACGCAAGTTTTTTTTTTTTTTTTTGAAATCAAGCTTCATCACAACACCCTTATTACACTCCTCTGTAAATCCCCCGTATTCTCATTTGCAATCAACACCACATCAACACGTTGCGTTCCCCCAATATAAGCACTCTGAGCTTCGGTCAACATATCCCTCAGTCTAAGTGATAGAACCTTTGTAATGATCTTATAAACGCTCGTCACCAAACTGATAGACCTAAAATCATTTACCTCAAGAGAACATCCATTTTGGCACTAGAGTAATAAATGTAGAGTTTAGGGCGTTGCTTGCGCTGCTTTTAGGGGATTTTTTAATTTGGATTTGAAGAGGGATCGAGTGACTGTGTAGCTCTTGTTTGTTTTGTTGCTTTTTCTTTCGTTTTGTATTCTTCGGTGGACAGTTGGTGTGTCTCTTCTATATTCTTCTCATTAATCAAATATATCTCTTTTCTTATCAAATAAATTAATAAATGTATAGTTTTTACTCTTGCCTACGATATCGTTACTAAAGGAGAACACCCTCAAGTAAGAAGGTACAAAATGACATGTTGAGGACACCCTGAATTTATGGTATATAGTGTATAGAGTTATTTCCTTCCATTTAAACATCAATATGAGAACAATGAGTCAAGATTTAAGACTTGATTAACATCAATTAAGGCATCATTAATGCAAATTGGAGCTCACACTTAGTACATAAATTCATTGGGCACCCGCCTTTTGTTAAGAGAAGTCCGTATATAAGACCAGTTGTGTTATGAGTCAAAACACAACGAATTTGAATGAAACACAGATTATTCCATTATGGAGCGTGTCTGATGTGTTTTAGCGTGTCAAGTGAGGTAATGTCTGCATCCCACACATACGCCTTTGAAGAGTGTTAGTTTCATAGGAGGTATTGACTGTGATATCAACTATCCTAAGAATTTAAGAGATAGAGAAGAGGCATCAGATACAGCTAAGAAACACGGAGTATTAATCATGGAGCTCAAGGGGACTATGATGAATGACCAAATACAAAATCAGATTGTCAATGCATACAATGACTTGGAGTTCTATTAGCTATAAGAAGAAAGAGCACCTGAGGTGTTTTTATGATAATTATGCTCCGAAACATTGTCGGAAATCCTTATGAAGTTCTTAATACTTAGTTAATGAGTGATAACTCTTGCATAATGAAGTCCCATGATTGACAGAAGAGAGAGAGCATCTTATAGAATATAAATAGAGTCTCTGCTTTGATCATAAATCAAAAGGGACACTTGGAGAATAATCTGTCTGCTGCTAGTTGATTTCTTCCTTCAATATTGACCTTCTTGTCCGCCCGACCCTTCTCCATAAGTCTCGTATGAGCTTTTGCGGCGACGCTCATTATGGCCAGCCAAACGCCTGCGACAACTCCTTTTGGTGTCATCAAACTCAGAAAGGTCATGGAACCTGCACAAGGCACCAAAAACGAAGCAAAGTGAAGAAGGTTCTACTAAGTTTTCATTATTCTGCTGATCTCATTATTCAGTGACGGAGCCAGGATTTTTTTAAAACGGGGGCAAGATATTTTTATTTTAGAATATTGTGATGCAATACCTAAATTTAATTTAACGGGCAAAAATATGATAGTGTTATTTTTTCTTTGTCTAAAGGGGGGAAAATATAATTTTTCCATAGTAAAAATAACAAACTGAAAAAAATTACTAGTACTAATTTAGTACAGTTTGAAAGTCGATAGGGGCAATTGCCCCCCTTTATAGGCATGGCTCCGTCCATGCCCTCATTAGGAGCCAAGTATTAGTAAAAGTAACTACTAACTCTGTCCCTAAATGAGTGTCCAAATTTCATTTTAAGGGACAACTGAAAATGTCAACTTTTTGTACACTTTGGTGGCAAAGATTCATATATAATCTTGTAATTTCCTTTCCAAACATTTAGTTTTGCACGTATAAAGAGACCGGTGAAATTTTTTTCCAAAAAAAACATTTAGGGACAAAGTTATGCTAAAAAAAGACACTCATTTTGGGACAAAGATTTCTTGAAAATGGACACTCATTTAGGGACAGAGGGAGTACAATTTTATACTTAATACATAGGTAGTTGAGATGCCATCTTAGTTGAATCCCTTATTAGTAGTCCATACTTTGAATCAGATACTTAAAATCCAAATATATCTGGCATGCTTCGGCCATCTACGAGAACCATGAGATCGCACCACACATCATAGAAACTGTGAATGTCCAAGCGCAAATCAAGCATGGCTGAGCTGGACCCTTCACCTCTTACTCGAATTAACACTCTTCATATTCTCTGTCACAGAATAGTCAAGAAACACAAACCCAATTCTTACCTCTTTACATACTTTTTTTTTTTTACTATGATTAGTACTAATTCTATAGTTGTGCTTCTCTGTTCAATGATTGCCGGTGAATTAGTAAAGGAATGATCTTCATTCTCTCATCCTATAATCCTCTGTCTATGATCATGCACTTCAAAACTAGTTAACCTTCTATAGAACTAGTATCAAACATAAACTTCTTGGCAGTATATGATGATTGAAGTAGAAGTAATATTTCTTGAAAATAAGGGTGTTCCTAACCTGCTGCATTGCTGACAGAAACGTTGATGGAGTCCCGCAATGATAACAATGGGAGCCTTAGCATGATGCTCACAGACTTTGTGTCGTCGGTGGTAGGCCTTACAATTACTCATATCGGTGGAGCAATCTTCCACCTGGCAACTAGGCTGCGCGGACCCTCCACTACCGGATCCTTTTCTCCCCGTTTGACTCAATGCCCTTTTCTTCTTATTGTTATTATTATTATCTTCTCCATAATCTTCATCATTATCCTCTTCCTCCATCATTCCCATCTCACCTCTCATGGCACTCATATTCTTCTCGATACAGCTTTGCTATGCTTAATATCCTGGGTGGTGAAGCAAGGGCAGTATGTATAGAGAGAGAAGGCGAAAAAAGGAGAGGAGAAAGAAAGTTAAACTTTGACAGAAAGGTGAAAAAAGAAAGAAGTGTGTGTGAGGACCACGACCAGGGGGCTCCATTTTTATTCCCATAATCTTGAAAGAATAATGGTGGGTAGGGTGCTAGGCCTAAATTTGTTCAGCAAGAGCAATTATAGGTGTTAATGATGGTGTTAAGTTCCCTTAGTTCAAACTTTCTCGTGACAGTATAGGCATTATTGCCTAAGATATACAGTGACTAACATCTTTACATTGTTTAGGGAGTCTTTGTTGTGCAGCAAAATACACCAACAGCCATTTAACTGGTGAGTCCGTAACAATATTTCGTGATGCATTTATTTTTCTTTTTATTTATTTATTTATTTATTTATTGTGAACTGAGAAATACTCCATTCCGGAATGATGTTCCTGCCTTCTTGTTGTTAGTTTGAATGAACTTTGAGCAATAATCCTACTGAAAATCGAAAACTTGTTATATACACCATTATAAATACTATCAATAACAATTTTTTGGATTTTCATTTGGAGAACTAAATAAACATAAAATTATTGTTCAAAATTCATTCAAACTAACTGCAAAAAGAAGTGGGAACATCTTTCGGGATGGAGGGAGTAACATTCTGCACATCTCCTTTCCCTCCCCTCTCCCCCCCCTCCTGAGATGCTACTGGTAACAATCATGCGTGTTTGCTGTTGGAACTGTTAGTACTTATTTTTTTTACATGTACAAAGTTGTTGAGGCCTTGTAATGGTTTCTATTACTGCTCCGTTCATGTTTTCAAACACATGGGCTATGTTTGGCTGCACAATTTCAGGGATTCTGGGATTTGAATTGGAAGAAATTTTTGAATTCCAAGGAGCCTCAAATTCCAATTCCAAGGCATGGGTGAGATTCAGGGGCCAAACATAGTCTTAACACTGTTTTAAGTTGTATGAAAGTAATGAAGTTAAGAGGTAAAGAAACTTTACGCCATTTAGATTTCTTTTCTGAAGCTTGTCTATCGACTCTGGTTATAAGTTTGGTTCTGAGTCCGGCATTTGTTTTTAATTGTTATTTTTTCGTTTATTTATTGACATAGAGATATTTTGATTTCATAAAATCTTTTCAGGTTAATAGGATGGATATAGCTTAGAACAACCTTTACTTTTGGAAGTAAGCCGAGGTCGGCGAGGGGTAAGATGTTTTGGTTCAGTTCGGTCCGAATAAAAAAATATCTTGCAGCACTTGAGAGATTCTTTGTGTCCATTTCCGACCTCTATATTTCTCTGACGAGTCCTCGCAATTCTGCTCAGTTGAAAGGGAGTAAATATTGAGAACAAACCACTAGGTATGGGTTCATTTTCTTTATTCCTATGTTGTCCCAACCAATCTGGATTGATTACATGCTAAATAACCTAATTATTTAGCTGAAAACTAACCAATCACACGCACTGCCTCGTTGTTGAAATAGAAAATCAAGAAAAATAAGCGAGACTAATAACTAACTGAGCAATGCTAGGGTTACATAAACTTTTTACAAGATTTAGGTTACAAATACAGTTCATGATTGGACATTTAATTAATGAACATTGGGGTTGTTAACAAACACAACATCCAGTCATTCAATGCCAACTGTATTTGTAACCCAAATTTTGTAAGAAGTTTTTGTAGCTTTATTATTACTCTAACTATATTTTCCTTCATTCTCGACCACCAGTTTTCCGAAAATGCTTGTACGGTACAAGTGCTTCGATGCATGGTAGTCTTTGTCAAGTGAGATGATTCTTGCACATATAGGTGTATGATAGGAAAGTGAAAGGTGAATTTGTTGCTAGTATGGTCCAAATTATTCGATGTAGTTGTCTAGTCGCATTTTTGGCCAATTCTTCCTTTATTGTTTGTTCTCACACTAAATTTGGGTTGGCCAATAAATTTGCTGGAGAGGGGCCTATCTAACTTTACTTGAGTGACATACTACTCTACATTTATCATCAAAATTGGGCCACAATAGTACATTGGCATATAGTTTGGTCCCCCTTACCTTAGGACATTTCTTGCCCTTTGGCTTGTGTCCAAAAATTTGTCCTCTCAATTTCTCACTACTGTGGGGACAAAACGAGTGTGTTCATAAGTACTATAGATATACATAGAGCCGGCCCTAACATTTTAGCCAAAATCTTGCGTAAAACGCGTTTTACGTATGTTCCAGGAAAAACGTGTTTCAGTTGCATTTTTGAAAATATGTGGAACTTTTTTAAAAAACGTGCGGTGACATTTTTGTAAATAATCGGAACTTTTCAAATGGTTCTGGATATCAATATAAAGCCTTCTGGATATGATTTTCAAGCCCATAAACCTTCTGGATATCAAGCTCAAGAGGTTTTGGATATAAATAACAAGGTCTTTTGGATATAATTTAACAAGCATTGCATGTGAGAATTATTATTATTATTATTTTTTTTTTAAAAAGCTGAAAAGAACATTTGAGACTAATAGCCAGAACCTTTAAAAGTGAAAGCTAGAAGGTTTTTTTTGGAAAGAAATTTGAAGAACAGTTGATGTGTTAATAGATAGCCAGAAACAATTTTTAGGATAACCAGTTGCTGTGTTACGAAGGTCCAGCGAGTGTGTTGAGGAGCGCCATATGATTAGAAAGAAAAAACACGTCTTTCCTACTCATTAGGGAAAACACGTTTTACATGAGACTAACGCAACATTTTATGGGTCTGGGGCAAAGTTAAACGGCGAGTCATAACAATAAAGATTTACTAAGGAGCTTATAGCTCAATGGTATCCGGTGGATGGATAGAGGTCTCTCTTAGCAAGAGGTCTCAGGTTGATCATTCAGATGGCGCGGGACGTCTACGGCAAGGAGGCTACCAGATGGCGCAGGACGTCTGTGGCAAGAAGACTACCAGATGGCGGGACGTCTATGAGCGATTTCTAGAGAGGCAAGTATCATTCGCTGTAATAGGTTCCAATATAAGAATTTGTAATAGACATAGCTATAGATCTGTAATAGGCTTCTTAGGAGTTTGTAACACGATGACAATTGCCTTGAATGAATGATGTGATACAAACTTTCAAAAAAAAAAAAAAACAATAAAGATTTTGCATTTCAGATCCCAAATTGATACTCCATCTGTCCCGCTTTAAGGTTCTTACTTTCCTTTTTAGTCTGTCCTAATTTAAGGTTCTTACTTTGCTTTATTACCTAAAATGGAAAGTGGGACCCACTTGTCATTCTCGTAACAAAAACTCCCTACCCACTTTCTCTCTTCCACTTTACTTTTCATACTCACAACATTTTTTTTTTTAATTTCCGTGCAAAGTTAAACTAAGAATTTTAAATGGGGACGGAGGGAGTATAATAGTAGTTTTGATTTTTAATTTGGGTAGGCGGACACCCCTAATTTTGAAAATAGTAAAATGGGTTCAAATTCAGGAGGTATTCATCTCAACAGGAAGTAAATCACACGTAGATCACGCTTTCAGATGATCTATGCATTTTTTCCATCCCTCCCATATACTCACTCCGTCCCAAAATGATCTTCGCGTTTGACAATTCAAACTTTTTAAAGATATGAACACTTGATTCACTAGCCATGGTTTGTTTATGCCTTTTTAAGGCCAAATATATATATATAAATATATATATATATATTAAAGTTGGTGAGGATAGTTATGCTATTGACATGTGGATAAACTATAGAAAAGCTTGCATATGTTGATGCCACATCAATCCTACCAACATAAATATGTAACTTTTCAAAATCTTTTTCTTAGCTAATAGTATTAGCTAATACTATTAGTTACTATATATGGTAACTATTATTATAGTAACTATTACTATTATTAGTAATAGTTAACTGTAGTTAACTATTACTAATAATATTAATAGTTACTATAATAGTTAACTATTAAAGTTAACTCTTACTATTATTAGTAATAGTTAACTATAATAGTTAACAATAGTTAACTATAGTATTTACTTTATGTAGTAATTAATAGTATTAGCTAATATCAATATCAAGCAAATAATGATTAATTATTAATAGTAAACTATTATTATATTTTATATTTTTTTAATTAGAGTTAATTATTAAATAATTAAAAATTATTATTAATTAATAGTATTAGTTAATCAGAATTTTTATCATATATATATATATATATATATATATTAATTATTGCTATTAATAATAATATTAGTTAACCATAATTGTTATATAATTTAACTATTATTAATAGTATCAGCTAATAATTATACAATATATGCTAATATTTAGTATTAACATTACTCACTCCGTCTAAGAGTTAGATTTCTACTTTCTATTTTAATATATTCCAGAGAGTCTTTCTCAAATTAACAAATTATAAGAAAAGATGAATAGTGTTTTGGACTATATTTTCTTTCTAATGCTTCTATAATTACAAAAAGACCAAACTTACTAACTTATATATTATCTACTTGCACTATGAATTGTGTTTTGGACATCTATATTCTCCGCCCACCTGCAATGTTTCTCCATTTTCTATTATTTTTTAATAAGTGTGCGTAAGCAAAGTAGGACTCTTACTCTAAGAAAATGGAGTATTAATTAATCATAACAGTTACTAGATATATAAATTATTACTATTAATATTATTAGTTAATTAATTTATTATTCTACTAACACATTATATGTACACTATAGACTTTTATATTTACTAATTATAATGTGTATATATAATAAAAAATAATTTATTGGACAATAGCTAATATTATTAAGTCAATCATGTATAGAATTAAAAGTTAATTCATAATAATAATAAATCATCTTTAATTTCAAGTTTTAATTATCATAATAAATACAAATTATATGCAACAAAAGCTATTTTTTTTTAACACAATTGTCCTAAATTTGTAAGGAAATGTTTTAATTCATATACAATATACTTATATACCCAAAAATATTATGTTTCTTTATTAAATAAAAATAGCAAAAAAAAAAAAAAAAAGCAAAAAGATGACAAATTAGTTTCCCGTGCAAAGTACGGGTTACCTACTAGTTATATAAATGAGAAGAAGTTTTTGGGACAATGAGAAATGGCAAATAGGAAGATCATTTTGGGACGGAGGGAGTAAAATGTCCCTCTCTGCTTTATTAAAAAATCAAGTAGGAGTATTGTTTTAAGGGAAATAAAAAAGTTACAAAAGATATAGACTACAAAATGAGGTGTCATAATTGTGTTGGTGTTTTTAATTAGAGTGTGGCGGGCCCATACCGTTGCAACAAATAAAATATCGCCATTTCATTTTGTATATATCATTTTGTGATTTTTTTTTTGTAATCCTAGCATTTCCCTTGTTTAAATAAAAAGTAAAGGTAGACTAACTTTCCGTGATGATGGATGTTATTGTAAGAGATTATCTCACATCTTTTTAAAGACCGGTATATAAACTTGAGGAGTTACTCCACTTAGCACCAATTGGTTTTAAAGTGAAGCCTCCAACACAGTTTATTGCCGGCCGGCCCAGTCCAGCCCATGCTCACGTTTGAGGCATACTCCCTCTGTCTCATTTTAAACTTCAAAATCAATGCGAAAATTGTCAACTTCACTGTATTTTGACTAAGAATTTTAGAAAATTTGATTAATCTAATGAAAAACTAAAAATTATTTATGATAGTATTATTAATGGTGGATCAACAACAATTTTCAAAACTACATAAGGATAATTGATTTTTTTTGCAAGTTTTTAGTCAAACCACAATGAAATTGACAAATTTTACATTGACTTTTTGAAATTTAAAACGAGACAAAGGGAGTATATCTGTTTCCCTTCAAACCACTACGATAAAACGGCTTCAGGCCCAAAGCCTAAAGCCCAGATTGGTGACATGGATACGTAGATACTGATGTAGGTGGTCAATGTACAGTCCATTAAAAAAGAAAAATAAATTAAAAGCACAAATTTATAAAAAAGTTACTCCTTAAATTTGCATTATCAAGCACAAATTTGGATTTTCATCTTAGAATGGAGGGGAGTAATTTTATTTTATTTCATTGAAATTGATTATTATAAGGGAAATAATAAATTTACAAAAAATGGCTACAAAATGTAGCTTACAAAATGAGGTGTCATAATTGTATTGGTGTTCTTAATTAGAGTGTGCCGGGTTCACTATCTATGTAGCCAATAAAATATCGCCACCACATCTTGTATCATTCATTTTGTAACCTTCTTTTGTAAGCCTAGCATTGCCCTTATTATAAACACGAACTAGGTTTTAACTTGTAAATGGGGTCACTAAAAAAACTTATAAATGGGGCATTTTATGAGATGGTCTCACACATGAGACATGTGAAGAAAAAAATGGGTTTCCCTACCATACACATAAGAGCATGCACAGTGGTGAACGAAAATTTCGTTCACCACGTGAACGAAACTGCCCTGTGAACGAAATTTCGTTCACAAAAACTTATATGTTGTAGTGGTGAACGAATTTTCGTTCACATACATATTATTTTAATATTAATTTTATGTTATGAAATTAATAATTTACATTACTAAATATTATGTTTTATTAATGTCATTAAAAATAAAAACGAAAATATTTATTTTATTCATTTTGAAAATAAAATATATTTTATTATTTTTAGTAATTGCATAATTTAAAAGAGTTAAACCTCATAAATGAACATCAAATTACAATAATTTAAAACATTACAATCATGAAAATTAGAAAATTAAAAACGCAAATCACAAACAAACAAACCAAAAGCAACAACGATAATAAATATTATAATGCATATGAAGTTTAGAGGATTTGTGTTGTTATGGTAATTTTGAATGTTGTTTTGCCTATAATTGTTTACGAAGTTGGGATCGTTAGCAAGCATTTGTTCGAACCAAGCATGATGATCATGATTATTTTTGGAATTATTAGAACTATTCCTGTAATCATCCATGATCAAGAAAATGAAATCTTGAATGCTTTTGCTAACTATAGAGAGAAGAAGTAAGGAAGAAAAGGTGTACATAACCTACTCAATCTTCACCTCTATTTATAGGGGAAAAAGGAAAGTGAGCGTTTATTTATTTTTGACATAAACGACTTCGTTTGACCCAAAAGAAAATTAAAATATATGAAAAATTAAAATGTGTCAAATTTATAGAAAAAAATAAATAATATTTTTTAAATAATAAAATATTAAAATAATGTCAAATATTACGAAATTAGACTCTATTTATAGAAAAAAAGAAATTATAAACATTTTTAATATTTTTATGTAAATAATAATTTTTTTAAAAAGACAAAATTACAAAATACACATATAGCTCAAACCAATTTTCGTTCACGAAATGAAAGAAAATTTTCGTTCATGGCCATGAACCAAATTTGGATCACCACTAATTGGCATGAACCAAAATTGGTTCACAAGTTTACTCTTCATGAACCAAAAGATGGTCACGGGTGTGCATGGTCTAAAGGGCAAACAATTTACTCTCTCAGTCAAGATCCACTTTATGTATGAGCATCTCTCACAAAAAATTTCGTCTATTTTCTATACTGTTTTTGTTCGAATGGATACTTTCTATACTGTTAAAAAATTGATTTTGCATAAGATTTTGTGGTTTCACATGCCCAATTATAATAATGCTTATACAATTTCCCTTTAAAATATGCAAACTTCTATAAAAAACCTCTCACAATCTCCAACTCCTCTGGTTCAATCATCTCCTTCTTTCTTCTCCTTCAATCCTTCATTCACCCAAAAATCTTCCTTTTTCTTCCTTTTTTTGTTTGTTTATTATCATTATAGAGTTTTTCCGACAACACAATTGTTTGTAACCTCAATACAACACAATTGTTTGTAATCTCAAAATATTGAGATTACAAACAATTGTGTTGTTGAGATTTTTAATTGTTTTTGTTTTTATCCTTGATCAATAAATTTCTCTCCTGAGTTGAGCGCCGTAGATTTCTCTCATCATTGAGAGCCTGTGATTATTGTAAGTTTGTTTGTTTGTTTATTGTTTATGTTTTCTTCTAACTGCGATGAGTCTTGCATTATTTCACAACGAAGTGGATGCCATCATTCCTGCACGAGAATGTTTCATGGATTTTGAGTTATCTGGTGGGTGTTTCCTCGTCTACCCGGATTCTATACTACATCACCTGCTCAAAGCAAAATTTTATCAGAGAAGAGATTTGTTAAATATCAGTTTGAGGCAGTTTCCAAGTGTTACTTGGAGTAGAATCCGAGCATCTCATGATCTACATTGGAATAGTCTTTGTTGTAAGTTAAGAGATGAAACTAATACTGATATTTGGGATGAGCCTCCGGCCTTTGTGGAGTGTCGTCTCTTTTACTATTGTAAATGCAATTGATTTGTCGTTTGCTAAAAAAGTATATAAATAAATCCTATCTCCAGTATATAAATTATTAATCACAACATGAAATAAAATTACCTAATGACTTGAAGTATTCCCCCTTATAATCAATCTTATTCTAAACGAAAATCATTCATTTTCCAAAATCAGCTATTTTATTTCTGAAAGAGCATGAAATACTCTTATATTTTATTTTGTATATTTGTGATTCTGATTTATTTAGTGTATATATTTAGAGTTTATTTAATTTAGGAATTATGTGTATATTTACTTTAATTCAATTAAATAATTGTTTATATTAGGAGGAGTTTATTTTAGGATATTGTTTTTTATTTATTTCACTAACATACTAATGTTTATCTTTGGAAAGTTGTTATATATTTTAGGAGTATATTTTAGGTGGACGCTCACAAGGAAATGATTATTGGATAAATGAAGATCGCGTGTGATTGAGAAAGAGGCCGAGAGATCCTATAAATACAAACGCTGTATTCCTTTGCTCCTTACGGATTCTGAGATTCAGAGAGTGTTAATTTCGTTTGTGAAAGAGTCATTGTGTTCTTGAAGTTCTTGTTCATCAAGACTTCAAGGTGTTTGAGTGTTTTCATTTATTCTAGAGATCTAGAATAGTTTGATCTTTTCATAGTTTTTGTTTCTTTAATAATCTTGTATTCTGCAAGATCTTTATTAATGAAAGTTTTCCAGCAAGTAAATTCTTGCTGAAGTGTTTAATTCTGAGTTTTAATTATTCCGCTGCGTTTCTGTGTTTTTTTTGAGATCCTGTCCGTTGACAGTTGACAGGACAACTGTCTTGACACTTGTGAGCACAACTGTACTCACAACTGTACTCACAAGTGGCTGTTTTCCAGAACAGTCCTAGCTGCTTATTTCTTTCAATTGGCACCAGAGCCTGCTCTCGACATACTGAGATCGATCTTTGAAAGTGGCAATTATGACTGTACTCATACTCGTAATAAGCCGCCTACACTAGATGGTTCAAACTATACCATTTGGAAGGCAAAGATGATCATGTACATTAAAAACATTGATCATCGTGCGTGGGTCAGTATTCTTGTGGGATATACATCCCCTACTATGGAATTAACTGATCCAAAAGCAAAAGGTTCTGTTTCTGATGAAGAAAAGAAAGAAAAAAATTTTGTTCCAAAACCCGAGCAAGATTGGAATGCGGAAGAAATTGCCCTTGCAAATTTCAATGCAAAGGCAATGGCTGCCATATCTGATCATGTTGATCACAATCTGTATCGGTTATTCTCTAACCATACAGTTGCCAAAAATGCTTGGGATATTTTACAACTTCATTGTGAAGGGTCCGATAGTGTCAAACAAACTAAATTAAGGAGATTGATGATAGAGTTTGAAAATTTAAGAATGGGAGAAGATGAAACTATTCAAAACTATTCTGCTAAATTAATAGATATTTCAAATGATTTTTTTGCATTAGGAGAATCCATCTCCAATGTAAGGTTGGTTAGTAAAGTTTTAAGAACTCTCCCAGAAAAATTTAACATCAAAGTCTCTGTCATTGAAGAAACTTGTGATACTCGGACCGTGAGTCTTGAAAATGTTCTAAGTATTCTAACTACGTTTGAATTGAACCTTGAAGTGCAGCAAACTAGCAAAGTAAATTCAATTGCTCTTGCTAGTGCTCTTACTGTGTCCCAAGATCTTGTAGAATTATCAAAGGATATTGATGACTCAAACTTAGAGGAAGATGAATGTGACTTGATCTCTAAAAAATTCAAGAATATGTTGAACAAAAACGTCAACAAAGGTTTTCTAATAAGGTTACTGCTTCTTCCCGTAAGATTGAATCATTTAAGAAAGAAACAAGTAAGAACTAATTTTCTTCTGAAAACAAAAGATCTATTGAGTCCGTTCAGTGTAGAGCGTGTTTAGGATTTGGACACTATGCCAATGAGTGTGCTAACACACTCAAAAAAAGAGGGATGAGTTTTTTTGCAAGCTTAAGTTATTCAGATGATGACGACCAGACAACAAACCTGTCATTTTTACGATCATCACAATCCTCCCTTTCTGACAATGAATCTGATAGTGAGGATGTGCTGTCAACTGACTGCACAACTGACTACTCAGATGGTACTAACGTGTATACCTGCCTTAACTCCACATCTGCAGATGAATCTGAAGAATCCCAACAGGAAGATGAAGATAGTGAAACCTAAGAAGATATGCACAATACATATGTTGAGCTTCATGCAGATTGGTCCAAAAGAATGGAACAACTTAAGGCTTTCAGGCAGGTAAATGAAAAACTCACCTCTGACAATTTGAAATTAAAAGCTGAGAATGAGAGGTTGTCAAGTGAAAGTGATACTTAAAAGGACTCCATAGCTAGGTTAGAAGTCATGCTTACCAAAAAAGACAATGAGTGTGAAAAGTATAAACGCGATCTTGAAAAAGAAACTAACACTCTCACAAAGCTTAAAAATGGTAAGGCTACGTTAGATGAAGTTCTAAAAATGGGGAATCAAGGAAAATCAGGACTAGGCTATGGAGATCCAACTTTTGTCAAGGAAGGTAAGGGCACTTCGAAAAACAATGAGAGATTTAATGCTAATCACGTGTTTCCTAACAAAAACAGAAAAAATAGAAAAAGGAGATACGTGTGTCACCATTATTTTGCCCCTGGACATATACATCCATTTTGTTACAAGTTGAAACATGAACTTGGCTTGGAGAAGAACAGCGGCCACCTGATAGGACAGTTGTGGGCACAGTTGGAGACTCAACTGCCCAGTCAACATCAGTCTGCTCCAAAAGCCACATGGGTAAGAAAGGACACTCTAAAGTGTCAAGTGGTGTTTACCTCCTTAAAGAGCAGTGTGGAAGGATCCTGGTACTTTGACAGCGGCTGCTCCCGCCATATGACTGGCTCTCTTGAGCATTTCAAAGACTATGAAGCCGTTAAAGGAGGAAAAGTCAATTTTGGTGGAGGTGCTCAAGGTGAGGTAATTGGCAAAGGTACTCTGAAAGTTAAGGGTTTGCCTAACTTGCATAATGTCTTGCATGTTGATGGGTTAAAGGCAAACCTAATTAGCATAAGCGAATTGTGTGATGATGATCTACATGTCAAGTTTAATAAGAAGATCTGTGAGGTCTTCGATGATTCAAACATATATGTTTTGAAAGGTGTAAGATCCTCTGATCATTGTTACAAGTTGGTTGAAAACCATTCATGTTTTAACTCAATTTCTGATAATGCTCCTGATCTTATTGTCAATTGTGTTGAGGATTGTATTACAGGTTGCATTTGGGAGCCTGAACAGATTAATGATGAATCTGAACAGAAGAGTACAAAAGAATCTGCAGATTTAACACTTGTGAGGTCAGTTGACAGACCAGATGAACAGCTAACTGCCATGACAGATGGTCAGACAACAGCAGATTCTAGTTCAGATTCTGAAATCATTGAAGATCAGGAAAGCAGAGGATCTGATGCTGCTGCAAGGATACAGGGAGATCATCTAACTTCCCAGGTCATTGGGGGAGTGGATGAAGGAATGAAAACAAGAGGAAAACGAATAAATTACTGGGAATTAGCCGGTTTGGTATGCATGCAATCCGCGTACCATCAGGTAAGCTCTTGTTGTTTCGTTGCTAATTTTGAGCATGAGAATGAGTCAGAAACCTTAAAAGTTAATAATTGGATCAATGTCATGCAAGAGGAAGTGGTAAAATTTGAAACGAAAGATATTAGGTTCTTGGTTCGTAGGCCATATAATAATGAATATATGGGAGTTGTTACTTGTTGTACTCAATTGTTGAGGGTGGACCAAATAATCAATGATTATGGTCTTAGAAGTGAAACCTTGACTATATTTTGTGATAGCTTAAGTTCCCAGGATATTGCCAAGAATCCGGTACGACATTTCCGAACAAAGCACATAGATATTAGGCATCATCTTATTTGAGAACTCGTTGAACAAAAAATCATTACTCTTGAACATGTAAGCACAACGGATCAACTTGCTGATATCTTTACCAAGGCTTTGGATTTTGAGAGATTTTCTTCCCTTAAGAAGTCTCTCGGATTGTGTGGTACCAGTTAACTTCACAACTGTGCGGACAACTGTTTGCATAGACTGTATAATGGTATGTTACAGTTCACACTAACTTAAAAAAAAATTAAATAGTATGCGTTCATTCTTTTGCACGATTGTCTCTTGTGATCACTTGGTCAACTAAGTTCCTTGACTCCGAGTTTTGACCCTTGAATGTGAGACCCTTCTTGACATGATAATCAAAATTATCGTGTTAATTCCTTGGGTTATCATGGAGTGGGCACTTAATCTAAGGTTACGGGGAAAACAAGCTGCCTCCAGTCTTTGAAGTTACTACTCATTTAGGCAATGTGCTGACATGTATTCATACATAACTCGAGAATCAGTGTAACACTGTATTGAGAGAGTGAAAAGCTCCTCCCCGTAACTGATTCATAAGTCATAAGCCTTCAATGGGAGTGTTCTAAAGGCTACATGATTGAAGGAAAATCTCATTGAATTCCTGTGAGTTGAAACCGAGTCATGGACTGAGTTGATCATACAATGTCACACCAAAATTGAGACAATCTTCACTTGTGTGTTTAGGCATAATTTTTTTAAGTTTTTTTTTTCTCCCTTGGTATTAACATCAGCAAATTGAATTTTTATTATTATGTGTTAAAGATTGATGCTTTTCATGTGATTAACGATAATCTAATGGCGTGATGTTCAAGTTTCATTGTGCAGTTGGTGGAATTTATGGTACATTATGGATAAATGGATTCGGTTGAATTTGGCAAGTTCTAATTCTGGGACGGACAATTTATCATAAAATATGGAATAAGTTTGAATTTTAAAATCAAAATTCTTGTTTGTTTTGGAATTCAAATGGGTAATTCAAAGTCACTCAGTTCTCCCTACTCCTTGGCCTACCCGAGTTCTTAGGAAGAATCTCTGTCCTCCCTTGATATTTCCTCCTTGTCAATTCTGGTTGTGAATTATGGTTTAGTATATCTCATTTCTCATGTTTTATAGCTAGATTTCTCTCATCTCATCTTGTTTCTATTCTGCAAATGCACTCTCTCTAACATTTTTGCAGAAATATCCGAGAATTCAGGGGAAACAGTGAGTGATTGTGACTCAAAATGATTGTTTTCCGCTGCTTTGATCAAGCTCAGGCATTTTTGTTGTTAAGCATCCAGCTGGTGCTAAGCAACTTGTTCGTGCAACTGTGCGGACAACCGGTCACTCAACTGGACAGTCAACTGGTAAGTCTGCTACTATTTTAAGGGGTAAGTACATCTTCGGCAGAACTCTCTGATCTAAAAAAGTTTTCTGCGATATGAGTTGAGATTGATGATGCTCTTAGAGGTATTTTTGTTGGGGAGATTCAAATTTAGGGGGAGTGGAAGATATTCACAATTTTCTTTCTTGAGTTTGATGGTTCTTCTCAAAAAGGGAGAGAAAGATGTGGTCTTCATATTCAGGTGGAGAAAGATGTGTTCTAAAGATGTATTTAGGAGGAGTAGAATCCAATGTACAAATTCTGGGGGAGATTATTGTTTTGGATGTTTTGATTAGAACCACAAAGATAGGGGGAGATTGAAAGAGTAGAAATACTCTTATATTTTATTTTGTATCTTTGTGATTCTGATTTATTTAGTGTATATATTTAGAGTTTATTTAATTTAGGAATTATGTGTATATTTACTTTAAATCAATTAAATAATTGTTTATATTAGGAGTAGTTTATTTTAGGATATTGTTTTTGATTTATTTCACTAACATACTAATGTTTATCTTTGGAAAGTTGTTATGTATTTTAGGAGTATATTTTAGGTGGACTCTCACAAGGAAAAGATTATTGGCTAAATGAAGAACACGTGTGATTGAGAAAGAGGCCAATAGATCCTATAAATACAAACGCCGTATTCCTTTGCTCCTTACGGATTCCGAGAATCAGAGAGTGTTAATTTCGTTTGTGAAAGAGTCCTTGTGTTCTTGAATTTCTTGTTTATCAAGACTTTAAGGTATTTGAGTGTTTTCATTTATTCTAGAGATCTAGAATAGTTTGATCTTTTCATAGTTTTTGTTTATTTCATAATCTTGTATTCTGCAAGATCTTTATTAATGAAAGTTTTCCAGCAAGTAAATTCTTGCTGAAGTGTTTAATTCCGAGTTTTAATTATTCCGCTGTGTTTCTGTGTTTTTTTTGAGATCCTGTCCGTTGACAGTTAACAGGACAACTGTCTTGACACTTGTGAGCACAACTGTACTCACAACTGTACTCACAAGTGGTTGTTTTCCAGAACAGCCCTAGCTGCTTATTTCTTTCAATTTCACAAGTTCTTACAAAACATTTTTTCTTAAACAATAGAAAACATTGGGTTTTAAGGTTTTAAATCCCTCAATGTAATAAGCCGGATCCAATTATATAAAAAAAAAAATATAAAAACCGCTTTAAGTTATTATAATACTAGTTTTAATTTAAATATTTGAGCCTGTCTCCTGTGCGTCTGCCGCACAGCGTGCGACGGCGCACGGAGCCGACCCTATTTTTTTTTCCTCCCCAACTTTTTTTTCCTTGCCAACAAAAGTAACACTTATTATAACGAAATGTAACATTTTTTTTTTCAAATGTAACACTTTTTTTTCTTCAAAATGTATCCCAATTTTGCTTCAATAGATTAAAGATAACATAAGATTGACAACTAAACCAATGTCACATTTTATAATAAATGAATGTAACAGGCTTTATAAAAGAACGTAACACTCTTTTTTTTAAAAAAAAATGTAACACTTCTTTTTAAAAATAAAATAAATTAACATAACATTGACAAAACTAAACGAATGTTACATTTTATAATAAATGAATGCAACATTTTTTCTCTTAATTGTAACAGTTTATATTATTAAATGTACATTATATCTGAAATGTAACAATTTTTATTGAGAAAATAACAATTGAGATGCAAACCCGATTATATACATGAATTTTTACTTTGAAAAAAATAAAAATAAAGTAACGTTTACTAAATAAAAATGTTATATTTATCTATATAGAAAATTATAATCATATATGCACTTTGTTACACTTCAAATATAACTTTTTCTAACCACAAAAACTATCAAACTATTTAAATTTTCTTGAAAAAGTGCAGTTACATTTGACAGTAAAAAGTGTTACTTTTTGAATATGAAACTGTTACTTTTATTAAAACAGAGTGTTACATCTCAGCTGACGAGCAGCTCATATTTTTTGTGTGTTAAAAAGTATGTTTTTTCAAAAAAAAAAATTCAAACCATATCATGACCTATCTAGTTTGATTCGTCTTGTCGAGACAAACAAGACGGTATTTTTATTTTTTTTCCCGAGTTATAAATCTCAAGATATAGCATTTTAAAGTTTTTTTGGGTTTTTTTAGGAATGACACGTGTCGCGACCTGGGAAAAGATAGAGGCTGTGCTGGGCGGGTCGGGCGGGTGCAGCCCATGGGCTTGGCCCGTTGCACATGGTGCAACAGGTGTATATGAGAATTGAGGCGGACTCCGGTGAGACTATCTCACGGCGTGAGACGGCTCACAGCAAGCCAAGCCATTTTTTTTTGCCTTCCCACTTTTTTTTTCTCGGTCATTTTTTGCTCGCCAACAAAAGTAACTTTTTATAAACACTTTTTTTCCCCCAAAAATGTACCACAATTTTGCTGAAATAGATTAAAGGTAACATAAGATAGACAACTAAACTAATGTTACATTTCATAATAAATGAATGTAACCCTTTTTTTCTCAATTGTAACACTTTTTAAGGGTTTTACATTCAATTGAAATACAAAACCGCTTATATACATGAATTTTCACTCTTTTTTTAAAAGAAAAAACTAACATTTACTCTATAAAACTGTTACATTCATCTATATATTATATTACAATCATATATGCATTGTGTTACACTTCAATTATTATTTTTTCTAACCACTAAAACTATTTATATTATTTTACGAAACTGCTGTTACATTTTATAATAAAATGTTACTTTCTTAAGACCAAACTGTTACTTTCTTCATAAAAATGTGTTACATTTTTTGACGACGAGCAGCTCAATTTTTTGTGTGTTAAAAAGTATGTTTTTTTTATTAAAATGAAACTATATCATGACCTATCTAGTTTTATTCGTCTCGTCGAGACGAACACAACGGTATTTTTATTTTTTTTTCTCGACTTCAAAATCTCAAGATATAGCATTTCAAAGTTATTGGAGGGTTTTTTTTTTTACCTGCGACACGTGTCGCAATTTGAAAGGAGGAATGGGGCTGGAGCGGGCGGGTAGCGGAGCGGGTTGGTGGGTCGACCCGTGGGCAAACCCGTCGCACAGCGTGCTCGCACGCGAGTGTTTGTCATGAGAATTTGTCTAAATATTTATATATTACATTTTATTCTCTCTTTTATTTTGAATCCCAAAGTCATTTACCTTATTGTGTTGAGAAATACTATAAATTATTTAATAATAAATAAATAAAACATAAAAGTAGTAAGAATAAATCAAAATTACTTGCCTAATTTTTATATACTACATTTTTTCCTTAACTACAAAAAGAATTAAAAAAAAAAATACAAGATACTGCATGTACTTATTATTCATGAATGGCAACCTTAGATATGTTCAAGTCCAAAAATGACTTCACCTATTTGATTCTTTTTTTCTTATAAAAACATTTGTACAAACAATTATTTTAGTTTATCTACATAAACGAGTACGTAAATAGATTTACTCATTTTTTCTTGGAATGTTTTTCTCAAATTTGAAATTACGAATTTTAAACAAAAATATGTGGAATGTCTATTCTTTTTGTTATTAAAAAACGAAAAGGATCAAATTAGGCATATTTTATTTTATTTTATTTATGATACTTTTCTTTTTTTTTTTTTAAATTTTTGCCTATAAAGTCATTTATATTTCTAGAAACTTCTAGGGAAATGATTTGAAAAGTCAAAGAAAAGAAAAAAAATCTTGCAAAATTTAAATAGGTGTTAGTACCCGGTCTCAAAATTATTTACTTCGTATTCAGTTACTCCAAAAAGTATAAGGACTTTATAGGAACTCAAAACCTGTGAAGGACTTAACCCAGATTTTCATAAAAGCCCAAATATCAAGATAAACGTGTCTCATCAGATTGTTATAAAAAATAAACACGAATTAGGGGTTTTCAGAGTCCAAATCCAGCAGCTACCTTGGGAACCACACCAAACCGAAAGACCGACCGGGCGGTCACATTTGCCATCTCCCGAAAAGTATAAATAGGGGGTCCTCCCCTCAGTATTTCGACACACAATTCTCTCCCTAGAGTTCCAGAGTCAAAACTAACGAATAAATAGTTTAAGCTTTTCTAGCAATCCCGAAGGTCCGACGAATCTTCTTGAAGATTTAAAGCTAGATCTTGCCAATATTGGTAAGTCTTCTAGTATTTTTAATCATGTTCTTGCTATAGTTTTAGTTTAGATCTAGTTTATGCATGCTCTTATTATGTTTATTCATATTTTTAAAATAAAAAGGAAACATTAATAAATGAAGCCAAAATAACACCAATTAACAAAGAGAATAAAGTAATTCTCACTTTTGATCTCACTGGTTGGAGGGCCATTGTACAATATATAACCCTCAAACAATCTTCAGGAATATCCACCTATATAAATCTTGAAATATTTATTCTTCTATTCCAGGTTAAAAGTTTATTATTTTTTTCTATCTACTCAAAGTATAAATATTTGACTTGTTAATTTTTCTTGCATACTGTATATGTAACCTTTTCTAGGTATTATATATATATATATATATATATATATATATATATATATATATATGAAAGTCCATGTTTTCATTAAAACACTCTTAAGGCCTAAATGATAGAGAAATACGCCCAGCGGAATGGATATTTTCTTAAGCCTTATAGTGGTTGTTTAACATATATATTCCTAATATCTTTATAAATTTATCTTGTCTATGTGATCAATCAATAATATATTAAAGCAAGAAATATAATTGAAATGAAAATTAAAGTGCAAGACAAGAAATTAAAAGAGACAAGAGGCGAGAATTTTTAAAGTAGTTCGGAGGCAAACCCCATCTCCTACATCCACCCCCACTGTCCCTGACAAGTGAGCTCAATCCACTATAATTTTCTCTTCTTACAAGAGTTAAAAGGATTGAGAAGGCAAGTTCCTTTGAACCCCCTCTACTTAATTGACACTTCAATTAAGGTTGCTTCTTCCAAACCGAAAAAGAAAATAAAAATCACAAGTGTGAATATTAATGTAGTTCTTCCTTGGATTGACACTAGAGTTGTCGGATGGAAGCGATGCGTTAGCTTGGTGTTCCCCCTTAATGTTTGCAAGATTTGGTTGGGTTGATGTTCAAAGTTTTAAAAGGGTGAGGGAATAAATGGTGAAGGGTTAAAAGATAATGTGGCAATTGGTGTATATTGCTTACTTGGGTAGGAGGGATATGATGGTGCAAACACAATAGTGGATAAATGGTGAAGGGTTAAAGGGTTGAGTTCTTGGGGTGTAAACCTTAGTGTGTGCAATTGGTGTTTATTGCACACACTAGGTGAAGGGTTACTGAGGGAGGGAAATATGGTGTGGGATACACACATTGAATGGGAGGGTTTTACTTCAATATATAGGGAAGGGAAGGAGTAGCCGTTTGGTTGGTCAAAGATGGTCTTCAATGGAGTTGGTCTTCAATGGAGTTGGTCTTCATGTCTAGAGAAACTATATGCATTTATGTGCCTGCAAGGTTTGTCCATTCAACGTTCACATGCATTGCCTGGGAGTTGAACATGGAAAGAATGATCTGTTGGTGTTGGTACCCTAGGCACGTTTGTTAAACGTTGTATAAGTTATCATTTTATTCATAATAATAAAGAGATAATAAGATTATTATTATGGCTCGTGTTTGCTTATAATAATCTTCGTTCCTAGACCTTGTTAAGCACTAGTATAAAGGCTAAATGATCATGGGATGATCATGTTAGATTTATGGGTACTTGTTTGGAACAAGGTACTGGACATGACCCGCTGTATGAGATTTATGTCATGGTCTATGTCATATATAAATCTCATATTAGTTATGTCATTTTGAATCCTTAGACATGAAGTTATTATAGTCTTCCACTTGATGAAGATTATGTTTGACATATTCAAACGCTGCCTTAACACGGTAGTTATAAAGGGTATGATTGGCATAATCGGATTCACGTAGGGAAGAATAATAAGCTAAATGGATTTGTCCCTCTTCGGAGAGATGTCAAGCTTGGGCCCCTCGTAGGAATGATGTTGATGAAATGTTTGGCCAAACTCAAATGGATTGATTAGATCAATGTCATTTGGATTATCAACATATTCGGAATCGAGAAAGTATTGAACAAAACAAGTTGAATTGTTGACCATGACTTGTGTTCAATGACATCGAGGACAAAGGGATTATGACATGTTCTAAAGGAATGCGAACTTGTATCTAGTTATACTATTTGGGTAGGTATGACGGTTTGCTAGAACCTAATCATATCTTATGGTTTCATGTTTGAACCCATTGCCAACTTAGTATAATCCTAGAGGGTCACACACAATAGAACGAATCTTAAAAGGACTAAAATAGAATTTATGGCATTTCAGGGATAGTGGGCGACCGCACAAAGGAGGATGGGCGGCCGCACACTTTGGCCTAAAATGTACCAGTTTGTTTCAGTATGTTTGGGCGGCCGCACATAGTGTTTTGGGCGGCCGTACAGTGCTGTTGGGACAGACTTCCTGTTTTGTCTTGGAAAAAGAATTTTGGACATGTTTAAACACAAGTTTCCTATTTGGAATAGGTCTCACTTGTATATAAACATCAAAATTCGGCAAAGAACAGATCCTAAGCTTTTGTGCAAACCTCCAAAGAGTTTGAGAGGGTTTTATTTTGTTCTAAGAGATCCTAGATTGAAGAACAAAATTATACACAAACAAAATTCCATATAGTTCATATTGATTGTGAAAACGTGTTTCACAATTTTGGTCTAGCAACCAAGATCAAGTGTTCTTGATATTCGTTCACGTGTGGATACCGCTAGAGGGTGAAACTTATCATCTTCAAAGTTCGTGATTCTTGCTTTGTTAGTGATCAAGATTTCAAGCTTCTATCGAATTCAAGGTTGGAAATTCAAAGTCATCAAGGGTTAGTTTTTCCTAATATTCATATTGTTGTATTTGACTTAATCATATGAATGGATCTATGGGCTTTGGGTTTCTATTAAATTTTAAATGCCTATCTTCCGCTGCGCATGTTGCTATGAAACCCAACAGTGGTATCAGAGCCCCGTTCATGTTGATTATTTCAATAATAGATCATGTTGTGTGTATATAAATTGTTTATGTGCCTAGCATGATATGAATATTGGATTATATGATGTTTATGTGTTATGTGATTTTATGTGGTTTATTGTTTTACAACTTTAATCGCACTATTGAATCGCACTAAAAATTATGATGGGTTCTGAATTGTTTGATTATTAAATTTTGATTGGATCAAAGTTTTAATAATCGGGGAAAAACAATTTTGAGACAAATTTTCGAAACTTAAAATTCCATTCTGATTGCCTTGGGCGACCGCACATTAGCCCCTGGGCGGCCGCACAAATGTGGGCGACCGCACAGTCTATTATGGGCGGCCGCACAACTCTCTGTTTCTGTTCTGATTTTGGTGAAAATCTGAATTTGGAATTTTCGCGAGGTCCAACAAAACCAGTAACAGAACCAATCCAGACCTGCTGATCTGGAATGGGTTTTGGGTAGTTGTTTTGGGTATGGATCTTAGGGTTTGATTTTCCTATTTGTTTTGATCTTGTGATTCTAAGATTGGTTCAAGGTTTGGATGGCTAATCTGCGTTCATCGAGATTGTGTTTCCCAAACTTTATCGCAATCAAGGTTTCAAAGATAAAACGAAGTTAGAATTATGAAGAGTTCATAATTGCTAAAATTGAGAAACAAAGTTCTTGATTCAATGATTGGAGATCCATGTGGAATTGTGGATGCAGTTGGCCTACGTTTATCGAGACCATCTATTGCTTAGTTTCGGCCACATGGACTACTTTCTTGGTTTCTTGAATTAGTGTGGGATTGTGGTTGCCTAATGGCTTAGTTCGACCGCACTTCTTGTTGTCTTGATTTGGAGATAATAACCAAAGTTGAAATAGTCTCATCCTCATAATTATAGAGAAACTAATGACACATAAATGTTGTGCTTAAATTAATGATGATTAATTTAGTGACTAAACTTGATGCGTAACATGTTTATCTTGTGTGCTCATAAATATGTTGTATGCTATATGGTGATGAACCTTCAAAGAAAGTTTTAAGTTCTTTTTTCCATGCCATGATTAAAACACTTGTTTATACATGGGTGATTTTGATGTGGGTTCGCCTCCGCGAGGTGCATTAATTTTATTCATGTATGAGCAAGATGAGGTTCATTAATTCAATGTGGGCTTGCCTTCGCAAGGTGCATTAAATTGAATGGTTCCTATACGTTTAAAATGGTTGGACTTAATTAGGCGTCAAAACAGTTTTGGGCCTAGGCAAAAGATGAGATTAAACATGCTTTTGAAATTGGATCCCTAAGAATCATATGAGATATGATTGACAAGAAATTGTCTACCTAATTAATTTGATTTTGAGCGGTCCGCCTCCGTAGACTCAAAGTTAAATTAAAGTTGGATCTTAGCCCAATATCAAAAGAGTCTCATGAAAGGATCTAAGAGTCATATGAGATATGATTGACAGGGTTGTCTACCTAATTAATTTAGTTTTGAGCGGTCCGCCTCCGTGGACTCAAAATTAAATTAAAGTTGGATCTTACCGCATTTAAATTATATCATACATTGGATGTATATGAAGGTTATATAATTTAGTGGGAGTATTTTTGGAAAATACATTATTTATCTCTTTAATGAGATTGGTACTTGTAAAATTTTGGAAATTTTGCATAAGTTGTAGATGACAACTAAAATCATTGCGATTAATCCTTGATAAGGATATGCTTTAAAAGAATGGTACAAACTTCATGGATTGGATCCTGAGCCTAAGAATGGTTCTAAGGCAAGAAGATGGGTTATACATTCTTGATGGGCCTATTCCTAAAGAACCTAATGCCGGAGTAGACAATCACAATAATCATGAGTATGATTCTAGGAATGTGAGTTGTTTCATGCTCACGATTATGTTCTCAAAACTTCAACAAAGTTTGGAACTTTGGAAGCCTATTAGATAGGCGTGGAGTTGAGTTACATGTTTCAAAGAGAAATCTAAGCAAGAGAGGTATAAAACCATTGTTGCATTCACTCATTGCAAAATGAGTAAAGGGCAAAGAATGGAACCTCACATGCTTAAGATAAAGGCTACGTAGATCATCTTGAGAAACTTGGTTGTCCAATTGGATTGGAGCAAGCCACGGATCTCATTCTTGATTCATTGTTCAAATGTTATGATCACTTAGTGATGAACTATGACATGCTTAGAATGATAATAATCTCTTCGAATTGCATTAACATGCTGAAAAAACTGCGAAGATGAAGATATTGGAGAATGGTTCTCCAATGCTCATGGTTCATGATAGAAAGGGGCCAAGTGCCAAAGGAGAGGTAAGACAAGGGTTGTCAAACCTAAAGGAAATAATTGTGATTAAAATTATAACTCTAATTGATGCAATTTGGTAAAGTGGCAATTGGATTGACCATCTAAAATTGTAGTCATAATTCTGGACGATCAATAAAAGAATGGTAGTGGGACTACCACTTGGGATATTTATGTTATAAATGAATCTTTCTAAATTTAATTATTGGGTATTGGATACCAGAATAATTAGTAAATTGAAAGACTACTTATAGTAAAGGTTGATCTATGAATGGTAATGATGCAAGAGTTGCAACATTATTCATAGAACACTTGTAAAGTGGCTTTACTAATGAAGTAGGAAATATTATTTTGTTATAAGATAATGAAGGATATTTATTTCTTATTTGGAATAAGAAAGGTGCCTTATTTATTATGATTTACTTCATTGTGTTATCATATAAATAAATTTTATATCCTAAGTCTTGAAGAACAAAGTAATAAAGGCTATAACACAAATAATCAAAATTCTTTATGCATTATTGTTTTGATCAAATAAATGAGAAATGCATATCTAAAATTCCATGGAACGGAGTTTTAAGTCATATGATTTGGAATCATATGATTTATGCAAACTTATTTACTTGGATCAAGACATCTTTTACTATGATTGGTAAAAGGCTAATATCTTAGTCGACCTAATACATTTTGATGTATATGGTGCATTAAGAAGCAATGCTAAAAGAGAATTTTGGTTATACTTGGTAAAACTATTCAAAGATTCTGATTGGATCATAATGATGAATAATTTAACCAAGAATTTGACAGTCATCATTAAAGTTGTGAAATAGTTTCACGATTAACTTCACTAAGAACACCATTCTAAATGATGTGTCTACGTGGAAGTACAAGAACCTTATTGGATATGGTTCATTAGATGATAAAGTCAAATTGATTTTCCATTATTAATTTTAGGGTTATGTATTACAAACCGCATAACTACACTAATTTGAGTTCCATCAAAAGAGGTTAAATGGTGAAAGAAAACTCGGTTTGTCTTTCATAAAGATTTAAGATGGTGAGACCTTTTGGAAAGGAGTTGTCTGGGACACACTCACATTTAAATCTAATAAATATATTTTCATGAGATATCCTAAGGAAACTTGAGAATAAAATTTTACTCATAAGAAACAAATGGTTTGTTGCTTATGATGATACTTTTCTAGATAAAAGGTTTATCTCTAAAAGAATCAGTGGGAGTAAAACATACCTCGAATGGTTCGAAACCTAGAAAATAGTATTTAACCTATGATAGAATTTTAACAAGTTTTCACAAGGGGTTGTGAAAATCCGTTCAAGATGTACAAGTACTTGCACACATGATAAAATACAACCTATTAGAAGAAATATTGGATATTTCGAAATAGAAAGTATTGAGGTAAAGTTCATTTAGAATGAAGTATTTACCACCTATCAAAGATGCAATATCAACTCCACATTTAGATTAATGGCTTGGAGTCATAAAATCTAAAAGGCAATTCATGTATAATAATCAAGTTTGGAACTTGATCATTCTAACCTAAGGTGTAAAAACCAAAGGAGATGAATGACTTTTCTTGGAGAAAAACTTACATGGGTAGCAAGAAACTTATTAGAATTTTCATAGTCACATGTTCATATTTGGAATATGAAATTTGACAAAATGATGTCAAAACAAGCGTTCCTCAATGGGAACTCACTTAAGGATGTATTGGATACAACCTAAAGGTTTTGATTGTCAAGAAAATTCTAAAAGGTATGAAAGTTGTGAAGATTCATTGGATGGATTGAAGCAAGCTTTTTGGAGTTGGGATCTCCGTTTTGATAAGTCATAGAGCTTGGCTTGATCAAGAACGAAGATGAATCTTGTATATACAATAAGGTTAGTGGGAGCATGGTGCTATTCCTTATTGAATATGTGAATGACATATTGCTCATTGGAAACGGCATTCCTACTCGTTAGTCTGCAAAGACTTTGTTAAGAAAGTGTTTCGCAATGAAGAATGTGGATGAAGCCGCATAAGTCATTGGCATTAAGATCTATAGAGATAGATCAAGGAAGCTAAATGGTTTAAAGCCAATGTACATACATTGACAAAGTCATAAGAAGATTCCGCAAGGAAAATTCTAAGAGAGGACATTTGTCAGTGTTACATGGAGTTTCTCTAAGCAAGACTCAATGTCCTAAAGACAAAAGATGAGCATGAGAAAGTGAATGAGATGCCATTTGCTTCGGCAATTGGATCCATGATGCCATGATAAGTACTAAGCCGGATATATCTAATGCTTGGAGCATGACGAGTAGATATCAATCCGACACCGGTGAGATTCACTGGATGGCTATGAGAGCGATTCTTAAAGTACTTTAGAAGAACTAAAGATTCGTTTATGATCTATGAAGGTATGGAAGATGATCTCGGATGCATGCTTCCAAACCAATAAAGATGATAATAGATCGCAATCAGGTTTGTGCATATGTCAAATGGTGGAACTGTAAGTTGGAATGGTTCCAAGCAGAGTACAGTCACTAATTCTACGACTAAAACTAAGTATATCGCTGCATAGGATGCTACAAAGGAAGTTGTTTGGATTAAGAAGTTCATTGGTGAACTTAAGATGGTTCCTAGTATTGCTAATCCAATAGACCATATTAGTGATAATAGTGGTGCTATTGATCAAGCAAAGGAACCAAGGGCACATCCTAAATCCAAACACATACTTAGGCGTTCTCTTATCGTTCGAGAAATCGTTGATAAGGGAGACGCACATATATGCAAAGTACCTACTAATGATAACGTTACGGACACACTAAACAATGGGACTTCCATAAGCTAAGACATGATGGTCATGTTAGGACCATGGGTATTGGATACCTAGGGAATTGGGCCTAGGGCAAGTGGGAGATTGTTGGTGTTGGTACCCTAGGCACGTTTGTTAAACGTTGTATAAGTTATCATTTTATTCATAATAATAAAGAGATAATAAGATTATTATTATGGCTCGTGTTTGCTTATAATAATCTTCGTTCCTAGACCTTGTTAAGCACTAGTATAAAGGCTAAATGATCATGGGATGATCATGTTAGATTTATGGGTACTTGTTTGGAACAAGGTACTGGACATGACCCGCTGTATGAGATTTATGTCATGGTCTATGTCATATATAAATCTCATATTAGTTATGTCATTTTGAATCCTTAGACATGAAGTTATTATAGTCTTCCACTTGATGAAGATTATGTTTGACATATTCAAACGCTGCCTTAACACGGTAGTTATAAAGGGTATGATTGGCATAATCGGATTCACGTAGGGAAGAATAATAAGCTAAATGGATTTGTCCCTCTTCGGAGAGATGTCAAGATTGGGCCCCTCGTAGGAATGATGTTGATGAAATGTTTGGCCAAACTCAAATGGATTGATTAGATCAATGTCATTTGGATTATCAACATATTCGGAATCGAGAAAGTATTGAACAAAAACAAGTTGACTTGTTGACCATGACTTGTGTTCAATGACATCGAGGACAAAGGGATTATGACATGTTCTAAAGGAATGCGAACTTTTATCTTGTTATACTATTTGGGTAGGTATGACGGTTTGCTAGAACCTAATCATATCTTATGGTTTCATGTTTGAACCCATTGCCAACTTAGTATAATCCTAGAGGGTCACACACAATAGAACGAATCTTAAAAGGACTAAAATGGAATTTATGGCATTTCAGGGATAGTGGGCGACCGCACAAAGGAGGATGGGCGGCCGCACACTTTGGCCTAAAATGTACCAGTTTGTTTCAGTATGTTTGGGTGGCCGCACATAGTGTTTTGGGCGGCCGTACAGTGCTGTCGGGACAGACTTCCTGTTTTGTCTTGGAAAAAGAATTTTGGATAGGTTTAAACACAAGTTTCCTATTTGGAATATGTCTCACTTGTATATAAACATCAAAATTCGGCCAAGAACAGACCCTAAGCTTTTGTGCAAACCTCCAAAGAGTTTGAGAGGGTTTTATTTTGTTCTAAGAGATCCTAGATTGAAGAACAAAATTATACACAAACAAAATTCCATATAGTTCATATTGATTGTGAAAACGTGTTTCACAATTTTGGTCTAGCAACCAAGATCAAGTGTTCTTGATATTCGTTCGCGTGTGGATACCGCTAGAGGGTGAAACTTATCATCTTCAAAGTTCGTGATTCTTGCTTTGTTAGTGATCAAGATTTCAAGCTTCTATCGAATTCAAGGTTGGAAATTCAAAGTCATCAAGGGTTAGTTTTTCCTAATATTCATATTGTTGTATTTGACTTAATCATATGTTTGGATCTATGAGCTTTGGGTTTCTATTAAATTTTAAATTCCTATCTTCCGCTGCGCATGTTGCTATGAAACCCAATATGATCCATGAGTTTTTATGGCTTTTACACTTTGCACCCTTGATTTTCATTATTGTTGTTTCACCCTTTTGGTAATTCCGTTATATCTTTCCACTCGAAGCTCCAATGCAAAATCCGATTGCATAGTTTTGTTCGTCTTTAAATTTCCTTTCTAATGAGTCCAATATCAAATATTTTAGGACTCATTTGGTAGGTGAAAATCCTCATTGAAAAACTCGGAAAACATGGAGGGGTTTTGCGTAACTTTTGCATCTTTCTCTTTTGACAATTTAGACCATCTAACTTTGTCCCGTTAGATGATCAATCTTCATCAAAACTCTTTGTTGAAACCTAACAATTTCCCCCTTTTTGTTGAAGGATTGGTCATTTTAAACTCTTAATGGCTTGCTTCAAAACTCCATAAGCCAAAAGAGATGACATTGATCATTTGGCTCTCTGGAAAATTTGAGCAGATTTTTTGGTCAACTGCACGGGTTTTTCTGTATTTAATCGAAAGGTTCTGGGGTAAGTGTCTATACTTTTGGAAGGGTCTTTGAGTGGAAAGTGGGAAAAGACGGTTTGGGATTTCAAGTTTTGAAGAGGGAGTTATTGCATTTTTGGTGAGAGGTGTTTGACATGGGTTTGCTGTCAAGAAATTTTTGGTCTTCTGCCTCCTTCAAATAGGCACCATTTTTCACTCATAAAGAATCAGAATGTGGCGAGGGTCTTGTTTGAAATCTATTTGTGTCTAGTTTACACAGGAAAAATCGGTTTGGGGTTTCGATATCGGGGAAATGAGATATTGCGTTTTTTGTGGAAGATGTCAAACCAGATTTTGGATTAGCTGTCAAGAGTTTCGGGGTTGGTGTCTGAGGGAGGGCTTGCTGTTTGGGGTTCACTGTCTAGGGGTTTTCAAGGGTATGCTTTCCAAGGGTTTGGTGTCGAGGGGTTTGTTGTCAGAGAGGTTGTGTCTTAGCTGTCAAGAGGTTAAGGTCTTAGCTTTGGCTGTCAAGAGGTTGGGGTTAGCTGTCTGCGAACAGCAACTTCAAACAAATTCTGGTATTTACTCACAAGGTTTTAGGCTTCGAAATAATACTTTTTGGAAAGGTATGTGAGTCTACTTGTAATAACCCGACTTTTGTAAATATTTTTATTAAGTGGACTTCTTTAATTAAAATAAGTCCGTTGGGTTAAGTTAGTAGGCCCAAGTCTTTATTTAATAATAACTAGTTAAAATCCTAGCCCAATTAGGATTCATTAAAGCTTAAGAGTAGAAATTAAAAACCCTACCCTAATTTACTATTATTTCCACCACAAAGAAAAGTGAGAGAACGGGAGACAAGAGAGAGAGCAGCGGCGCATAGGAGGCCGAGAGAGAGAGAGAGAGAGAGAGAGAGAGAGAGAGAGAGAGAGAGAGAGAGAGAGAAAGAGAGAGAGAGAAGTCAGAGAAGAGAAGAGAAAGAGGGAAGGCGATCGTGTTCATATAAAGGTAATTCTAAGACCCTAAAACCTTTCTCTTCATCATTGTAATTCCAACTGTTGTATCAAGAGACCCTAAGATAGTAATTGGTCAACTAGGGTTTTGGTCAATTAGGGTTAAGAAGGAAGAAGATGGGTGGGGTTTGTGGAGGAGTATAAGTGTGTGTGTACTGCGTGTGTGTGTGTGTGCTGGTGTGTGTTTATGTGTGCGTGTGTAGTGCAGTAGGTGAGTGTGTGTGTGCTGGTGTGTGTTTTTGTGTGCATGTGTAGTACAGTAGGTGTGTGTGTGTGTTGTGCAGTGTGCGTGTGTACATTGCGCAGTGTGTGTTGTGCGTGTGTGTACAGTAGAGTGTGTGTGTGTGTACAGAAGGTGTAAACAGTGTGTGTGCTTGTGATGGTGTGTGCTGTGAATAGTATTTTGAGTGTGGGAAATCAACTACTAAAACATGATGAATTAGAATAGAACTATGAAACCCTAAGGGTATGTTGGTAAACCTTAAAGGGCATTTTTGGTATAAGTTTAATGAGTAGCATAAAACCCATTACGGATATCAATTTTATTAAGGAGTTTAAGAGTACAACTCGTAGGGTAATAAAAGAAAAAGTAAAGTATTTTGGGGACGGAGGTAGAAAGTATTACTTTTGTCTAAGATAGTATTTCGCGTGATTGTAGATACGTGCGCGTGGGGTTGCAGGAAGAATTAACGAAAGCCAAGGTAAGGAATTACGTTCTTAGTAGTTATTTGGCTTCAATCCTTGTTTAGGATTCCCAATCCCTGGTTTTGTTAAAAGTAATCTACCTATGTGGCTAGGTAGTGTTTTAAATAACTATTCCGTTCCGCGAATGTTACTGTTCCTTGTTATCCGCCCTATTGATTTTATTGTTGTTCAATTGGGCTATCATATGTATGACTTGTATTGTGGTTTTGGTGTCTAATGTGAAATGTACATCTTCTTTTAAAAAAGTGATCAAGTAAAGTTTTGTAAAGTTAAGCTTTGTTTTGTAAAAGCTCTTTAAAGTGAAGTTTTGTAATAAGTAAAGTAACTTACAGTTATCCATAATCCCGAAATGGATAAGTGGACCCTTTATAGTTATCCATAGTTCTAAGATGAACATGTGAACCCCTTTGCGTTGCTTGATGAAGTAGCGTAGGTTATCATGATACACCGATATTGGGTGCGGTCAGTAGAAACCCGAGCCCTGGGTACAGCGTGTGCTTCATTTTTCTGGACTGTCCTGGATTTTAGAATTTGATTCGGCCGCCGGCCATATCTCCGGCGTCAGGAATTATTTTGACAATCCCAACGGTGAAAAAGTGAGGATTAGTGATTCGCATGCGCTACAAAAATTTGAAGACGGTCCATCGGTTCAATCATCGGGAATCGCGTTTTTACAGTCCGAATTCTGGAGGTGCAGTTTTTTGTTTTTGAGTCAGATTTTGGCCTTTTGGCCGGAATTTTTCGACGGTTGGTGGCTCGTGGTTGTCGCCTAGAACTCCTCTAGGTTCAGCCATGGCTAAGGAGGGCGCTGGTACTGGTTTGTTTGGTGGGGGAGGCATCAATGGCGTTTCTAGGGTTTTGAATTCCAAAAACCCTAATTTGTATGGCGGAGGTTCTAATGTTGTTGGGGATGGTGCAAACTAGGGTGTAATTATTGGGGCTATTGCTCAAGGGACCAAGGATTCCATCTCTCAAGGATTGATTGCCAACAACGCAGGAAAGTCAGCAATAGCGGCTGCAGAGGCCGATCTGGTTAAGGGTGAGGTAGGTCATGCACCTAGGGCTCCTATTTCGTACTCGGCTGCATTGAGCGGGGATAAGGGTGTTGAAGGTACGTTTGTCAACCCATTTGAGGGATTTCAGGCTCCTCCTCGCCGTGGATCTTTTATTGATGGGGAACCAATGTTGATGTTGACTGAACGGGAGATTCAAGCGGCTGCAGACTGTTTGTAATTTATGGTCGTATTAAAATTCACTACTGGACGGCCTCAATTGAAGGTAATTCACGATCACATAACTCAACACTGGGGGCTAAAGGGGGTTTTTAATGTGGGTTTACTTGACCCACGCCATGTTTCAGTGTATCTCTCTACACAAGAGGACCTAACTTTGGCTTTAGCTCGGGAATCCAATGTTATTATGAATTCTATGTTTCGATGTTTTCGGTGGAAACCGGATTTTTATTATGGTTGTGACAATCCTCGTATTTCTGTATGGGTACGCTTGCCTAACCTACCTTTACATTATTATGCTTTTATGGCTAACATTGGAAATACGTTGGGTACATTTTTACGGGCTGATGATAGGTCTGCTGGCTTCACTCATCATGGTTTTGCTCGTTTTTATGTGGAAATGGATGTTTCACAGCATAAGCCTAGTAGGATTTATCTTGGGTCTTCTCGAAAAAATGGTTTTTGGCAGGACATTGAGTATGAGGGGAATGTGCTCTACTGTTCTAAGTGTGGAATGTTGGGACATGATGAATACTCGTGTCGGCGTAATGCTAGGCGAATGGGTCGAAACACTGGGTATCAGAAACCTCCGGTCCAGATTCAACAGCAGAAGCAACCCCCATCGCTGCAACAACAACAGAAACTAACCCACCAGCAGGTACCACCCAGGGATCCGGCACAGAGACAGGGTAAAGCCAACTCTGAGTGGCAGGTTGTGGGTGGGAAAGGAAATCAGAAAGCAACTGAGGCCGAGAAGGGTAAAGCGGTGGATGCAAATGCAGGTACTAGTAAGCAGGGACAGACAAAGGGATCGGTTTTTTCTAGGTTGGAGTATGGGGCAGTACAAATTTTGGGTAATCATGATGTTGGGATGAATAAGGTGGATGACAAGGGTACTGGTAAGGAAGATGGGGAGATTACAGCTCCCAAGTCAGGTGGTAAAACCAGTTCTGCGATATTGGTTGAGGAGATTTCTCCAGAACATGACAAAGTAGAAAGAGAAGAGCTTGAAAGGGTTCAGCAGCAGCAGCAGCAACCAAAAGTTAATGAAAACTCTTTTGCGGTTTTAGATGGTTTGGAGGATGAGGAGGTTGATGAGGAGATTGAGATCAAGGATACAGAGGAGGATAGGGCAGCAGTAAAGGAGTCTAATATGAATGCTTTTGCGGTGCTTCAGGATTTAGATGGTGAGGAGGATGTTGATAAGGGAACAAAGGAACAGCTACCACCTTGCATGGTGAACACAGTGGTAGTCATGAGCTCTAGTACGGAAGTCTCTTCAACTAATGCGTCGATTGATCATGTTTCTGAGACACAGGTGCCGGTGGTAGTAGTTGAGGATACTAATCAGGGACAGGGACAGAAGGGCATGGATACAGATACTGCAGCTGTAGATGACCCAACTGAATCAGGGGATACTGGGACCGATATAGGGACTATTCAGGGATCTGAGGACTCAGAATTTTTTGAGGGTGATACTGAGGTCGAGACAACTACTGAGGTTGAGACAAGTTCTACAGGGGACACTACAGCGAAACAAGATCCCTCTTTTAAAGACGTTTCCAGTGGTAAGAAGTCGAGACGTAGGAAGAAAAAAGGTAATAAGCCGTTGCCGATGGGTTCGCCTCCTCAGACCCGAAGCAAGACTGTTGGGGTAACCTCTATCTCTAATAGTTTTTAACGTCGTTCATCATATGGAATGCTAGAGGCGTCGGTAATGTTAAGACTATGGATGCGTTGAAATTTTTAGTGCAGCAGCATAAACCTTGGTGTTTAGCAATTCTGGAACCTAAAATCTATGGTATTAGGCTCCCGAATATCGCTAAACAACTTGGTTTTCCTCATTTCATGCATGGAGATCCTGTTAATAAGCATATTTGGGTGTTATGGAAAAATGGTATTGATATGGATGTTGCTCTAGTCTCTAAGCAACATATCTCTGTTCGGGTTACGGTTTTCGGTGAACAATATAGGGTATTTTCGTTTGTTTATGCCAGTTGTGATCGGTTGGAGAGACAATCTTTATGGGGAGAGCTCGTTAATTTATCTTCGCAGTCTGATGATCCGTGGTTGATTGGTGGTGATTTCAACATCATTGCAGCGCCGGCGAACAAACTGGGAGGTAATGGGTGGGATTTTCCTAGTATTGATGACTTCTGCAATTTCATGGTTACTGCCGGTGTTTCAGATGCGGGTTATGAAGGGAGTATCTATACCTGGTGTAATGGGCATCCTGGGAATCGTCGGATTTGGGAGAGATTGGATAGGGTGTTGGTGAACGGGTCTTTCGCTGCTAAACACGGCAGTATCACTGTTGTTCATTTACCGCGGGATGTATCTGATCACTCTCCGCTGCAGATTAAGATCGCTGCTATCATCAAACCGAAGTGCCCCTTTAAGTTTTATAAAATGTGGTTGGAGCATCCAAGATTTGATGACTTTGTACGGGAGGTGTGGAGTAGAGGTTGCTGGGGAACACCATTGTTCAGACTGCACCGGAAGCTTCATGTGTTGCGCGGAGAACTCAGAAAGTGGAATTGGGAGGTTTTCGGTAATATTTACCGTAAGATCGATCAGCTGCAGGATGATCTTACCCGTTTGGACTTCTTGCTGCAGAAAAATTGGGATGATTTAGTTGCTGCAGAACAGAGGCAGAAAAATGAGGAACTAGTTCAGGTTCGCAGATGGGAGGTGGACATGAAACAGCAGCAGTCACGACAATTATGGGTTCAGGACGGAGACAGAAACTCGGCCTTTTTTCACGCTTCCATCAAAGAGCGGAGAAGGCAGAATTCCTTGAAGCTGCAGCTGCCGGATGGTTCTTGGTGAGATAATGAGAACTTATTGGGAGAGCTTGGAGCTAACATTTTGAGGAGATTTTTTCTTCTGGTCCTCATGAGGTTGATGACATGTTATTTCAGGGTATTGTGGCAGGAGTAACAACTGCAGATAATGCGATGCTTACTGTAGTCCCTGATGAGACAGAGGTTTGGGAGTCTATTAAATCTCTGAATGCAGACAGTGCTCCGGGATCGGACGGTTTTACTGGTCAATTCTTTAGGGGATGTTGGTCAATTATTAAAACTGATGTTGGTACTGCGGTTCAGTTGTTCTATAGAGGTGAGGAACTTCCCAAAGGTTTGTCGTCTAATGTGTTGGTGCTCTTACCCAAGGTTGATAAGCCGACTGGGTTTAAGGATTTGAGGCCTATTAGCCTATCCACCTTTATGAACAAGGTGATCTCTAAAATTTTAACTTTACGACTGGCTTGTGTGTTGCCTAAGTTAATTTCTCCGGAACAGACGGGTTTCATGAGGGGTCGTGGTATTCAGGAAAATATTGCCTTGGCTCATGAGATGGTGCATCGGATCGATCAGAAGGTTGTGGGTGGGAATGTTCTCTTCAAGCTGGATATGTCTAAGGCGTATGATCGACTAGAGTGGGATTTCTTATTTAGAGCTTTGGAAACGTTTGGGTTTGATGCCAACTGCTGCAGCCTGATTTCGAGGTTAGTGCGGGGTAATTGGTATTCTGTTCGTATGGGGGGTGTTTCTCATGGTTACTTTCCCTCAACTCGTGGGGTGAAACAGGGAGATCCGCTCTCTCCATTGTTATTCATTATTGCTCAGGAAATACTGTCCCGGGCACTGTACAGAGCTGTTCAGGAAGAGGTGTTTAGGCCGTTTGAACATGGTAGGGGGAATTTTCCATTGACCCATTTGCTTTATGCGGATGACATGCTTTTGTTTTGTAACGGGCGTCAGAGATCCATTGAGGGTCTTCGTGAGGTTTTGAGTATGTATGAGAGGTCTTCGGGTCAATTGATTAATTTGGAGAAGAGCGGTTTTTATGTGGGTGCTAAAAGGCGACAGTTTGAGATAGAAAATATTCAAAGATGGTCGGGTTACACGCACCAGCAGTTTCCGCTCAAATATCTGGGGATCCCGTTGTTCAAAGGTAGAGTCAAGAGGGTACACTTTACGGAGCTAGAAGCAAAGATGATGAAAAGGGTGGATGGTTGGAAAGCACGGCTTCTGTCATTTGGTGGGAAGGTAACTCTCATCAAATCTGTGCTTTCTAGCATTCCTATTTATTCTTTGGGTGTGCTCAAGGTTCCTAAAGTTGTAACTCGTAAGTTGGAAAACATTATGTCCAACTTCTTATAGAGCAGTGGAGGTGAAAAAAGGGCTCATTGGATGTGGTTTGTAGACCTATCCAGGAAGGTGGTTTGGGAATTCGGAGGGTGGGGGATATGAATCAGGCTATGTTAGCCAAGTTGGCGTGGGTGGCCACCAGAGGCAATTCCCTATGGTCACAATGGGTCCGTGTCAAGTATAAATGTCAACTTGCAGCCTCTAGTTCGCATGTGTGGCAAGCTGCATCGTCATATTTACATCAGTTGGATGATTGCAGTCGTTGGGTTGTTGGCAGAGGAGATATCAAATTTTGGACTGATAATTGGTGTGGGGTTCGACTTGGGGGCCCGCTTCCTGAAGATCAACTTTTGACAGTGAGAGATGATATTCAGGTTTTGGAGGACATGCTTCAGTTTATCCCGCAGGATCTACATGCCAATGTTCGTAGGGTGCATATTGATGAGCATAGTGAGGATCGTCCGGTCTTCACTCTAACAAAAATGGGAACTTTTGAGACAGCTGCATGGTGGGATTATATTCGGGTCCGCAGCCCTTTGGTGGAATGGGGTGCTAAGGTTTGGCATCCCAACATCCCTACAAAGGTCAGTGGTTTCTGGTGGAGGGCTATGCACAATGGTCTTTCGGTGGATGCAAAATTGGAGTCTCGGGGCTTCAATATCCCATCTCGATGTGTGTGCTGTCCTGGAGGTGGTCATAGGGAGACTCTTAATCATTTACTTCTACAGTCGGCGATTGCGCAGTCTGTTTGGAGGCATTGGGTTAGTCTTTTCCCTTTGACTCATAATTATATTGATTTACATCATTTGTGGACTGTTTGGTGTGGTGGACAGTCAAAGCGCCGACAGGTTGGTTTAGTTCGTATGGGTATTATGCTTTTTACTTGTTGCGAGATTTGGAAAGCAAGGTGTAAATCGATTTTCGAAGGAACTGTTATGAATAGTGCCAAAATTATGGATGGGGTTAAAAATTCTCTTATTGAGATGTGCTCATTCCTAGTCCCGAAAGGGGATCCTAGTGGGAATGACCGTGTCTTGTTGGAGAGCTTAGGCCTCAAAGTGGCAGAGCATAAGTTTAAGCGGCAGAGGCTGTTGAGATGGGAGCCTTCGCGCTCTCATGTTTTTACTTTGAATACGGATGGTTCCGCGATAAACGGCCAGTGCACGGGTGGTGGTATTATAAGGGATGGTATGGGGGATTTTGTTTGTGCCTTTTCACACTACTACGGAGATGGAACCAACATGAAGGCGGAGATCTTTGCTTTACGTGATGGCCTGCACTTATGTCATTCTTGGGGTTTACTTTCTGTTCAGGTAAACTCAGATTCCTTAGTAGCTGTGAATATTTTAAAAGGGCGAAATAAGTGTCTGTGGCAATACACGTATGAATTGCGGGAATGTGAAAGTTTGATTGGAGGGTATGAGTTACGTCATGTTCTTCGTCAAGCAAATGGGGTTGCGGATAGATTGGCTTTTGAAGCTCATATTCATAAAACGGTTTGGACATATGGATCGTCAAGGGAGCTTCCACGGAGTGTCTTGGACGCGTTACGTTTTGATGAAAGTGGATACTATGTTGAGCGTCGATAATTATTTGATGTTGTTGGTGTTTGCTGCGGCTTGGTTATGGTGTTTGGTTCTTTGGAATAGTTTCTTGAGTGCAAGGAAGGCATACGGACTCGTTTCGGTTGTAAAAGAGGCACACGGGCCCGTGTCTTGGACTTTTGATGGATCATTGGGCTCATTTGAATTTATTAGGATTGTTCTTTGGTTTAATTTTTTTAGGCTTTTATTTTTTAGATGGTTTTACCTTTTGAGGAGTTGGTTTATTTTTTGGATTTCGAGGTCCGGCTCCATATCCAGCAATGAGTCGGGTGGTTGTCCCCCTCTTGTACTTATATTTTATAATTAATAAAATCTTCCCAGGTGCCGCCCTGGTTTCTAAAAAAAAAAAAAAAAAAAAAAAAAGTAAAGCGTTTTGTGAAAAGTTATGTTTTGGAAACTGTCTTCTGTAGCCACATGTTTTCAAAGTAATGAGTTGTTTGGAATATTGGTAAATGTTTTTTTTTCAAACTGACTACCTGTTTGATCCTTGAGTTATATCAATTCATTGTTAATTAATTGTTACCGTTCGTTTCGATCATCTCCTTTTAGTACCCGAGGGGATCCCGTATGAACTTGCTGGGCATTGTTCGCTCATTCCTTCCATTCTTATTTCTCTCCAGGTTATAAATAAGCTGATCGAGGGTCGCAAGGTTGGCGGCATAGAAGTTATACTTTGAATAAAGTTAGTTAGTAACTATTATTTCCGTTATGTTAAGTTTTAGACTTTATTTCTGTTAGTTACCTTCTGAGCTAGTGATTTGTACTAGCCGTTTGGGTTTGAATGTTAGTTAAAGTTTGAATTGTGGTTAATTGTAGCCGTTGGGGCATTCTGAATTTAGGATTTATTCAAATAAGTTATTATTTATTAGTAGTGAAAAGTTGGGGTGTCACACTACTTTACTCACAAAAAATCAGATTGCAATTTCGTCGAGTGGAGAGAGAGATATTGCCATTTCCGTGAAGGGTGTCAAAGGTGATTTTCAAAATTTCAGCAACTTTTTCTTTTAAGAAAATGGGTATTTTGGGTAGGTTTGTTGGTTAAATGGTATGGGGGCTAGAACATGTCCTTAAAATGTTTTATGTTCCCCCTAAAATGGTGACATGGGTGTTTGAAGATAAATGGGTGAGAAAACATCCAAAAAAAAAAAGGTTTGGTTTTCCCTCAAATTTGTTCTTGATGCCGTATGTTTTTCTTGCATCCAAGTTTGCTTCGACTTTGATTAAGTTTCAAGATTCCACTAGTCGGTCAAGCATCCAATTTTATTCTCCTAAAATCACAAAGGAGAATAAGAAGTAAATGATTCTTTTTAATCAAATAAATAAATATAAGCATTAAAATGATTCTATATAATCAAATGAAATATGAAGCATAAGGTGAGTTTCTAAAATCTAGTAATTCAAAGCCCAATATAAGCAGTCGGTGGGCATGAGGGGCTGCACCAAAAGAGGTGCCAACGAGTTTGCCGGTCAGTGCCAACGAGCCCAAGGAAGGTGATTAATCTTCCCCCTAGCAACTACCCTAGGAGTCTCTAACTCGTGACCTCGCTTCGTCTTACCAAAAATAAGGAAATTTGGGAAGGGAGGAGCTAATGCCACTACATTTTATAATTTTTTTAGATTGACATATTATCCTTTGACATTTTGAAGAATTAAAGACGTATTTTAGGGAGATATTATCTACCTTATATAACTTTGACATATCCATATATTTGCTAATTAAAATTTAATTAATTATAATCATTACACAATCTTCCTCCAAAATACTTATCTTTATTTTTTTTTATTTCAAAAATAAAATAAAGAATGAATTAATTAATTTGTGTTATAGATATTATGCCTTCACCAACATGTTATTTGATATTTTATTACACTATATAAGAAAAATTGAGAAAATCCATCACTTAGTTTCGCTCTTAAAAGGCATAATTACTAGTAATAAATATGGATAAAAAATTAAAGTACATTACCATTTAATTTTATCAATATATTATAAAATATTAATTGATTAATCACCACTCAAGTTTTACACCTTATTCGAAAAATTCATGGTTACAAATTCAATAATTTCTCATAACTTTGTCTGGTCCGTTTTCGGTAAATTCTATATACAAGGCATATTACATACAAGGCACCAATAATGGCGAAACTACCCTTCGCGTGTCGTGTGCGAAAGGACGACAGGAAGCCTTCATGTCGTGTACTTTTACACGACATAGAACAATTGTGTAAAATATTAAGTCGTATGAACTTATACGAAATTTAAATTTACTCTGTCATTAAGGTCGTACAAAACCACACGATATGATACCATACTCTCGTGTATATCCATACGACATATCAAAATGAAGGTGTTCTTCGATGATTTGCAACACGATGTTAATGATACGCATATGCTATGATAAATTATTGAATTGTGTTGTTAATTGAGCAAAATTTGTACACTTAGACATGACAAGTAACAAATGTCATATTGGATCATACAATATCATATAACCTATCACATTTAAGTGATACCACTTTATTTATAATCCCCAAACAAATGATTGTGGTGTTATATTTCTAATCAAGATTATATTTAAAGAGGTAATTAAACATGTTATAATTCATCATACAATATCATAAATAACCTATCACATTTATTAGTTAAAAGTGATACCACTTTATTTATCAACTAACAGACGTGTTATGATGTGCATATACTATGTTAAATTAATGAATTATGGTGTTATATTTCTAATCAAGATTATATATAATGAGTTAATTAAACATGTTATATAACGAGTTAAGTTGTTTCGATGATTTGCCAAACGAGGTTAATGACAAGTTGTACATTAGAGGAATGCCACTCGCTCAAGATTATATATTTGAAATTATCATATTTGTTAATCAAGATTATATGTTTATTGTTATAATAATGTGGAAAACAAACAATGATTACATATATGAATGAACCAACATCATACAATATCATATAACCTACCACATTTATTTATAATTAAATTTCTCTTTTTCATAAGTTGTTTCGTGTGTGAATACACGACCTATGTTAGAACATCTCGTATGAACACTACACGACTTGATAGACTATATCTCGTGTATTGTTCATACGAGATTATTACCAGAAAAAAAAACATTTCGTATGGAATTTATACGACTTGTACCATATTGTCTCGTGTTAGTTCACACGAGATACACCCAGAACAGAACACTTAAACCCCCATAAACCCTACCTGTAACGGCCATTAACACCCATTACACCACCGGTTGGTTATCACCCATGCAGCACCATTGATATACACTTTCACAACAACCATTCTTAACACCCATCAATCTATACACATTATTATCATTATCTAACACCATATTATGGATTCTCCACAACATTCTCCAAGTCTTTATGATCACATTAATCTTGATCTTGTGGATTTTATTTTTGAAGAAGAAGGTTTGCCACCAAATTCTCCACATCAAAATCAAATTCCAAGCTGCAATGAAGTAAGTTCTTAAAGTTATATTTGGTGTTATGATCAAAATCACAATAAAAATCCAATATTGAAACTGAATTGTTTTTCAAGATTGGATTTTTAAATTCTGATATCGTGATATGTCGTGTACTAATACACGAGAGGTAATTTACTACGTCGTGTATATGTACACGAGATGTGCAGAACCAACTCGTATATAAGTACACGACATAGTTCTTAATATGTCGTGTATAACTACACGAAATGTCATCCAGCCTGTTGTTTATTTTGCAATTTTCTAATTGATGGTAATACAATTTGTAGGGACCGGATGTCAGTGATCAATTCGATACATCCCTATTATTTTCAAATAGGGATGAGCTTGTTAAACACGTACGGGATATCGTGGCCCGTCAAAATATAACCCTTTCTATAGGAGATTCGAGGAAGACAAGTGGCAAGATCCTAGGCTACGCGAAGATTGTATGCCATTTTGGTGGCAAGTACAGGTACGGAAAAACTAAGGATGTGAGGTTGACTAGTACGAAGAAGATTGGGTGTAATTTTGAAATCCGGGCCAAAGAAAGGGGTGATGGGTTATGGGGTTACGTTGTGAAGAATGGTTCTCATAATCATGACTTTCCAACGTATCCCGAAGGTCATCCGTTGGGTAAATTGACAAGTTCTGAATATGAGGAGGTGTGTAGCGCAAGTCAGTCTTCGGTGCGTCCAAATAACATTCTAACAATGTTAAAGAGGAAGGATGAGAAGAACGTGAGTACTCCGAAACACGTCCACAATGCCCTCACAAAATGCAAGTCACAAGAACGACAAGGGAGATCCTCTCTTCAACAATTCATAAAATTACTCGAGGATAAGAAATATATCGTCTTCATGAGGAAAGCCGATGAGAGTGACATGATCGGTGACATATTCTTCTCTCACCCACGAGCATCAGATATGCTTAACTGTTTTCCATATGTAGTACAAGGTGACTGCACTTACAACACCAACTGCTATGGAATGGCATTCCTTGAGATTATAGGATTTACTTCAACGGGGAAGAATTTCACAATTGCATATGCGTTCCTCCAAAATGAGAAGACTGAGAATTACACGTGGGCACTCAAGAATTTGCAAAGTCTTTTTCATACTCCCCACATGCCAACAATTTTCTTAACTGATCGTGACTTGGCTTTCATTAATGCTGTCCAAATGGTATTTCCCGAGACCGCACACCATTTGTGTCGAAGGCATATCGAAGTCAATGTTAGAAAGAGGGCATTGGGTAGAACTAGTAGCCCGGAGTTCGCACTATCATTCATGAAGAGATTCAATTATGCAATATCAGCCGCTACTCGCTCAGAGTGGGACACCCGTTGGTAATTGTTTTGCGATCATTACAGCTCTTATCCTGATTTATTGACCTACCTCCGGGAGACATGGATTGGTCCATACTCTACGAGTATTTTGTCAATGCACACAGATCAGTTACTACACTTCGGAACCCACACCACGAACAGGGCTGAGAGTGAGCATAACATGTTGAAGAAGGCCTTGGGGAGTGCTTCTTCTACTTTTGACACATTGTTCAAAAAGGCTCATGAGATTATGGAAATCCAAATAACAACAATCAAAGCTACTATGGAGCAATCAAAGAGCAGAATTCCAAATGATATGAAGACATGTGATCTGTATCACGACATATTGGGGCGAGTGTCAAAGGCAGCCTTGGACATCATCAAAGAAGAGCGGAGTCATTGTGGGGGTAATGTCATGGATGCTTCAGTTTGTGGGTGTTACTTGAGGCGAACACATGGACTTCCATATAGTCATGAGATTGCATGCATACAAAAGTTTGGGGGCCGGATAGAGTTGTCCTCGATTCATGCTTTCTGGAAGAAGTTGGACATTGAACTAGAATACTGTCCAACTGGGCCTGATTTTGAAGCTGTGTTGAATGAACTGCAGAGCGCACCTGCACCGGTAAAGAGAAGGTTATTCCAAACGATAAATGAAGGGCTACATCCACAAACCGGAGATGCTTCTGAGCCGGATCATATTTCAAAGGCAAATAAACCCCGGACCACCAGTTGTAGAGTACTGTCAGATTGGGAGCGTACCGACAGACATTTTGGAGTCCCCACTACACCACCCTCCACTAGCAGCAGGTCTAGATCTTCATTTATTGCATCAACCCAATCAGGTTTGAGGTCGCGGGAGTCACCCAATCCGGAATCAGCTTCAAACACTACACCATCTAGCCCTACTACTCCTACATCTCTTCCACCACTAGCTGGTTCAGGTCGTGGGAGAGGTAGAGGTAGAGGTCGAGGTCGGGGACGGGGTCGTGGAAATGGACAAGTCAATAAACTACATACTTCTGGGTATAGGATGTTGATTACACCTATCATTGTCCCATTTATTGATGGATTCACAGATGTGATGGGTGATGGAAATTGTGGATATAGAGCAGTAGCAGCGCAAATATACGGAACTGAGGAGATGTGGCTAAGAGTTCGCTCAGATTGTGCCAAGGAGCTGCTTCATCGCCGCGCGCTTTATGAGAGAGTTATGCCTTGGAGAGATATGGACGAGCTCTATAGTCGCATTGCTTACTATACCTCACCTTGTTCGGAATATTATTGGTTGACACTCCCAGAGATAGGGCACATCATTGCCACTGTGTATAATGTGGTGTTTGTCTCGTACTCGTAAACCGCTGGCTTCACATGCCTACCAGTGACTGTACCACAAGGAACATGACCACCCACAGACACACTTGTGTTGGGACATGTGGGAAACCATTTTATATTGGTATGATACTTCAATTCGTTATATTTAACTATCTTGTTTACATTCGTTATATTTAAATATCTTTTTTAAATTTGTTATATTTGACTATATAATTACTTTTGCAGCTGCACATGTCCGATAGTGATTACCCGATACCATCATTAGCACTATTTTGGGAGGATCGACGTGATCCAAGCGCAAGTAACCTGATCATGCCATACAGAACTCGGATAGAAACATTCAACCGACTCTCAATTACGGCGAACGAAGCACGAATTGCAGGAAATAGGCCATAGTTTATGTGTATAGTGTATTGATTTTTGAATTATGCATACTTGGTTTTTGTATGAATGTTTTTTGGGACGGATATAGTATATTAAAATTGGATCACTTGATGTAGTACTTAAATTATAGTTTTGATGTATGGATACATCAGTTTGTTTGTTTCAGTTTGTTTGTTTCAGTGTCTTTTTTTTTTTTTCAGTACAGAGACCATCTCGTGTGCTTATACACGAGATGGTATATCATAACTCGTATAAATATACACGACGTGTTTCATTTATGTCGTATGAACATTACACGAAATACACTAATTACCCAGTAATGTATCTCGTGTGTGTTCATACGAGAGGAAAGAAAACATGTCGTGTGTATATATACGAGATGAGTCACACCATCTCGTGTATAAGCACACGACATGGTCTCTGTACTAAAAAAAAAACTGACACTTAACAGAAACAGAAACATACCCAGAAACCAGAATTACAAACCAGAAATTTAAACTGAAACATATCCCAAAGTGTCAAACATCAAAAGTTTACAAACCAGAAATTTAAAATCAATCAATGTATCCCAAAGTGTCAAACTACCAAATGTATGAAATACATGTCTTACAAACCAGAAATTTTAAAACATAAACCTAATGGGGACCTCCTAATAGATCGTGCACCCGTCTAATCTCATCTATGACATCCGCGGGTATCCTGTCATCCGTGAGCATCGCAAGCAGTCTATCTCGAGCCTCTACAACCCTAGGCGGAGGTGGAACGTTAACTAGGCCATCATGAATCGGATTAGTAATCCGAACATGAGTCCTAGCCAGGAACCACTGCATATATGTGGAAGTAACAGGATCAGATGCGCTCACGGACGGCCCCCATCTACGCACTGGATCGAAAACCCCCAAGCCGTCCTCTAACCAATCCTCCCATATATCATCACGCGTTCCATAGGACTTCTTGTACCCCTTTTGACCAGCCATCAATGAACAATCTCGGCCGCAAGATATGGGGTCTCTGGGGATTTTGCTGCTGGATCCCAAACTGCCGTGTAACACGGCCAGGCATATACGCTTCCGTGATATCCTGGAAGCGTATAACCCCACGGAAGTATGAGACCGGCAAAAGCGCCTCTGGGGTGGTACCGTAGGGAGTCCAACAAACCTAAAAATGAATTTGTTAGACACCGTCAACAGAAATAATAAATTATAACAATTTGTAAAACTTTAAATATAACTAACTCACCTTATCAACCGTCATCGTGTCCAGGGTATACCGGAACTTCAATAGATGGGGCATATCCCTTCCGGCCGTATCAGTACGTACCCATCTACGAGCCCTCGGCTGGCCCTCCGTCCATAACGGGTCAATATCTCTCCGGAAAACCGGAAAGTACTCGTATATCCAGGCCTGCAAATGTATGAAATAAATAAGTTAACAATGTTATAACCATAAATACATGTTGTAATTATTAAATGATTGTTAAATATTACCTCTAAAAGAATTAAACAACCACCGATCTGCTTGCATCCATATCTAGATGCCTTCCCCAACTCCCGGTATAGATATACCAACGCAGCTGTCCCCCAGGATAGAGCCCCCACTCTGTCAATATCCACGCACAATGAAAGGTAGTCTGAGGGCATCTTATCCTGAGTCTTGTCCACGAACAGCGTGGAGCCGAGGAGGAACATGATGTACGTGGAAGCGCGCTCATCGTCAGTCATGTCGGAAGGGGTCTCAAAGGACCGGCGGAGGCCATCTAAAGAGTACGTCGTGCCCTTCCGACATGTATCAAGGCGTGCCCTGATACCGGTTACGTTAGGCTCTGGAACCGCCTTCGTAACAGGGCCACCTGAACAGCTGATACCTACAAATTGAAAATGAAATAATTAATAAAATTGATAAAATTTATGAAATTGATAAAATTTATGAAATTGATAAAATTTATGTAATTTATAAAAAATAGACAACAAACAAGAATATACCTAGGATATGAGTGACGTCATGCATAGTGATCGTCATCTCCCCCCACGGCATGTGGAAGGTATTAGTCTCGGGAGACCACCGTTCCACAAACGCCGTTAGGAGCGCCATGCTAGGCCGGCGAATGGTAGCATCATGTAGGTAATGGAGGCCGGTACCCTGAACACGAGCCCACCAAGCTCTATCATCCTCCGGTAAAGAAACAGGCAAGAACCTGTTGATTCCAAACAAAACATTATAATTAATACTCCCTCTGTTTCAGAAAAACAGTCCCATTTTGATTTTTTTTTTTTAACAAAAAGTCAAAATGGGACTGTTTTTCTGGAACAGAGGAGGTTTAAAACAATAACAACAAATAATAAAGCTATTTAATAAACAAATCATATACTTACTTATCTAGAATCTGCTGCCTCGTTTGGCGCTTCAACACCGGCTCACAAGTGGCGTTCTCCCATATCTTATGGGCTCGGTGATGACCAAACCCATACAACAAATCAACCTCCTCCGGGCCGCCACCGGGGTTACTCTTAAGCTGCCACTGTTCATCCTTAGCCCCTTTCCCCTTTCTGGCCCGTGCCTCCCCTCTAGCCACCCGCCTCTTGCGAGGCCTCAAAGCTGAACTCTCCTCCGCCTCCTCCTCCTCCTCCTCCTCATCATCATCATCATCACCAGATCCGTGTGCCCCACCTCCGGAACGAGTACCAGAAGATGACTCCTCCTCTGACCCTCTAAGCCCGTCCTAGAATATCTACGCTATAAATCCTCCTCACTATCCGTCTCATCCTCCTCAACGCGCTCAATCACGACATTTTTGTCGTGCCTCCTTTTGGTACGTGCATCTTCTCTAGCTGCTGATGCCTCATCGGCCTTCCTCTTTCTATTAGAGGCAGTCGCAGGTTTACGTCCCTACAAAAAATTAAATAAGAGACAATAAATAAGCAACATTTAAGGTTTTTCAAGAATCAGTATGCATTTCGTGTGCTAATACACGAAATGTTGGTGAGCATTTCGTGTTTAAGCACACGAGATATCTGTCCACATTTCGTGTATTAGCACACGAAATGTAAACTGATGAATCAGTTTACATTTCGTGTTCTAATATACGAAATGTGGAAAGTATATCGTGTGCTTAAACACGAAATGCTAACCAACATTTCGTGTATTGGCACACGAAATGTAAACTGATTCATCAGTTTACATTTCATGTGCTAATACACGAAATGTGGCCAAGCATCTCGTGTGTGTTCATATACACGAAATGTAAACTGATTCATCAATTTACATTTCATGTGCTAATACACGAAATGTGGCCAAGCATCTCGTGTGTGTTCATACGAAACACACCCCGACATGTCCAGATTATACACCCACAAATTCGTAACCAATTCAAACAAAAAAACCAAATTTGTGTTACCAAATCACAATTAGAACCATTTTGGATAGGTGTACACAACATTTAAGCGTTATATAATTTAGGTTTAAAAATTATAGTTGGGTTTTCAAATTGAAATTTAGGTTTAGAAATTAGGATTACTTTTTTTGGAGCGGCGGTAGAAGAGGCGGACTTTCCACCGGTGATAGGGAGGTTTGTCTTCATTTCCGGTTGTGTATGGTGGTGGTGGTGTGGTGGTCGCCGTTTACCGATTTCACCGTTGAGAGAGAGAGAGGGTTCTTCGCCGTTGGTTGAGAGAGAGAGAAAGTCGAACTGGTGTTTGAAATGGGGAGGGAGGGGAAAGTTTTTTTTTTTTTTAAGTATATATATGAGGGTATTTTGGTCATTTCTCCATGCCTTGTAAAATCCATGCCTTGTATATAGTACTACCCTCCGTTTTCTCTCTTTTTATTTTATCATTAATTGAGATCATAAATAGAAAAGTAGTACTTGTTGGAAATAGAAATAAGACTTGGTGAATAAAGATATTTAATTCTTTGCATATAAATGAACTGGGTAAAAATATTTTTATTCCTATTATTTTGATATATATAGTTATATTTTTACATATAAATTATTCATTTTTCTTAACAATATTAAAATAAAATAACTTAGGAGATATAAAAAAGGAGAAGAAAATATATCTTAACAAAAATAAATTAATTGTTCAAGGGTGTTAACGAATGTATTGGATAAGCAAATTTTGTAGTATATGTAATCTCTTAATGAGGGGAGATTGTGTCAAGTAAATGATTAAGTTACTAAAATTAAATTGAATGTAGTGGATTAGCAAACATTGTAGTGGCAATAGCCTCTCCCATTTGGGAAATGATCGAAGATGATCAAATAGGGTGTTCAAGCACAAAAATATGTTAGACATATCATGGATCTTCACGAGATGTTAAGGTCGGAGACACTAAAGTCTCTAAGAACCATGCTCTGATACCAATTAAAAGCAGGGGCGGACGCACATTATGGAGGGAGGGGTTATTGGGATTGGAGACAAAACAAAAGGAGATGATCAAAATCGGAGGAGCAGGCGGGCGCTCGGTGAGGGGCAGGCGGGCGCTTACCTTGAATGAATAGTGCACGGTCTCTGATTGACAGCAGGCGGGCGCCTGGTGAGGGCAGGCGGGCACCCGGTGGTCCGAACAGTTGAAGATGACGCAGGTAGGAGTCTGAAGTAAATAAGGAATTGGTCTCCTTATTACTTTAGGGATTTAGTATCATACTCCTTCCATCTCAAGGACTCCGGGTAAATTAGGTTTTGATCAGGATTAGGTTTTGTATCCCTATAAATATATTGTGACTACCACCATAATATTTGTACCCAAAAGGAGAGATATATGATATCAAAAGAGAGCACAAAATAGTGTTTAGGAGGGGGCCGGGGATCTAGCGAGCCATGGGGGGCGATCCTACAACCCGGCCATGATCATGTTTTTGCGTTCTTGGGGGAGAGATAATGATATGTAGGAGAGGATTGTTCATGGGAGAGTATACATACTAGATCTGTATGAGTGTATGTGTAAACTGTAACAATCAACATATTATTATAGTGATATCCTGGCTTGGTGCCTCCGGATGTAGCCACGTGTTGGTGGTGAACCGGGTTAACAAATCATGGTGTTCTTGTTCTTTCATATTATTATTTCATGTGTTGAATTATTTTCTCCATGTTGATGACTTTTCTCCATGTTGATGACTGCTAGTATGGGCTAGTGGATGCGGTGATCCCCCCAATTCCCCAACAGGGGTCAATTGACCCCCCTGACTTCTCCGTTTATACGACTTTGGCCCTTTAAAAAATTTCAAACTATAGCTTTAACCCCCCTAAAAATGTTCGGTTGACCCCCCTTAAAATTTTCACAAACTGCTACATATATAAACTCGGTTTTTACACAACCTACCCTGACTAATCAATTTAGTTTGCCGTTGGCGGGTCTTTGATGCTATGAGCGATTGCGAGTTCGGACGAGGGTAGGAGAGTTCGAACTCAACGATCGGCGCAGTCATATTTTCCGGTTGTAACAGTTACTATTACTCTCCTTTGTCTCTCCTTTTTCTCTGTTTCTAATCTCAAATCCCAAATCCCTAAATTCCCCCAAAAAATTAGGGTTTCATTCTTTCAATCGGATTTTTTTAAAAAAATCTCATTGATTTCTTATTGAAATATACAGTAAAACAATATAATTTGCATAATTTACGATTACCGATCTTGTATTTGTGTAGTTAAATTGTATAACAGTCCAAGTTCTCTAAATCTTGTGATTTCTGGGTAGTGAACAACTGCAAAGAATAACTAAAAGAAAAATGGTTTAAAATCAAAGACATTAATGGGGAATTTCTCCTGTGTCATACTCTTCGTGTTCAATCTGGTTAATCTTTACCCAATTCCAGTTTTATTCATTCGATCTACGCGCTCATTTCATTCTCTGTGTATTTTGGGTTCCAATATTACTCCTTGTGCAATTTGAGTATTTGACTTTGTGCTATTTGAGTAGCCAGTAGGTGACTGTTTTTTGGGATCCGTTGTTTAATTTTAATTTGAATATGCTAATACTTTTTCCGAGTATTTGTTTTGGGTCTGGGTTTCTCTTTGCTTGATCATGTGTAGTTGGGATTTTAACAATTTAACTTCTCAGTTTGTATTTGTATGTGTTCATGTCTAACAGACTATTAATTTTTTCTTCAAATTCAGTTGGGATTCCAACTCCAGCTTGTTTCCTACCAGAAAAAGAGTCCTCCTCGAGATTTGAAAAGATCATGTGGGTCAACTACTTCTGGATCTAAAGAGAATGAGGCTCCTCGTCCCGGAGGTTAGAAACTATATATGAACTATAATCTTGTCTAATAATAAGTTTTTTATCATTCCAAATGTATGATTATGATGGTGGCTTTGTTATGTGTTTGTGTATGGCCGGTGGCCTTGTTGTTGTGGTTGTTTAAAGCCTGTGTCCTTAACTTGTTTCTGTATAGCCGGTGACCTTGTTAATTTGTTTTGTACGCATTTCAAACAGTGTTGGAAAACTATTTTAAGAAGTTGAAACATTCACAAAGTAATGGCTTTATATGTGGTTTTTTATTTACTTTTAATAGTGTGTTTTTATTATTTTTTTTATATATTTTTTTGACCCCCCTCACCGTGAATCCTGGATACGCCACTGATTGAAAGTCCCTGTTTTCATTAAAACACTCTTAAGGCCTAAATGATAGAGAAATATGCGCAGCGGAATGGATAATTTCTTATGCCTTATAGTGGTTGTCTAACATATTTATTCCTAATATCTTTATCAATTTTATCTTGTCTATGTGATCAATCAATAATATATTAAAGCAAGAAATATAATTGAAATGAAAATTAAAGTGCAAGACAAAAAATTAGAAGAGACAAGAAGCGAGAATTTTTAAAGTGGTTCGGAGGCAAACACCATCTCCTACATCCACCCCCACTGTCCCTGACAAGTGAGCTCAATCCACTATAATTTACTCTTCTTACAAGAGTTACAAGGATTGAGAAGGCAAGTTCCTTTGAACCCCCTCTACTTAATTGACACTTCAATTTAGACGTGTTCATCCCGGTTAATCGGCGGTTGAAAACTTGCCGGATGACTAACCGTAACCGGACCGGCTAACCGGCTCTAACGGTTAAGGTTAGACGGTTAACCGGTTAAACATTCTTTTTTTTTTAATATATATATATATATATATATATATATATATATATATATATATATATATATATATATATATATACTTAAAAAACCGTTTTACAGTTTTAAAAAACATTTAAAATAGTGTTTTCATTTTTCTTCAATAATTAGTATTAATTTTAGATTAATATAATCAATAATTCAATATGAACCCTAAACATTATCATTTAATTAACATAATATAAAATTACATAGAAATATAAAATAGAAAATTACAATCTAAATTATAATACAAAATGAAATTAGAATCTAAATAATACGGAAATACTTAAAAAAATAAAATAAAGGAACAAGTACGGTACGTGGTTTAAGGTTTATTAAATATTTAAATTGTTACATATTATTATTATGCAATAATTTTATCATTTTAATCTTCTATTCTTCTCTTTCGGGATGCTTTGTTGCAATATGTCTCTTGAATACACCGTACCCTCCACCTTTTCTTAAGTGATACTTAATTCCAAAATATTTGCAAATGAATTCGTGTGTGGGCGTGTCACGCGTGTGCGTGCCATCTTTGAAGAAGTCGTTGAGTGGTGTGATTGTAAAATGCCTCCCCATAATAGTAAATCGGCTCACCCTCTCATTGTTTGAATTAGAAGCCATTTGGTGTGAAGAACGGGTGAAATTTAAACAAAAAATGGGCTGAAAGTTAAAAAAAATAGTGATTTTCGTTAGAAAGTTAACGAAAAAAGTAACAAACTTCTCAAAAGTAATTGTAGAGAGAGATTTATATTGTAGAGAAAGAGAGCTTGTGTGAAAAAATGGTGAGGAGGGAGGGGGTATTTATAGTTAAATGGGTTGGAAAGTTTTTTTTTTTTAATTACAAAATCAGCAGCTAGTTAAAAACTAGCCGTTATAACGGCTAGTTTTTCTTGGGGGACCAAACTGACAAATTAAAAAGTGGGGGACCAATGTGCAGAGGCGCAGAACTCAGAAGTGTGAAATTCAAAAAAAAAAAAAAACGGCTGGGCGGCTGTGCTGGGTCGTTGGGCCTGTTATGGTTTGTTTGTTTGTTTTTTTTTTCTTTTCTTTTGGACTTTGGCCCAACACGAAAAATGCAGTTTTAAGAATTTGTTTTTTTTTTTGACAGAAACTTGTAAAATGCAGTTTCACATTTTTTTTTTACAAAAAGTTTTAAAAATATGTTATCATTCAAATTGAAAACGAAAACTTTTTTTTAATTGTTTTTTGCATAAAATACTCAAGAAATATAATGTATAGGAAAAAAAAAAAAAACAGACGGTACCCTTAAATTTTATTAATTAAAGTTAAAATTACAAAGTGGGGGACAACCAAACCTTGCCCTTTTATAGTTAAGGGAGGACATAATGGAACCTTACCTCAACTTAACTATTACAATGAAATTAAAATAAACCCATTCTAAACATTAAAAAAATAAAAACTATCTAATTGCCGTCCCCTTCCGAACATCCCGTAGACCCTTTCAAGTCGTATTGATATTGTCGATCTTGTATATCCTCTTCATAAGGCATATCTTGCTCCCTCTTTTCCGCTCTAATCCAATCACCAAGTAAGAGTTGATTTTCCAAATTTTCAACCGTTAGTTGGGAACGTCTTGGATCTAAAACATTTCCTCTCACGCTAAATGCCGATTCGACCGCAACGGTTGAAGCGGGAGAAGCTAAGACTTCTTTTGCAATTAAAGAGAGTATAGGATAACTTTCATGCCTTTGTGCCCACCACCTCAAAACGTCAAATTTACTTGGATTTGAAGTGCTTTGTACAAAATCAAAATTAGTAGAGAAATATAATTCCAACTCGTAAGGCATGCTAGAAGAAGAAGAAGAAGAAGAAGAAGAAGAAGAAGAAGAAGAAGAAGAAGCCATTCTAGGACGTTTTGAGGAAAACAATTCGTCAAAAAATTCATATGGATTGAAATTGAGCCCACCCCATTCTTGTGTAGCAATATCTTGATTAGCATATGAGGGAACTTGTTGTTGAGAAGGATTTTCATACTTTGCATTATACTCATTATAAAGAGTCACCAAATCTTGTTTTGTATTTTAAACAATAAACGCCGGGCTTTTATGTACTCCGTCCCCATTTGGGTATAAATTCTCATAATAAAACTTTACTATCGCCTCTAGGTTGTCCAATGTAACACGGGGACCGAATAATTTTGCAACAAAAAATAGAGACGGAATAGTATCAAAATATTTGAGCCACTTTACCCTCATTTCAATAATGCTTGGGCCCAAAACGTCGCAAGTTGCTAGCATGTTAAAAATTCGAACAATTGCAACACATTGCTCAAGTACCAAAAAAGAAGTTGGATAATAAACTCCCGACAAAGCCTCGGTAGCAGTATAGAAAATCTTTAATAATTGACATAAATTAGTGCAAGCGTTCCAATGATAAGTAAATAAATGGATGTTGGAACCCATATGAAGAAAAAAAATTCCAAGAGAAGCTCTTTATACTCAAAATCATCCTTTAACATTGTATAGGTAGAATCCTACCTATTCGGAACATCCATAGAAAAATATTTTTCATTTAAATCCTTACTTTTCAAAAAATTGATCCATTTTGTTGTAATTCTATTTTTTTTTGCAATAAAATAAAGAGCATCTCTAATGGGTTTAACATATGTCTCCAACGCATCCAAAATGTCTTTAACACATAAATTAATAATATGACTTAAACATCTTATATGAAAAAACTTACCCCCAAGTGATGGTTGACAAAGTTGCATCAACTCTGGTATACTAGCGGTATTAGCACTAGCGTTGTCGAATGAAATAGTAAATACTTTTTGAATAAGACCATACTTTGCCAAAAATGCAGTGAAACTTTCTACGAATATTTTCCGCGGAATGAGGTGGTTCAAAACTATCATATGCAATTAATCTTTTTTGGATAGTCCATGAATTATCTATCCAATGGAATGTAACACCCAAATAACTATGTCTAAGCCAATGATCACTCCAACCATCAGCACAAATTGAAACTCTATGATTTAATTTTGCTAAATCCTTAATTAATTTTAATTTATATTCCGACACCACCATTTTAATATCGCGTACGAGAGTCGAACGTGCCACTTTATGACCGGAGGGATTTAAAGAAAGTCTAATAAAATTTTGAAAAAAATCATCATCCGCAAAGTTAAAAGGAAGCCCTTTAACACACACAAATTTGGCCAACTCTTTCCTATAAAAGACATTATTAAATTTAAATAATATCGAAGACGTACCTTGGCCTTGATCGGTTGGATTGAATTGTAATTGAGATTGATCACTCACAATCCCAAGTTTGTCGGGATGTTTTGATGACATGTGCGCGTTCATTGACCCATACCCTCCACCTTTTTTAAAGTCGTACGATTTTTGACAATAGTTGCATTGAGCTTTGAAAGGGATATGGTCATCGGCGCGAACTTGTATTTTTTGGAAATGGATCGTAAAAATGTCGGATCTAGATTCTCTGGGTTGACGTTCTTGTGCTTGTCCGCGACTCCGATCACCTCTTCCCTCCCCACGAGCTCGGCCTCGGCCGCCTCTACCCCTTTGACTTTCAACAACATTTTCTTCATCATGTTGCTCATTTTCATTTTGAACAAAGGGTTGCTCATAAAAATCATCAAATTCTTGGTTTTGGGAGGTAGAATCAACATGAGACTTGCCAAGATTTCGAGATGAAGCCATTTTTTTTAGAAGAATGAAAGAAAATCGTCAACAAAACTAACTGTAAATCTGGAAAAACTGATGGAATTCAGGAAATTTAACTGAAAATGTCAAAAAACTGACTGGAAACTGGAATAAACTGACTGAAAACCGAAAAACTGACTAGAACTGTTAAAAAACTGACTGGAAATCTGAAAATAACTGACTGGAATTCGTTAAATAAATGACTGTAAAATTATGGAAAGTGTGGAATTTCAGAATGGAGTCTTTGGAGAGTAGAGAGAGAAATATAGCGAGAGAAGTAAGGTAGAATTGTGGAAATAAAATGGGAGGAGGGAGGGGATATTTATAGTTTCAAAAAACTGAAAAAACTTTTTTTTTTAAAATTTTTTCTGCACTTCTATCCGTTTTTGGTCAGAAAACTAACGGCTATTTTGAAAAAGTAGCCGTTTTGGTCAACTAGCCGTTGGGAGGGGAGCAGACTGTACATTCTGGAAAAAGTGACCGTTAGCCGGTTAACCGCCGGTTCAACCGGTTAACCTATCCGACGGTTATAACCTACGGTTGGCCGGTTTTCAAAAGTCTCAACCTTAACCGGACCGCCTAATCCCGGTTGACGTCCGAAACGGTTAGCCGGTTGGCCGGTTTTGACCGGTTGACAAACCGGCGATTACCCGGTTCCGTTAAAAATCTGGACACGTCTACTTCAATTAAGGTTGATTCTTCCAAAGCGAAAAAGAAATCACAAGTGTTAATATCAATGTAGTTCTTCCTTGGATTGACACTAGTTGTCGGATGGAAGGGATGCTTTAGCTTGGTGTTCCCCCTTAATGTTTGCAAGGTTTGGTTGGGTTGATGTTCAAAGGTTTAAAAGGGTGAGGGAATAAATGGTGAAGAGTTAAAAGATATGGTGTGGGATACACACATTGAAATGAGAGGGTTTTACTTCAATTTATAGGGAAAGGAAGGAGTAGCCGTTTGGTTGGTCAAAGATGGTCTTCAATGGAGTTGGTCTTCAATTTCTTTCTTCATGTCTAGAGAAAGTATATGCATTTATGTGCCTGCAAGGTTTGTCCATTCAACGTTCACATTGCCTAGGAGTTGAACATGGAAAGAATGATACATGGTGAGCTTTTATGGCTTTTACACTTTGCACCATTGATTTTCATTATTGTTGTTTCACCCTTTTGGTAATTCCGTTATATCCTTCCACTCGAAGCTCCAATGCAAAATCCGATTGCATAGTTTTGTTCCTCTTTAAATTTCCTTTCTAATGAGTCCAATATCAAATATTTTAGGACTCATTTGGTAGGTGAAAATCCTCATTGAAAAACTTGGAAAACATGGAGGGGTTTTGCGTAACTTTTGCATCTTTCTCTTTTGACAATTTAGACCATGTAACTTTGTCCCGTTAGATGATCAATCTTCATCAAAACTCTTTGTTGAGACCTAACAATATATATATATAGGTTGGTACTCAAATGAAAACCTAAATATCGTGAGAACCGTGAGAACTTGGATACATTAGGTAAGAACCTAATGTATCCATTGTATCCAAGTGAACCATTGGATACATTAGTTTTTACCTAATGTATCCAAGTAATGTATCCAATTTATCCAAGTGAACCATTGGATACATTAGGTAAAAACCTAATGTATCCAAGTTCTCACGGTTCTCACGATATTTAGGTTCTCACAAGAGCACGACCATATATATATATATATATGGGTTTAGGGTATATATAGGGTCGTGCTTCTGTGAGAACCTAAATATCGTGAGAACCGTTAGAACTTGGATACATTAGGTTTTTACCTAATGTATCCAATGATTCACTTGGATACATTGGATACATTACTTGGATACATTAGGTAAAAACTAATGTATCCAATGGTTCAGTTGGATACATTGGATACATTACTTGGATACATTAGGTTCTTACCTAATGTAGGGATGGCCAAACGGAACCGGAACCGAAAAACCGAACCGGAAAAGCACGAAACCGGAGCAAACAGGTGAATAAACCGGAACCGCCATTCATCCGGGCCGGTTACGGTTCACATAAATGGCGAACCGGACCTGAACCAGACCGAAAATCCATTGTTTTTCAATAATTTTAAAGGGGAGGATCAGAACTGGACCAGAACCGTAACCTAACCGGAACCGGATTGTGCCAACCGGAACTGGAACCGGGGTAAGCACGGGCCGGTTCAGGGTCACATATATGCCGAACCGGAACCGGGCCCGGAGTCGGTTTTGGCCATCCATAACCTAATGTATCCAAGTTCTCACGGTTCTCATGATATTTAGGTTCCCATTTGAGCACCTACCTATATATATATATATGTATATATATATATATATATATATATATATATATATATATATATATATATATATGTATATACTCCCTCCGTCCCACTAGAAGTGAGACTTCTTTCCTTTTTGGGCCGTCCCACTTAAAGTGAGACTACCCAAAATGGAAATGTTTTAATATACTTATATTCATCATTCCCCACTATTTAACCCCACTCATTCTCTCTCTTCATTTTCCACCACTCATTTTATTCAACCAACACCACTATTTACCCCACTCATTCTCTCTCTTCATTTTCTACCACATATATATCACTTTATCTTAAATATCGTGCCCACTCCTCTAGTCTCACTCTCAATGGGACGGAGGGAGTATATATATATATATATATATGTATATATATATATATATATATATATATATATATATATATACAATGTATCCAAGTTCTCACGGTTCTCACGATATTTAGGTTCTCATTTGAGCACCTACCTACCTATATATATACTCCCTCCGTCCAGCTCTATATTGCACAGTTACTGTAGATACAAATATTAAGGAAAACTATTTTTATAATGGAAAGTACACAAAGTGGTTAGAGATTAGAGTTTGGGTTTTAAGTTAAATCCCTTAATCTTTCCCTCCAAAACTGAATAAGTGGGGTGGGTGGGGAATTAAGTGGGTTATTAACATTTTTCATTTAATTAGGAGTTTTAATTAGGAGGTTAGTGGGTTTTTGAGTGGGGTAGGGTTAATATTTTAATAATATAAACTTTCAATTTTGAGTAAGTTTGGAAGTGTGCAATATAGAGCTGGACGCCCAATAAGGAAATTGTGCAATATAGAGCTGGACGGAGGGAGTATATATATATATATATATATATATATATATTTTGAAAGTTTAATATATAAGCATAAAAATAACAAAAATATTAAATGTAAACATAAATACTAAAAATATTTATACGGAGGGAATAAAGTTTAACATGATAACTTTACAAATTTGAAGAAACATTTCACCGACCAACATGGACAGATCTGCAACGTCAAGCTGGAATCTCAATTCTGATAAATATTCTTAGTATCTATCTTCAGAAGATCGTAATAACACTTTAACATAAACAAATTAAAAAGTTATTATATCTTGAAATTAATATACTCCATCCGTCCCATAATGATCTTCGCATTTGACTATTCAAACTTTTTAAGGATATGAACACTTAATTCATTAGCCATGATTTGTTTATGCATTTGTAAGCTTAAATTGTAGAATGAGATGAACTTTTTGGGACAATGAAAAATGGCAAATAGGAAGATCATTTTGGGACGGAGGGAGTATAAACGTTTTTTCCCCCTGCTTCTATGAGACTATTTTGAGTTATTTACACACATAAAATTAAAAGCAACAGATTATCGTTTACAAGATTAAAAAGGATAAATTTGTAATCTACACAACAATAAACATACTTCCCCTTTCCATTACACCTTGTGAAAGGATATGTTTAAACTAATGTACGAAAACAAGTAAAAAAAATAGTACACAAGAGGTCTACTATCTTTATGATAGGTCGACTATCTTGTGGTGCAGTACGTGTGTTTTGAGTTTTGCAGCGGAAATATTGAAGTATGAAAGGAGAAACTAATATGGTACAGAAACTAATATGGTACAGAAAGTAAAAGAACAAGTGAAGAGATGTTGCTTGAGTGTCAAATGTTTATATACATGAGTTCTAACACCTAGTATCATTCTATTTGGACACAGAAGAACATATGTATATTTAAAAGTATTGTGAGGAAAAAATGGTTATGAGGATATGACAATGGAGTAGAATTTGCAAATGGGCTACATAATTTTAGAAACGTGGGGATTGTGTGCAGCCGGTTTGCACTAAAACCCGAAATTTATAGTAAATGCATCAGCTTATAATAACCAGGTTAAAAGTTTATTTCAGGAATATATATAAATCTTGAGGAATATCCACCTATATAAATCTTGAAATATTTATTTCTTCTATTCCAGGTTAATATTAATCCCTCCGTCCCAAAATGATCTTCGTCTTTGACTATTCAAACTTTTTAAGGATATGAACACTTGCTTCACTAGCCATGCTTTGATTAAGCCTAAAATGTAGAAATGTGAAGAACTTTTTAGGATAATGAGAAATGGCAAATGAGAAGATCATTTGGGGACGGAGGGAGTATTTTCTATCTACTCAAAGTATAAATATTTGATTAGTTAATTTTTCTTGCATATTGTATTTGAAATACTACCTCCGTCCAATTTGAAACTTCACATTTTACCCAAATGGGTGTCCCGTTAAAAGCTTCATCATTTCCTAAAATGGTAAACAATGTAGGCCCCACTTGTCATACCCACTCACTTCTTCCTCTCACATACTTCAATTATGTGGCCCACTTGTCATACCCACTAACTTTCCCCTCTCACATATTTAAATTGTAGGCCCACTTGTCATACCCACTAACTTCTTCCCTCTCACAACGCTTCTTACACTCATCACTTTTCTTAATTTGTGTGTCATCACTAAAATGGTGAAATTCAAATGGGACGGAGGGAGTATTTATTATTTTCTATCTACTCAAACTAAATGAAACCGTCTTTCCACACGGAGCAAATTGTATGCGAAAAAAGCGAAACACAATCCTTATTTTTTTTTAATTTAATTTATCCCAAAAGAAGTGTCACATTCTGAATAAAGAAATATCTATACTGAATTTTAACCAAGATCCACGCTCCCTACACAAATATAAGTAAAAAAAAATCATTAAATGTATTGACAAGCAAAATGTTCAAAACAAAATACCCTAATAATATATAATACTCCCTCCGCCCCATAATGATCTTCCTGTTTGACTATTCAAACTTTTTAAGGATATGAACACTTGTTTCACTGAAGAAATAGGAAGAACTTTTTGGGATAATGAAAAATGGCAAACAGGAAGATCATTTTGGGACGGAGGGAGTATGTATTATGAGAGAGAAAGATAAGAGAACTGAAATGTACAAATAATGAGAAGTGGGTAGGAACATTATACCAAACAAACATTCCCGCCATCGCACATGAGGCATATAGATATACTCCATCTGTCTTGCTTTAACGTTCTTGCTTTCCTTTTTAATTTGTCCCAATTTAAGTTCTTACTTTACTTTATTACCTAAAATGGAAAGTGGGTCCCACTTGTCATTCTCACAACAAAAACTCCCTATCCACTTTTTTTTCTACTTTATTTTTCATACTCACAACATTTACTTTTTTTTAATCTCCGTGCAAAGTCAAAGTAAGAACATTAATTTGGGACGGAGGTAGTAGCATTTTTTTAGTAGAAAATATAGGGGAATTCCAAAAGCAGCAGCCACTTCGTCTGACTACATGGTGCGCAAGATTCCTTCGAAGACAATTGCATTTCATCTGATTATATATAAGAGTATTATATTCCATCTAATGAAGACCATAGAAACATCAGCCCATGGAATTTTCAAGTTACTGCTCATAAATGGAGTAGCCAGAAATTTTATGTAAGGGGATCGAAATTATAATATAAATTATGATATAGTGTAGTTTTTTCTTAAATTCAAAGGGTCAAAATGGCAAAAAACTAATAATAATCATATTTTTAATGATAATTTTTTTATTATTCTAAACTTAAAAGGGATCAGTTTGACTCTCGTGCTGTTGGTTTTGGTTCAAACATTAACAAAATAAATTAGGGTCATCTTACACGGTGACACTCACGTCAAGGACCAATTATTTGAAGAAAAAAAATATTTTTTGCCGTTCATCTCATTGGACAACATCACTAAATTTGACAAGAGTCTTATTGGAGATTTCGATTCCTAAACAAGCACAAGACAATGTATTGCAGAACGACTAAAGAATACTCCCTCCGTCCCAAAACACCTTGCACATATTTTCCTTTTGGGTGTCCCATTGGTAAGTCCCACTTTCCTAAAATGGAAAAGATTCCCACTACTTCTCTCTCCTCTCCACTCACAACAACTATCCATTTAATATTCTCTACCCCACTTTCTCTCTCCTTCCCACTCACACCACCCACTTTTCTTACACATTTTATTAATTCCCGTGCTTTTCAAAAAAGGTGAAAGCTGTTTTGGGACGGAGGGAGTATTTTTTTTTTTAAATGGGTTTTTTTATTAATTGATAATGCCATGAATGCTACAAATAGGCCTATAAATAGGCTAACACAAATCTCCCTGACGGGATTCGAACTCGTGACTTCCACATGGGAAGCTAGCACCGGATACCGCTTGAGCTAGAGCTCTTTGGTAAACGACTAAAGAATAAGGACGACAATCAAAGCAATGATAAAAAAATACTCTCTCCATCCCAAAACACTTTACACACTTTTAAGGATGCACGGGAATTAAGGAATGAGTATATATATTCAAAAGTATTGTGAGTGGGAAAGATGTTGTGAGTATGATAAGTTGAGTGAGATTTACAAGTGGGGCCCAAAAGCAAGTGTGCGAGTATGATATTAGACGCTTATGTATATTAGTGTGTAGTAGGTTTATTATGAGTTGATTAGTTTATGATAGTTTAAGTTGTATAGGGAGTTAGACGTAAATATTAGAAACTTGTACTAAGTATATAAGGACATTTTGTCCCACGGAATAAACAACTTGCCTCATTCCAAATTCTATCATGGTATACAGAGCAACTAAACGATCCTAGAACCCTAACCCTAATTTTTTTCCTTTGTGCCGTCATCATGACAAACGACGGCACCGACCCCACCGAGCCTACCATCTCCGGCACAAAACCGACGAAGGAGGAGCCGGACTGCCTCTCCTTATTACCTGCATCCTTCCGAAAACACCGGGCTTGTGATTTCTCCGGTTGTTTTGAGGGGTGTCAATTATGATGAATGGGCTCGTTCATTAAAAAATGCACTTAGGGCTAAGCGTAAACTTGGGTTTCTCACGGGAACTGTGACTGAACCGGAGGAGGATGATCCTCTCTATGAAGACTGGTTGATGGTTAATTCAATGGTGGTTGCTTGGGTTCTCAACACCATTGAACCGACACTACGATCTACGTTGACCTATGCCGACACAGTTAAATCATTATGGGACGACTTGGAGGAAAGATTTTCGGTAGGGAATGGGCCGCGTATTCATCAGTTGAAGGCGGAAATTGCCAATTGCAAGCAAGGCGGGTTAGCTGTCGTTGACTATTATGGTAAACTGAAGAAGATGTGGGATGAGTTGATCAACTATGATCCACCTATTGCGTGTAAGTGCAGGGGTTGTACTTGCAATATGACTACTGCGATGACAAAGAAACAAGAAGCGGAGAAGATTCATCAATTCTTGATGGGTCTAAATTCAGAGACTTTTCGAACGGTAATTTCGAACATTCTCAGCACCGATCCCTTGCCTACGATTCAGCGTGCATATGCCTTGATTATTCAGGAAGAACGGGTACAAGATGCTGCGAAGGGTATTGACAACATCGCCGAGGCCGTTGCCTTTGCTGCCAAGAACGTTTCGGACCCTCCGGGTGGCGGCAGTGTTGGACCGAAAGTTGGACAACCGGGACGTATCGTATATAGAGATAAAACGGGGACATGTACACACTGTGGACGGCCGGGGCATGTAGTCAAAGATTGTTTCCAGTTGATTGGGTATCCCGAGTGGTGGGAAGAAAAGAACCGAGTCAATGGTGTGGGGAGAGGGACTGGCGGACGGGGTCGAGGTGGCAGTCGTGGGGGATGTGGGGGTCAGACTCACGCCAACTCTATGGAGGTTAAGGGAGGTAATTCCGGTACTACCGTTGGAAACCATGTGACTGCCGATAATATTCGGAATAATTTTTTGGGTCTCAGTAACGATCAAGTATCATCGCTTGTGTCTATTTTGAACTCATGCAAGTCATCTCCTGGCGACAGACTCAGTGGTAAGGATAAGGAGTGGTTATTGGATACTGGTGCGTCACAGCACATGACGGGGAACGTAAAATACTTGACTAACTTGCAGGATATTCCTGAATGTTTCATTAGAATGCCGAACGGGGAAAGTACTTCGACCACACAGAAGGGGTGCTTGTGTCTTGGCCGAAATTTTGTGTTACAAGATGTCTTATTTGTTCCTGCAATGCACTGCACTCTTATATCTGCTGCACAACTTGTTACGCAGTTGAATTCTACTGTCACTTTTTCTAATAATTTTTGTATAATACAGGACCGGACCACGAAGACTTTGATTGGAGCGGGTGAGCAGCGCAACGGGGTCTATGTTTTTTGAGCTGTTGGAAGTGACAAGGCATGTGAAGTCTCTACTCAAGTAGCTCGTGATTTATGGCATTTAAGGTTGGGGCATCCTTCAGAAAAAGTTTTGGGTTTAATTCCTAGTGTAGGGAAAAGTAGTGAGATTTGTTCTAAGACTCCTTGTGATATTTGCTTTAGGGCAAAGCAAACACGTGACAGTTTTCCTTTAAGTAATAATAGAGCTATTGAATGTTTTCATTTGATTCATATTGATTTGTGGGGTAGTTATCGTGTTAAATCCTCTTGTGGTGCATCGTATTTTTTAACCATTGTAGATGATTATTCTCGAGGTGTATGGGTGTATCTATTGCTTGACAAAACAGAAGTTCCAGCAATAGTTAAAAATTTTTGTGCTATGACAGAAAGACAGTTTGGGAAACAGGTCAAAAATATTCGTAGTGATAATGGTACTGAATTAAGGCCTTTACGACCTTATTTTCGTGAAAAAGGAATTTTGTTTGAATCTTCATGTATAGGTACCCCTCAGCAAAATGGACGAGTGGAACGAAAACACAGGCATATACTTAATGTTGCTCGTGCTCTTCGATTTCAGGCACGGCTGCCTCTTGCTTTCTGGGGTGAGTGTGTACTCACTGCGTGCCATTTAATTAATAGAACACCGACACGCTTACTAAACGGGATGACACCTTATGAGATTCTTCATGGGAAGAGTCCGGTTTTCAGTCTATTACGAGTTTTTGGGTGCTTGTGCTATGTTCATGATCAACGTCGTGACAAGGATAAGTTTGGTGAACGTGGACGGCGATGCATTTTTGTGGGTTATTCGATTGGGCAGAAAGGTTGGAAGGTTTTTGATTTAGAACAAAAACAGTTTTTGGTTTCTCGAGACGTGGTATTTTTTGAAGACAACTTTCCATTCGACAAACATTCGAATGCTTCTTTGTCTGCGCATGATTTGGGTCAGTCTCCGTCTATGGGTACTCCAGTTGAAACAGTTTGGGATGAAACACCTATGACGTCGACGGGTAATGCACCAGAATCGTCCCTACCTTCAGCAAGAATTTCAGAAACCGCGACCGAGGCTGTGGTGCCTTCGGCCGAGTCCTTAGTACCTCCGACAGAGGCTGGACACTCTTCGGCCGAGCCACCAGCTCACATGGCCGAGAGTCTTGAAGTGAGGGGGAGTACCTCACTAAATTCGGGTGAAATCTCTAACACTTCTGCGGGTATTGAGCCTCTTGGTAGAGGGGATAGACATCATCAGTTACCAGCTCATTTACGGGATTTTGTATTTCACACAGCTCAACTAGACCCCCCTGCGCATGCTACCTCCTCTTCTCAAAAGTCTTCAGGTACGCGTTATCCTATACAAAATTATATGAACTATGATAAATTCTCTGCGAGTCACAGTGCTTTCTTAGAAGCTGTCAGTACAGGTACTGAGCCTACCTCATATTCACAAGCTGTTCTGGACCCTAAATGGCGAGAGGCCATGAAGACTGAGATAGATGCTTTGGAATCAAACAAAACTTGGACCTTGGAACACCTACCTACTGGGAAACGTGCAATTGGATGCAAGTGGGTTTACAAGATAAAGTATAACTCTGATGGTACGGTTGAGCGCTATAAAGCTCGTCTAGTTGTGCTTGGGAATCGGCAGGTAGAAGGTTTGGACTACAATGAAACATTTGCACCGGTTGCAAAGATGGTTACAGTGCGCACTTTTCTTGCCGTTGCAGCTGCATCAAAATGGGATCTTCATCAAATGGATGTACATAATGCATTTGTTCATGGTGATTTGCACGAAGAAGTGTATATGCGTTTACCGCCCGGCTTTCATGATGACTCGGGAAAGGTATGTAAGCTGCGCAAATCTCTGTATGCACTACTAGAATATGCATTATTTACGGCGGCTGATAACCCTCGTAATTAGTCAAAATACCGCCGTATAAATTATTTACGGCAGCGTTACGGCGGCTTTCAACCCGTCCCTTCAGGTGTCGTCGTATAAACAAACACGGCAGTTTTCGCCCGCCGTATATAATATTTACGGCGGATATACAGTGTGCCGTATATGTTTTTAATATATACGGCGGCTAGTGCCCACGTATATAATGCCCCTTTTGTTAAGGTTTTTTACGGTTTAATACGGTGGGATTAGCCCACGTATATAATGTGCCCCCGTATATAAGTAATACATTTACGGGGCCTGATCCCCACGTATATACACGAAATATCATATACCCTGGAATAGATTACAATTCATTATATACTCTCTCCGTCCCAAAACATTGTTTCTTTTTTTTATTTTTTTTGTTATTATGAAGAAACTTTTTGCAATAATTTTCATTTATTTTAATTATTTTAACGAAAATATAAGACTTGTTATTGATAAAAACAAGTTTTATATTTTCATTAAGATAATTAAATTAAACCAAAATTAGCAACTCAACATTCTTCATACTAACATAAAAAAAGGAATAATAATTTGAAACAAAGGGAGCATAACATTAACAGTTCCTAAATATCTTGACAAAGCAACTTTAGACAAAATAAGTTTACGTCATCCAAAAATCCAAAGTACCAAAGCATTTGAGAAACCCCATATAACCATTCGTTAACTAGATACAAAAAGTAGAAATATCCAATGATGCATAGATATGACCCTAATCAAAAGCCTGGCCAATTAAGTTGTATGGCTACACAAAAAACTGAATCCAGATCCAAATTAAGTTAGGCCGCAAATATATTGAATCACAGCTAGAAACACGAACCCTGCAAAACAAACATCAACGACAAACAAACCTTTTTAATATATACGACATAAATTGCAACTTAAATCAGAGCTGAAAGGAGAAATAAAATAACAAAAATCCTACAATTTTTCTGGGTAGTTAAACAATAAAATACACAGAAACATGACTTAGACAATAGCTGAAAATATTGAAACTACTTGCAGAAAGCAAGAAACAATTTCAAGGTATACCCCTAAAACAATTTTGTCATGCCATAGTTTAAGTCGAATTCTAATCACCTATTGGAGAAGCTAACCTCATATATGGAGTACTTTTTTCTGGGCAATTGAAACGGGCAGTGACTACAGTCAAATCAATTTATGCAAGTGAAATTTGTTTTCCCGTTAGCCATGAGACAGCACTCTCAACATAAATGGACACATTATAATGCATACAAATGTCCTAAGACTGAAAAATCAGCTTGCAGCCAGTTTTTCTTTATCTTTTAGACAAACAAAGAATTATATTAAAGTAAATAGCTCATTCTTTGATGCATCATACATTGAAATACCAAGAACGTGTCTTTATGCTTCTTACTCATTGTGAACTGAGCCGGAGGCAAAAACTCTTTACGCGAAGGTTGTAGTTGCGGATGCAATGGTTTTCGAATGTTCATCTCTTGAAGATCTCTTCTAGCTTTCACATTGTCTTTTGTTCTCTTTGTGGTACCTAGCAGTGTATATAGCAAATTATCACACACATTTTTCTCAATGTGCATAACATCAAGATTGTGGCGAACAAGGTTATTTGCCCAATATGGCAACTCAAAGAAGATACTCTTTTTTTTCCAGTTGTGACATAACTTAGGAACCTTTCTCTTCTCCAACTTTGCTTGTTGCTTTTCCACCTCTTCTCTTCTTCTCTTCTTTAGAACTTATTCAACTTTATACTCGGTTTCTATATTTTCAACTTGTTTAAGCAATTTCGATCCAGATATTAAATTAGGCTTTGCTCTCACTTCGTGAGTTCCATCAAAAGAGCTCTTATCCTTACGAAAAGCATGGCTCCTAGGCAAGAAGCGTCGATGACCGATATAACAAAACTTTCCGCCATGTTCTAACCACCGTGCTTGAGGTCTCACATTGCAACAAGGACAAGCATATTCACCTTTAGTGCTCCATCCAGATAACATTGCATATGCAGGGAAATCATTTATTGTCCACAATAATGAAGCACGTAAAGTGAATAGCTCATTCTTTGATGCATCATACATTGAAATACCAATTTCCCACAATTCTTTTAACTCGTCTATTAAAGGCTGAAGATACACATCGATCTTATTTCCTGGCCCTTTTGGACCTTGGATAAGCACTGACAAGAAGAAATGAGGTTGTTTCATGCACAACCAAGGGGGAAGATTGTATGGCATTAGTACAACAGGCCATGTACTGTGAGATATTGTCATTGTTCTGAATGGATTAAAGCCATCAGATGCTAACCCTAATCTAACATTGCGAACTTCATTTGCAAAAAGTGGGTAACGTTTATCAAAGTCCTTCCAAGTACGAGAGTCAGCAGGGTGTCTCAGTACACCATCGTCTATCCTTTCCTCAGCATGCCATCTCATGAGTGATGCGGTCTTAGATGACCAATACAACCTTTGCAACCTTGGCTTTATAGGAAAATACCATACTTTTTTCACTGCTACTTTCTTGGGAATATTTTTTTTTTCCACTTGTTACCCCACCTTCATTGCTGCCTTCATGATCTTGTTGCTTATATCTATCAGCTCCACAAATTTCACATTTAGTGAGCTTTTCAGTTCCATTTCTAAAGAGCATACAATGATTAATGCATGAATCCCAAGTTTTGTAACTGAAACCCAAGTCTGCAGTCATCTTGTACGCCTCACGATAGGAATTTGGTACTTTTGCCGATTTAGGTAGTGCCCTTATCAAAATCTTTAGCAATGAACTAAATCCTTTATCAGACAAATGATAATTTGCTTTCCAATGCATGAGTTCTACAATAAATGATAGTACTGTAAACTCATCGCACCCTTCCCACAAAGGTTGGTCTGCATCTTTCAAAAGTTTGAAAAACTTTGCTGTAGCTGCATCAGATTGCACAATCTCTTCAATTCCCGCTTGGCTACTATTGGGCATACCCATCCCTTCGTGTACCATTTGCCTCATACAATCTTGAAGTCCTATGTTGATCTCTATACCCTCGTCATTTATTCTACCATTATTATAATTATCATGCGCAGAAACATAGTCTTCCCCATGCCTAGTCCAATTCTTATAATCTCTTTCAAACCCCACTTCAATGCAATGCGCTTTTACAGTTGCACGGTCTCTTTGGTAACGGTTTAAACAATCTCTACATGGACAATGTATCTCTTTTGCACCACGAGGCTTCTTTGAGAATGCAAAGTCAATAAAGTTGTCAACTCCCGTCATGTATTCATTTGAAATCCTGTTAGCTAAATCGATCCAACTTTTATCCATAAGTAAATATGTTCTGTTAATGTCACATAAAAATGACATAAATCAGTTACTGACTAGAAAGAAATATGTAATATGAAAATATATTTGCAATGACAACTCTAATCACATGTAAGAGGTTTATGCATCACAGAACAAAGCGGGAAACATGGAATTTCTAGACCAGTTGTGAAATAAATATTCCAAGAATAATATTCATCACAGATATAAAGATGTAGATACAGAGATTCAAACCAGAAATAGAGTTGTGATTCCGAGACTTGGGATTGAGAATGAAATTGAGGACAGCTACTTTGATTCTTGCTTGAGCCTGACAGAAAATAGTTGAAACAAGAAGAAACTGAAGAATTGTAAGTAAGCAGATATCAAGAACATGATTTAAAAGTACACTGATTGAATTAAAACCCATGATTCAGAAAGTTGACAGGGTTTCTATGATAAAGACGTAACAAAAGCCATAGTGAACTACCGAGCAATCATTCTAAACATGAGAAATATGGCTTTTTATTATACTCTCTCCTTCTCATAATGATAGTCTCATTTGACTCTTTAAATTTATAAATTAACAACATGATTTTATTTTTCTTACTATCCCTCTAATTCCCCTAACACAAATACACACGTTGACTTTAAACCAAATGTATTAAACTGCAAGAAGCTACATTAAAGATCAATATATACACCTTGCAGCACCTTCCAATCAACACTCTTCCTCTACTTTAACCTCTATCTGATTTTTAAAATCTGTAAGTTCACCTAGATCATAACAAATTGATTTATAGCGTGTATAATTACATATAATTTGCTACTATAATTATCTTCATGTACTATGCTGCAGTTATTTCTTTTTGATTCCGTGCAGAGCAAAATGTTTAAAGTCTATACATGTATACTGATGCAACCTTTTCGGAGTAACCCACACCCATATACCCAAAACCCAGTCACCCCGAACCCAGTTATATTCAACAAGAATTATATATACCTGAATTGTACAAAAATATTTAATAAAACAGATCTAGAACAATAAAAATAGAGATGATTCGAACCACCTATATAATTGCGGTAGAGCAAGAGCAGGAGTTTGGAAATCAATTTAAGGACACTTTTGAGACATGTACACAAAAATTAATGAATTCAAATTATCAAACACCTTAACCATAACTACTGGAAGCTATGGCCATGAAAGCACAATAAAATCCCAAATTGAAACTTCAATAGATAGTAAAATAAGGTTAAAAGAACGAGTTTACCTCAATAGAGTGACCGTGAGACAAAGAACGAAGGCGATTATCACTAGGATTTGGGATTTTCTTGAAGTTTGTTGAAGCCAATAGCTAGATCTCCATCGCTCCCTCACTAAACATTAGGGTTTTCGGAGGGAGAGGGTCTGAGAGTGGAGTAGACAAAACTGATTTTTTGTGGAAGGGTTTCAATGTTTCATCTACTTTTTGGGGGAAAATAGCGAGGGAAGCTATGAATGAAATTTCGTGAAATTGCTATTTCACGGTATTCTTAACATATACGGTGACTCGCTATTACACCCTCGTATTTGTACATTTTATACGAGGGTAATAAAAGGGCCGACGTATGCTTTAGTATTATATACGATGACCCGTCTTATATGGATGACGTAAAAAGTTATTATATACGAGGGGTTACTATTTCATCGTAAAAAATATTATATACGGCAGCTAAAATTAACCACCGTATAAAGATGATTATATACGGCGGCTCCGTTACTACCGCCGTAAATAGCTGCCGCAAATAACGAACTTTCTTGTAGTGATGGTTTACGTCAGGCACCGCGCTGTTGGTTTTTCAAACTGTTGTCATCTCTTAAAGAATATGGTTTTGAACAGTCTAGCTCGGATCACTCACTTTTCACGTATCAGAAGAGTGGTTTTATTTTGTCAGTTCTTATTTATGTGGATGACCTTATTATTGGTGGAAATAATTCGGTCATGATTAGTTCTTTTAAAGCTTATCTCAGCAAATGTTTTCATATGAAAGACTTGGGGACTTTGAAATATTTTCTGGGTATTGAAGTGGCTCGGGGACGTGATGGGTTGTTTTTGTGTCAACGGAAATATGCTCTTGACATTATCACTGAGATGGGTTTACTTGGTTCGAAACCAGCGAAATTTCCTATAGAACCGAACCATAAACTGGCTTTAGACACTGGTCCATTCTTGCATGCACCTGACAAGTATCGACGGTTAGTTGGGCGACTGATTTATCTTACTGTTACTCGGCCTGAACTTAGTTACTCGGTACATATTTTGGCACAGTTTATGCAGGCTCCGCGATTGGTTCATTGGGAGGCCGCTTTACGGGTTGTACGGTATTTGAAAGGTAGTCCAGGTCAAGGTCTTATACTCTCTTCTGACTCGAATTTTAAATTGTCTGCTTATTGTGATTCTGACTGGGCTAGCTGCCCATTGACACGACATTCTATTACTAGGTACTTGATTTTCTTGGGTGCCTCTCCTGTCGCCTGGAAGACCAAGAAGCAGCAGACCGTTTCTCGTTCTTCTGCTGAAGCCGAATATCGGGCACTTGCGGCTGTCACTTGTGAGTTGAAGTGGTTAAAGGGTGTACTTGTGTCACTTGGGGTTTTTCAGCATGATCCGATGACCATTCGGTCAGACAGTGTTTCGGCTATGCATATTGCCGCAAACCCTGTCCTTCATGAACGTACTAAGCATATTGAGATTGATTGTCACTTCGTCCGTGATGAGATACGACGAGGTACGATTATTACTTCTTATGTTCATACGTCTCAGCAATTAGCCGATGCACTTACTAAGAGCCTTGGCGTACAACGTTTGGAATACTTTCTCTGCAACTTGGGCATTCGTAATCCTCATGCTCCAACTTGAGGGGGAGTATTAGACGCTTATGTATATTAGTGTGTATTAGGTTTATTATGAGTTGATTAGTTTATGATAGTTTAAGTTGTATAGGGAGTTAGACGTAAATATTAGAAACTTGTACTAAGTATATAAGGACATTTTGTCCCACGGAATAAACAACTTGCCTCATTCCAAATTCTAATGACAAGTGGGGTAGAGAGAACAGAAAAACAATAAATTTTGAATATTTTAGGAAAGGGGACTTACTAATGAGACGCTCAAAAAGGAAATAAGTGCAAAGTGTTTTGGGCCGGAGGGAGTACAAGAAATTGATAGGACACTTCGTCAATCTGTCAATATGATATGATTGATCAAATATGAGGCATTGCCGAGCCTGTATCTTGAACTATAATGATAAATTATAGTTATAAAATGAGTTTCGAGGAAAAATATTATTTACTCCCTATGTCCTATAACAATGTGCACATTTTTGGGTTTGCACGAAAATTAAGGAGGGAATAGTAGTTGATAGTTGTTAGTATGAAAGTAAAGAAAGAAAGAGAAAGTGATGTAAAAAATAATTATGGATCATTGTTGTAAGCGTAGGCTCCAGATTCTTGTTCCACAATTTTCCTGTTTTTAGTACCGTTCCAACACCGTATTCGTTCCCATCAAACTCAATCCTTGCGTTTGTTCTTTGCCTTAATCATGGCAGTGTCATGCCTTTTTCATTGTTTTCAAGCTCAGTGTTAGCCATGGCCAGCTTTAACTTTTTAAGGTTTACGGCCTTCGTCAACATGTCAGTCGGGTTCTTACTTCCTTTAATATTCTAAAAAATATCTTTTTCACCAAGGGATACCTGGTGTTATGAAATCTTAGTTCAATGTGCTTTGTTATAGAATGAAATGCCTTGGCTGTTGTTGTTGTTGTAGAGAACAATATCACCTTGCCCTTTCCCATGTTCATTCAAGAAGTTTTGCCACCATACCATCATTTTTCTTGCCTTAGTCACAACAACATATTGTGCTTCCGCAATTGACTACGCCACAATATTCTGCAACATAGAAGCCCAAAAGATTGCACCATCCATGTTAGAGTAAAATAAACATAAGAACGACAATCAAGCGAAATAATCAAACACAACACAAGAATTTACGTGGTTCACCAACTTGGCTACATCCACGGGCGGAGGGAAAATATATTACTATTCAATGGCAATTACAAAAGACGATCTTCACTAATCTAGTTGCACGAATTATTTAGGCAAATAATTCCGCCAACCTAAATCTAGATCTTAGATTTCTACTTGTATCTCTCAAAGATGACCGGCCAAAATAATGCTAGAGGAGTGATTAGTATTTATAGGCATAAATACTAGAAACCCAAAGGAGAAGGAATCTCATTTCTTATGTACAATGTAATTGGAATCCTATTTCTTATGTACAAAATAATCTTATTCTCATTAGGAAACGGCTTTCCTAATCTTTGAACAATTCATTGTACCAATAAGAAACCTAATTAAACCAATAAACATTAATCCATGTACCAAAAGGATTTCTTTTCCTTGTCCAATTCAAATCTCAAAAATTACTCGACTTGTCGCGGACATATCCTTAACCAATAGGCATTGATTCAAAGACATATTCCCAACAATCTCCACCTTGACTTTGAATCTCCCCGAATCATAATTTATATCCACGAACTGACCTCAACTCCACCTTGAGTTGAATCCTCTGCTTCCGAACATATCTGTCCACCTCCGCCTTCTGTCTTTGTCAAGACACCATCTTTGTTCACTCAAGAACAACCACGTTTACTTAGTCAAGCAAACGACTTTTCCGGCTCAACTTGTGCAATGATTTCTAGATCCCTAGAACCTTCACCACAACGTTGACCACCGTATCCGAAATACCAAATCCACAATCACCAAATTCGAATACCATATTACCCAGATGACGACCGTCGATCTTGTCTCAAACTTCAACGTGCTTCGAACTATTCTTGGATCACCAACAAACACGGACAAACACCATTGAATGACTTGAAAAAATCACTTCTCATTTTGGAAATGTATCTCGAACCCGTGACCACTTATTTAGATTTCTTCCTAATAAGCATCTGCACAAACGGAAATTGTACATGAACTGCCGACTGCGCGATGTCTGCACGAACTGCTACAATACTCCACTAACATGTACTCTTACTTATCTTGTTTCTTCGAACTCTCCATAACACCGATGAGAGCCAAGAAACTAGTATTGATCTCAGAAAGCCTTCTAGACCATCAACATAGTGTTTCGCCGAACACTTGAGACTGTACACCCCTAGAATTTAAGGACCTCTTTTTTCCGACTAGAGTTGTGTATCTACTTCTAGGCCTTTGAATAAATTACACCTTAAATCCCCAGATTATACCTTGTCTCGATTGATTCTCAATCCCAATCCAATGATGAGCTTCGAACTAGTCTAGAAAGCTTCGAACCCACTCATTTAAAGGCGAATAGAATGCAATCTTGTGGTTTACCTCAATCACCCTTTGTCACGCCGGACAACCTTGCTCCTCACAAGCAACCAGACGATATGCTAAGCCTAGCATTCCTTAGTGCCTCTAGACTACCTATCTAGAGCACCGCCCCTTCCGGGCGACTAACAGTTTTTCGTGCTTGGCGAGTTCATTCGGCCGTGAACCTCGCCCACCGAGATAAACTGTCCCAACTCAATCTGCGGATAGTCATCTTGTACCTCAGGATAGTCTGCCCATCTACTCCTTATAGAAATCGGCTCCACCTTTTTCTCAACTATCTCGCTTTTCTCTACCCTTGGATCTAGAAGCCACTCATCCCCACGCCGTGAGCCTTCTTCCTCTGTTAGAGCAAAATCACTATGGTTACTGTATACCATAGCAACCTCCACGAGAACATCATCACCAAGTCCCATGATGATTTGTGCATGCGCCTTCTCCTCCAAAGAATCCATCACTTCCTCTCTTCCCTTCCCCTCCTTATAGAAATTACAAATTTCATCAGGTCTCGGGCCTCTCTTGCTAGAAGATTTTTGAAAATTCTTCTTCTTGCTAGAACCCTTGCTGCCTTCCGCAACTATCCCGGTTGAATCACTGTTTATACTAGATCTACTCGCCACGAAGGTGCCAATGAGCCTTGTTTCTTCAACACGACTTCTTTCTTGATGTGTCCAACCTAGACACCCTGATTTATGCACGGACGCTACATGTGCACTGCACGATCGCTGCTCTCGAACTACACGTGTACTGCACACGAACTGCAGGGCCTTCATCTTGATTTACCAAAGAATAAAATACTATTCTTCCCATTAGTACATCGTTGATTCAAATCTTTGACCCATCTTCTTATTTGCAGCGAAAACCTTAGATCTCTAACCAACCAGTCGTCAATAAGAGAAATCGCAACAAGAAACTCCAAACGCATACAATCGAAGACAAAACACCAGCAGCTTCTGTCCGGATACAATTTCGGATACTACGAACCCCAAAATACGATCTCCACCGTTCAGATCGAAGATATATGAGTCCCAAAGCTACTCACAAAAAATCAGTACGATCCAATGGCGAACGAACGCTCTACGCCTTTTTCTTCACGAGTTGGTCTCTTGTAAAACGCGTTTTTCCTAATGGTTAGGAAAAACGTGTTTTTCAAAACCTACGGAAGCCTTTATATTGATATCCAGAAGGCTTTATACTGATATCCAGGACCCTTTTGGCTATCACTTTCAAAGGTTCCGGCTATCAATCTCATATCCAGAAGGCTTTATATTGATATCCAGAACCAAAGAACCCTTTGGCTATCACTTTCAAAGGTTCTGCTATCAATCTCATATCCAGAAGGCTTTATATTGATATCCAGGACCAATGTGGCTATCACTTTCAAAGGTTCTAGTTATCAATCTCATATCCAGAAGCCTTTATATTGATATCCAGCGTTGAGAAGTTCTGATTATTTACAAAAATGCCACCACATTTTTTTAAAAACACGTTTTTCCCAAGTGTTTGGAAAAACGCGTTTTCCCAAGATTTTGCGTTTCTTCACCGCTGCGCTGGATAAAAACGGACCAGAAACTGCTACCTTATTTTTCTTCGATCTTGGATCTCTTCCGTCGATGCTAATTCTCCTTTTCAACGAAGCTCTGGTACCACTTGTTAGAGAAAAATAAATATAAGAACAATGATCAAGCGAAATAATCAAACACAACACAAGAATTTACGTGGTTCACCAACTTGGCTACATTCACGGGCGGAGGGAAAATATATTACTATTCAATGGCAATTACAAAAGGCGATCTTCACAAATCTAGTTGCACGAATTATTTAGGCAAATAATTCCGCCAACCTAAATCTAGATCTTAGATTTCTACTTGTATCTCTCAAAGATGACTAACCAAAATAATGCTAGAGGAGTGGTTAGTATTTATATGCATAAATACTAGAAACTCAAAAGGAGAAGGAATCTCATTCCTTGTGTACAATGTAATTGAAATCCTATTTCTTATGTACAAAGTAATCTTATTCTCATTAGGAAACGACTTTCCTAATTCTTGAACAATTCATTCTACCAATAAAAAACCTAATTAAACCAATAAACATTAATCCATGTACCAAAAGGATTTATTTTCCTTGCCCAATTCAAATCCCAAAAATTACTCGACTTGACGCGGACATATCCTTTACCAATAGGCATTGATTCAAAGGCATATTCCCAACAACCCACTTTAAGCACATAACCCATAATTCTTCTCCTTTTATCAAGATTACTTGATGCCAAATCAGCATCAACATAGCCCGCTAACTCAACATTCTTGCCAGTGAAACAGAAGGCCTTCCCAATATTACCTCTCAAGTACCTTATGATCCACTTAACCGCTCTCTATTGTTGCTTTCCCAATATTAACTCGACTTTTTTTTAATGATTTTTTAAGAAAAAATGTGAAAAAAATACTCTTATACTTTAGGTATAAGAGGCGAAATAGTCTTATACCTAAGTTATATGAGCAGTTTGGTTAATAAAAAATGAGACTTTTTTATGATATTTAATGAAAAATGTGAAAAATTATGAAAAATAATTACTCTTATACTTCCTATAAAATAGGTGAACTAGTCTTATACTTAAGTGTAGGAGCGGACTGATTAATAAAATATGAGACTTTCTTATGATTTTCTAATAAAATGTGAAAAATTATGAACAAAAGTTCTCTTATACTTCGATCACGTATACGAGATGAACTAGCCTATATCTAAGTATAGGACTGATTAATAAAATACGAGATTTTTTATTGATTTTTCAAAAAGAAAATGTGAAAAATTATGAAAAAACTTACTCTTATACTTCAGGTATAAGAGGTGAACAAGTCTTATACTTAAGTATAGGAGCCTATTGGTAGTCTTATACCTAAGGTATAAGCGGTCAAATAAATGTAGTTAGGTCTTTCTAAGCAGCGTGAGTTTCCGTGGAATCTTCAAAATGCCGTGGATTTGTATGGATTTTTGATGTGACTGAGGGGGCCTTGGGTCCGAAGGCCTTTTTTTCTTTTAAATTTCTCTTAGGTTTCAAGTTTTCCCTCACCTCTTATATGAACGTTTTTATATTACCATTCATATTAGTCAACTGTTGTAAATCTAGTAAAAAGATTGAGTAGTTGTAAAACTTTACTAAATGACCAAGTTCCTAATCACTCCATATCATATGGTATGTCATGTCAACATCAAGATCTCGATAAAAATGAAGCTTTCACATAATGGAATGGAAGATAAAGATAGGTGAGACACACCACAATTGTACCACGGAACATAATGTTGAAACGCAAAATCTTGGGAAAAACGCGTTTTTTTAAACGCTTAGGAAAAACGTATTTTAAAAAAAAACACGGTGGCATTATTGTAAATAATCGGAACCTCTCAACGGTTATGGATATCAATATAAAGGCTTCTGGATATGAGATTGATAGCCAGAACCTTTGAAAGTGATAGCCAGATGGGTCCTGGATATCAATATAAAACCTTCTGGATATGAGATTGATAGCAGAACATTTGAAAGTGATAGTCAGAATCTTTGAAAGTGATAGCCAGAAGGGTTCTCTGGTTCTAGATATCAATATAAAGTCTTTTGGATATGAGATTGATAGTCAGAACCTTTGAAAGTGATAGTCAGAAGGGTCCTGGATATCAGTATAAAGCCTTCTGGATATTAATATAAAATCTTCTGAAGGTTTTCAAAAGCATGTTATGAGCGTTTTACAGAAGACCAACCCGTGTTGAAATGTAAAGATTGAGCAACCGAATAAAAGTTGGGCTAAGAAAAAATGAAGAGAAAAAAACAAAACAAATGGTGAGAGATCTTTGTCTACACATTTAGTTATGGGATACAATATATGGTGGTCAGCCCCTTGATAGCTACACTTGTCTTGGATTTTTCATGATGCTTAATTGGTCCCCTTCTCCCACTCCTCAACTCTATTGTCTTCATCCCCACCCACCCACCCCTAAAAATAAAATAATATATATATATATATATATATTTTGATAGTTTGCACACTTTGCCATTTTGGTTGTCGAAGGTTCACAACCAAAATTGAAACTTTATAATACTTTCTTATTTATGCCCAACATATCAAACTCATAACAACTACCAAACTTACTAGTCTTATCCACCATTCCACCATTAAAAATGCTCAAGCCATATTGGTGAAGCTAGAATTTCTTGCGATGCTGTAATAGACATATAGGCAAAATGGCACATGCTTAAAAAAATGCCATGTGATCACAATTAAGTGGTATTATTGAGTACTTCATCTAAATTACTTGTAAGAAACCTAAGTTGATCGAGTTTATTTCAACTATTTAACGTTTAATCTAACATGTTTTGCATGTAGTTTTATATATTTTCATATAAACTAATTTACAATTGTAGAATTTATTTACATTATTTCTGATGGTACTATGTTGTAATGTAATTTTTCTTTTCGGTGTATAATATATTGTTGGTATCTTTCATTTTTCCATCAAGGGCAGGTTGTATATCTAAGTGAACCATGTTGCAAGATGTTAGAAATCCAATTATTTAATGTTTATGTCCTTGGGTGAATGTGTGATTTGAAGATATTCTACAGCAAGTTTGTTAATGTGATAAGGAAGTAAGTTCTGTAATAAGATTAGGACTAATTAAGTTCTACATAAAGTTATTTTACTTCTTGTTCTAATTATATTGTTTGGGGTAAGGGCTAGATCATTACATCTTTTAAATTCTATGATAGTCTAGCGAAAGTTGTTGATTTTGTTGACGATTGCAATCCGGTTACATATCTTTACTTGTACGAGCATATATATTCTCTAGTTTTGATCTCGCTCTATGTTAGGGCCACTTGACTTACACCACCGCGTTGCAACTTTGAGTCACTCTCCCCCTAACATGCCGTTTGATGATGTCTCTCCCTTTTACATCAACAAGCTGGTGTACCAGCGTCCTACTCCCACCCGGAGCGAATATTGATGTTACAACATCTTCTATTTCCTCCTAAGAGCTACCACCTGTCGCTCATATCCGTCGTTTGCGAGAAGTCTTCCTCTTCTCACGTGGTCAAACAGGCTTATACCATTCACTTCTGCATCATCGGTTGCCTCGGCAAGTGCCTGATGCATCCCCCCTTTTCTTTCATTTTTCTCAATCGCCTAAATTTGCACTAAGCAAATTTATCCCCTAGAAATCTTTCTCCCATCCAACTTGACTGCCCAGAATCTCTAGAACACCTCCGATCCATCTAGATCTTTGAATCTTCAAATCTCACATCAGATCCCTGCAAATCTCATCTTGAATCTATGTCATGATCGAATGAATTTCAGAAACCTCCTTACCATGGATTCCTACAATCTGAACCATCTGAATTTGCGTCCGTATGCAAAACACGATCATGCCCGAGGTGTAGGATCTCCCCCCACGGCTCTCCTAGGCGTCTGGCCCCCCTCCTTGACACTATTTGTGGCTCTCCAATATGTATCCTGGCTCTCTCCAATAAGCACAAAATATTCTAGACGTGGCTATGTTTATATAGGTGTAGGAGAAACTATAAATCTATCAGTGGAAGGAATCACGTGAAGATAGGAAACAAAATTTGAACAAGACTCTCTCTGCCCGCTGGCACGGGCATGCCACTGACAAGGCAAAGTCTGGCACGGTTGTGCCACTGAGCACGGGCATGCCACTGACAAGGCAAGAGTTGACACGGGCGTGCCACTGACGGATTCTTGTTTCCTTCTCCTTTTTGGTTCACGATTCTATCTCCACCACACTTCTTTGATGATTTAGACTCCCTTTTCTCTTGTTCTCCTTATTGTTTTAGGACTCCACTCCCAACAGTCTCCCACCTGGAGACTAAAACTATAACCACAGACAACATGAACCTCTTTTATTATATCTTGGTGACACCAAGCACTAAGCTCCCCCATTATGATAATGATGATTATGAGCCTCCACCCCCAATATGATGAGCCTCCACCTTCTCCCCATTATGATAAGCCTCCACCTTCTCCCCAATTATGAGCCTCCACGCTCAAGCGTTTAAGGCGAGTTGAAACCAAGTGACACTTCAAACTCTTTGTGTTAGATTTTTCTTGCCTCCTAAAATCAACTTCTACCTTGATTTCTCTATGCAAGTCTAACTTTGCTTTCTCCCTCTAGACCCACTTTCCTCGTAATGCTCCCCCATGAAACTCAGACATACCTTGTCTCTTGCATTGTCTTCTCTTGGTCTGATCTCGCTCTTTGTTAGGGCCTCTTGACTTACACCGCATTGCAACTTTGAGTCACTCTCCCCCCTAACATGCCGCTTGTTGATGTCTCTCTCTTTTACATTAACAGGCCGGTCTATAAGCCTCTTACTTCCACCCAAAGCGAAAATTGATGTTGTCGATCGGTAGAGTAAAACTTCTCTTTCCTCCTAAGAGCTACCACATGTCGCTTACATTCGTCGTTTGTGAGATGTCCTTCTCTTCTCATGTGGTCAAATAGGCTTATACCACTCATTGGTTGCCTCCACAAGTGCCTGATGCATCCCTCGTTTTCTTTCATTTTTTCTCCATCGCCTAAATTTGCACTAAACAAATTTCTCTCCTAGTGATTTTTCTCCCACCTAACTTGACTGCCCTAGAATCCCTAGAATACCTCCGATCCATCTAGATCTTTTCATCTCCAAATCCCACGTTGGATCCCTGCAAATCTCATCTTGGATCTATGCCATGATCGATTGAATTTTTGCAACCTTCTTACCATTGATTCCTGCAATCTGAACCATTTGAATCTGCATCCGTATGAAACCTATGCATCAGAATCTTCCGGATCTATACACTTGAATCTTGATTTTTGCTGCCTCCGTTTCAATCAAATCTAGGCACCCTCTGAAACTTAAACTGGGCTCTTGATACAAGTTGTAGGGGATTTGGGGCGATCTCCACATCCACCTAGACCATACTAGCAATCCTAGCATATAAGAATAATCAACACATGATAATATGAAAGAAATAACACCATGATTTGATAACCTAGTTCGCCAATACGTGACTACATCTGGGGGCACCAAGCCAGGATATCACTATTATAATATATGAAGACTGTTACAACTTTGCACATGTAATTACTAAGACCTAAACATGGATACTCTCCAAGAACAATCCCTTACATATATTATCTCACCTCTCCCCAAGAACACACACTACATGGTCATGACCAAGTTATAGGATCGCCCCCATGGATCTCCTAAGTGCCCGGCCCCCTCCTTGACACTCTTTGTGGCTCTCCAATGTGTATCCTAGCTCTCTCCAACAAGAACACAATATTCTAGACGTGACTATTCTTATATAGGTGTAGGAGAAACCCTAAATCTATCCATAGAAGGAATCACGTGTAAATAGGAAACAAAATCTGAACATGACTCTCTCTGCCCGCTGGCACGGGCGTGCCACTAACAAGCCAAAGTATGGCACGGTCGTGCCACTGACAAGGAAAAAGTTGGCACGGGCGTGCCACTGAAGAATTCTTGTTTCCTTCTCCTTCTTGGTTCACGATTCTATCTCCACCACACTCCTTTGATGATTTAGACTCTCTTTTCTCTTGTTCTCCTTATTGTTTTATGACTCCACTCCCAACAGTTAAGTGGTCTCACAGGTGGTCCCACTGAATGTAGTTCTTAGATCTCTGATCATCTAATTTGGGTTTATCATTCAATTAACTCTAAGGGGCTTAATGTGATATCTCAATCCCACATCGGAAAGGTGTGAAATTTGGTTGTGATATATCGTGATGTATAAACTTCTACAATATTATTATTGAGCGCCAATAACATCCATGAGAGATAAGTCTATGTTGAAATAAGACAGTACATATACTCCATCCGTCTCACTCGAATTAGGACATTTAATTTGTCATTTTGGGTGTCTCATTCGAAGTAAAACAACCCCATAATTGATTTTTTTTTATTTAATAGGACCCACGTTCACACTCACAACAACTTTTCATTCGTTATTCTCAACACCGCTTTCTCTCTCCTCCACTTTTTATGCTCACAACATATACTCAGTTAACACTTTTCTTTAATTTTCGTGCATAACCCAAAAAATCTATTTCGAGTGTAGGAGAGGGAGTATACATCAAGGCATCCTTGTTGAAGAAGCCATGCCTCAAGGGGTGTCCTGAATTCTTCCAGTTACCATTGGTGTGAAACGATGTGAAACATAATACTACCAATACACTTAATTATTTTAGTTCCTAGGTAGCATAATATAATACTCCAAAGCATCCCATAAGGCTGCAATCAATGGATTCTTTAAAAACTACTCCCTCTGTCCCTAAATGAGTGTCCAAATTTCATTTCAAGGGACAGTGAAAATCTCAACTTTTTGAACAATTTGGTAACAACGATTCATATATAATCTTGTAATCTCCTTTCCAAACCTTTAGTTTTGCATGTATAAAGAAACCGGTGAATTTTTTTTCGAAAAAAAAACGTTTAGGGAGAAAGTTATGTTTAAAAAAGACACTCATTTAGGGACAAAGATTTTTTGAAAATGGACACTCATTTAGGGACAGAGGGAGTACTGTAATAACCGGATAAATTTTTTTTTTTTATTTATTTATTTTAATTTTCGGTTTTACTAAATTGAATTAAACAATAATTGGAGTTATAAAGAATTTGAAAGAAGTGGGCCAAGGAAATTGGATTGGCCCGAAAATAGTATTAGTAAACCCAACCCAATTAGGAATCAACCCAAGGTATAAATTAATGAGTTAGTCAACTTAAGAATTCATTATTATCATAAACTCAAAAAAAAAAAAAAGGGAAAAACAAACCCTAGTTCTAGTATAGCCGCCGGCAGCCGCACCTAGGAGGGAGGAGAAGAAAATTCCGGCCATTATTTTTGGAGATCCAATCCGATCATTCTCAAGGTAAGATCGAATGCCATCTTCAAAAATTTATTTCATTGGATTTGGATGTTTAAAACATAAACTATGCATGATTTAAGAAAATAAAGAATTATGATTGCATGCTAGTTATTTATGATGAGAAGTTATTTATTAAAATTCTAAATAATCAAGGTGTTGATTATATGATGATCTTCATATTAGTATTGGGATTAGGTTGATCTTATAACCATGATTTTAAATGGAATACTATTATTCAATGCATGGGGATTAGACCAATATGGAATTGAGGCTATTAGGGTTTATCAAAAGAAGAAAAAATATGGATTTCCCCTTTTGAACACCTTCGGCCGAATGGCCTAGATCATGGAAAATTTATTTTGTTGATTTAAATGATCTTTGCTAAGTGTATTGTAAATAATATTGATGTTTGGGAATTTAGAAAAATTTAAAGAATTAGAAAAATTGATCAAAATCAAAGGATCTTGATGAAGCATGTTTCGGCAATGATGACCTAACTTGGGTGTTGATTCTTGATTAAGGATGTTAAGAATTGGGACGGAAAGTTAGTGTTTCCGTTAAGTTTCTAATGGAAAGAAAACAAAAATCATTAAAAAATTATTAACAAGTTAGAAAAGTAACTTGAGGAAATAGAATAAACACTTGGAAGACCTTTACAGTTAAAAAGTTAACGAGAAAGAAAAAGATTAGAAATTTCAGTTAGTTTCCTAACAGAAAAGGACTAAACTGAAAAGAATTAAAGTAGGAGGAAGAAAAAGGGAAACTTTGAAGTTAGAGGGGCCTAAGTGATTAAAAAAAGAGAAACTTAGGGGACCTTACGAACAAAACCAAAGTCCAAGGACCTTTCTGTAATTAAAGGAAAGTTGAAGGACTAATCTGCAATTAATCCAAAGTGGAAGGACTAAATTGCAATTGAGTTAAAGTTGAAGGACTAATCTACAATTAATCCAAAGTGGAAGGACTAAATTGTAATTGAACTAAAGTTGAAGGACTAAATTGCAATTAATCCAAAGTTGAAGGATCAATTTGCAATTAACCCAAAGTTGAGGGACCAAATTGTAATTAACCCAAAGTTAAAGGACTTAATTGCAATTATATCAAAGTTAAAGGACTGACTAGTAAATCAAAGTCAGAAACTTAAACGTAAAGAAAGAAGTAACGAAGTAAAGAAGTTAAACTGCATCTCTCAGTTAACTAAGAAGAAATAGTTAACAATGTAGAGAGTACTAAAGTAAATTACTCCGTGCCTTGTAGATTTGCACAGGGAGGAGATTGCGAGGAAAAGCAATTCAGGTAAGGGATTACGTTCCTTACAGTATTTGAACTCCTGTTTATTGGAATTCGGTATTTCTTTCTAAAGTTAGCTATCAGTATGGCATGATAGTATTTGAATGAACTCTGCGTTATTGAACGTTCCTTGAAAGAATCTATACTTAGTGATGTCCCCATCGATCTACTAAGTATCGAAGTTTGAAACTTGTATCACATACTTGTACCATGGTATGTTTTAATTTTAACTTGTAAGTTAATCGCTTACTCGTTAAGGCATTTAATTTTAACTTGTAAGTTAATCGCTTACTCGTTAAGGCAATTAATTTTAACTTGTAAGTTAATCGCTTACTCGTTAAGGCATCCAATGTCCAGTTAGAAAAGACATTGAAGGGCAGTCCAGTTAGAAAAGACTCGTCCTTAAACTAGGGATTGCATGAGTGATCACATGCCTTCTCTCAGGAATTGTCTGATTACAAGGATGATTCTAGACCCCGAGCATATGTGTGTGGATACCATATATGTTACGACCCACACTATTGGCTGAAGAAGCTAGGTGTACCAATTGTACCTTTGGCATTGAGGTTATAATGTACGTTACCAAGGAATTGACGGAAACTTGAATAAATCCCTTTGAATTGTAGTGCCATAATCCTTTGAAAGTAAAATCTTAAAAGTAATAAGACTGTATTGTTCTGCAGCCTTGAATCCAAAAGTAACTGAACCTATCTTTGTAAAGTTATTCATAGTATTCGTTCTGGTCGTCTCTCCTTAGTAACCGGAGAGGCCACGTATGAACTTACTGAGCATTCGTTCGCTCATCCCTTCTCTATAAATTTGTTTTCAGGATTTAAGTAGAAGGTCAAGACAAGGAAAGCAGCCGTAGGAAGACGGTGGACTGAAGATTCTTAATTTAATAGTTTAAGTACGCTTATTTATCTTGATGTAAGTTGAAGTACATTAATGGTTAGGGTTGTTACCTACCAAGACAAGGTTAAGTTACGCTTCCGCTATTGTTTGAATTTATGGTTAAATAAGGGGCCGTTATGAACCCTAATTTGAAGTATTTATTATTGTTATTTATGGATATTTAATGCCATTAAATGCTCAGATATTATAAGAAAATTCGGGGTGTTACAGTTGGTATCAGAGCCTGGCTTTAGGTCTTATGGGAGAAAACTGAAAGTTAGGACTAATGGGAGAACTTAGTACTTAACTTGAATAAGATCTTACTTGAGGAAGTTCAAGTGACAAAGTCTAACTCTAGGAATGATACTAAGAGTGTGCATAAAGTATGAATATACTTGGAGAAATAGGAACCTCTTCATTGTATGTCTATTTATATTCTATTAATATGTTATAATGGAATCTTGGGGTTATGTACTAATTAAGTTTACTATTGGTGTGTGTAGGACCATGCCGAGGAGACCCATGAAGTCAGTAAGGTACAGTGCTACTCTAAGGGAAGAAATAGAAGCTAAAGAGGAGATTATTAAGCAGCTAACTAAGGAACTTCGCTCAGCCAAAAGAGAGCTTAGGAAGGAGACTCGAGGAGTCGACAGCTTACAGAATGTCATCAAAGAACGCGATGAGGACATAATGTATGTGGAAGGAAAGTTAGCAGTACAACTGAAGAAGGTCACCAGCCTAGAAAGCCATGTGGTTAGAGCTAACCGCGAATGGAATCGAATCAGTGTGCAACTGGTGGATGAGATAGAACAAAATAATGAACTGAAAAAGAAGATAGATGAACAAGAAGCTTATGAGGAAGAGCTTAGGACTTCAGGCTATCAGATTTGGGCTGAGAAGTTAGAATTGCAAGAAAAATATGACCAACTTGCAGCAGAACATGCACACTGTGGGAAGTGATGCAATTAATGACAGATAGTTATAAGAATAGATTCTTTTACTTTATTATTAGTGGAGTAATATAGTTAGAAATTTTCTTATGTCAAAGTGGAATTTTGGGTGTATTTTGGGATGTTTAAATCTCACACCTTAGTTGAATAAAATTAATTATTTAATTTAAATACCCAAAAGTTTGAATTTACTATTGTTGTGTAAACAAAAGTTAACTTGTCGAGAAAAGACAAGGGAAAGCATCGGAGTGATTTGAAATAATCTCCGTAACCATGGTACGAAGTAAGACGACCATTGGAATAAGTTAAAGCTAGTTAAGTAATGAAAACTAGTGAAGTAAAGAATATTAAGCAACCAAGTAAAACGGTTGTAAATTATGAAGTATGAAAAAACTCCTGAACCGGAGAAGAAAGGTTAAGTAAACTAACCACATCTGAATAATGGTCTAGTACAAAAGACCTACGAACACGATTCAAAACTAACAAGTACCCGTTAGTAAAAGAATAAGTTAAGTATACCAGGAATACTGCACGTATTTTGTAATGATGAATATTGCTAGAGCACGAACCTGTTCTAAAGTAAAAGTAAATCTGCAGATGAATACCAGAAGCGGAAGTAACAGGAACGGTGAGGGAAATGACAACACCGGTAATGCGGGAGGACAGTTGGATCCGGCCCTGGTAAACCTGTTGCAGACACTATCGCAGACAGTAGCTGGGATAGGTCAAACTGTTGCTGGAATTGCTCAACCACCACCACAAGCTCCATTACGTGATCCGTTGGAGCTATTTCAAAGGAGGAATCCGGACTCATTCTCGGACACTGCTAAAGAGAAACCTGAGGACTGGATTAAGAGCACTGAAAGAATATTCGAGACTCTGAACTGTACTGAGGAGCAGAAGGTAGTATTTGCGACCTTTATGTTGAAAGGTAAGGCTCAGACATGGTGGGAAGCGGAAAAGCGAGCTGCTGTGGCTCGTGGTGATGCAGCCTTTACTTGGACCAGATTTAAGGCTATTTTCAACGAAAATTATTATCCTGCAAGCACGAGGAATGCTAAGATAACGAAATTCCTGACTTTGGTACAAGGGAGTATGACTGTAGCGGAGTATGGTGAGAAGTTCACTGACTTACTAGAATTTGCGCCAAGATTCTTCGATACGGAAGAACAGAAGGCAAGAAAGTTTGAAGCGGGATTAAGTGATAGAGTTCGGTACCGAATCACACCGCTGGCTCTGCCTACGTACTCAGCGGTATTGGATAGGGCCAAGATAGTAGAACGGGAGTCGGATAACTACCGTAATCGACGGGAAGAGAAAGGCAAGGCAGTGACTGAAAGGTCGGAAGGAAATAAGGGTGGTAAGGACCACAACAATAATAAGAGGAAAGCAGTGGATGACAGTCGAGACAAGGGCAGTCATGGGAACAAACACTCCAACAACGGCCATGGTGGGAATGGTCGGAACTTTAATGACAACAAGCGTGAGTGGAACAAGGGCAAGGGCCAAGTTTCATCAGTTATGATAAGTGCACTATTTGTGATGGAGCGCACAAGTCAGAGGTTTGCTGGTATAAGGAACGGCAGTGTCACAACTGTAAGAAGGTGGGACATCCAAAGTGGAAGTGCCCAGAACCTAAGAAGGATGAACCGGCTGCGGGAAATAAAGACAACGGGGGAGGAAATGGTGGAGGCCGTGGTAGGGTGTACACCATGACCGCCAAAGCAGCTGGAGTTAATGCCGATCTTGTGGCAGGTACGATACAATTAAATTCCCGTGATGTTTATGTGTTAGTAGATACTGGCGCTACTCATTCAGTAGTTAGTAATGTTGTGGCAAAGAAGTTAAAACTACACCCAGAAAATTTAGAGATACCTTTAGTAATAGATACTCCTACTAAGGACGCTATCCCCATTACTACCTGTTATAGAAACTGCACTTTAGGAATAGGAGGCACGAATGTAAATATCGACCTCATTGAACTAGACATGTCAGAATTCGACATAATCCTGGGAATGGATTGGTTGGCTTTGCATCAAGCCAAAGTGGACTGTCAAAAGAAAATAATGACGTTCCTAGGAGAGGAAGGTAAAGAGTACAGATTTGTGGGTTCAAGGCCGAGGAAAAGGATAGGCTTAATCTCGGTGATGAAGGCCCGTAAAATGTTGAGGAAAGGATGTGTAGGATTTCTAGCACACATAGGTGAAACAGAAGAAAAAGGAGTAACGTTAGAGTCGCTTGAAGTCGTGAATAAATTTCAAGACGTATTTCCTGAGGATTTACCTGGTATACCACCAGTGAGGGAGGTAGAGTTTTCCATTGATTTAGTACCAGAAACCACACCTATATCGAGAGCACCGTATAGGATGGCTCCAACAGAGTTGAAAGAACTAAAGGAGCAGTTACAAGAATTGTTGGACAAGGGATTGATTAGGCCAAGTGTATCACCATGGGGTGCACCGGTACTATTTGTGAAGAAGAAAGACGGGTCTATGAGACTGTGTATTGACTATAGAGAATTGAATAAGGTAACGGTTAGGAATCAATACCCGTTGCCGAGAATTGATGACTTGTTTGATCAATTGAGGGGAGCATGCTACTTTTCGAAGATTGATCTTAGATCCGGATACCATCAGCTGAGAGTCAAGGATGTGGACGTGGCGAAGACGGCGTTTAGGACGAGGTATGGACATTATGAGTTTGTCGTGATGCCATTTGGATTAACGAACGCACCAGCCGCATTCATGGAGTTGATGAATAGAATATTTCAAGAGTACCTAGACAAATGCGTGATAGTATTCATTGATGATATTTTGGTGTACTCGAAGACAAAGGAGGAGCATGCCAAACATTTGAGGATAGTACTAGAAATTTTGAGGAGACAGAAATTGTATGCAAAATTTAAGAAATGTGAATTCTGGTTAGAGAAAGTAGCATTTTTGGGGCACGTAGTGTCGAAAGAAGGAATTTCTGTGGATCCAACAAAGGTAGAAGCAATAATGGATTGGGAAAGGCCTACGACGGTAACCGAAATAAGAAGTTTCTTAGGTTTAGCTGGTTACTATAGAAGGTTCGTAGAGGGATTTTCGAAGTTATCTGGACCATTGACAAAGCTGACGCAGAAGGCAGCTAAGTTTGTTTGGTCAGAAGAATGTGAACGAAGTTTCCAAGAGTTAAAGAATAGACTGGTATCTGCACCAGTATTAACACTACCAACGGGGACGGAAGGTTTTGTTATCTACAGTGATGCGTCGTTGAAGGGACTAGGCTGTGTACTGATGCAAAATGAGAAGGTGATAGCTTATGCATCCAGGCAGTTGAAAGTGCATGAAAGGAACTACCCGACCCATGATCTGGAATTAGCAGCAGTAGTGTTTGCCTTGAAAATTTGGAGACATTATCTGTATGGCGTGAAATGCCGAATTTTTACGGATCATAAGAGCCTCAAATACATCTTCACGCAGAAGGAATTGAATATGAGACAACGGAGGTGGTTAGAACTTCTCAAGGATTACGACTGTGAAATATTGTATCATCCTGGGAAGGCCAACAAGGTGGCAGATGCCTTGAGTAGGAAGAATCACGGAATGTTGGCGACGTTGATCTCTAAGGGGGTAAGCATATGGAAGGATGTCAAGGAGATGAACTTAATAGTAAAAGTAAATGGATATTTGGCTCGACTGACGTTACAACCTGCATTGTTGGGCAGAATTAAAGAGGCACAAGAATTAGACGAGGAGAGAGAAACCCTAATCGGAAAAGGGCAAGCAAAAGATCTTCATATGGGCGAAGATGGAATTCTGAGATACCAAAAGAGAGTGTGGGTGCCAAGCAATGACGAAATCAAGAGAGAGATACTGAGAGAAGCTCATTGCTCGAAGTTCTCTGTACATCCGGGAAGTACTAAAATGTATAGGGATTTAAAGGAAGCATATTGGTGGAATAATATGAAGAATGACGTGGCAGAGTATGTACATAGATGTCTGACGTGTCAACAAGTCAAGAGTGAACATCAGAAGCCAGCAGGGTTACTACAATCATTACCAATTCCCGAATGGAAGTGGGAGAATATTGCTATGGATTTCGTAAGTGGGTTGCCAAAGACGGTAGGGAAGTATGATGCTATATGGGTTATAGTAGATCGATTGACTAAGTCAGCACATTTTCTGGCAATCAAGAAGACTGATTCGTTGGAGAAGTTGGCCAAGTTGTACATCGACGAGATAGTAAGGTTACATGGGATCCCGGTCACAATTGTGTCTGATCGAGATGCTAGGTTCACTTCGAAGTTCTGGAATAGCCTACAAGAAGCATTGGGAACAGAGTTGACCATGAGCACGGCGTTTCACCCACAGACAGATGGGCAGTCGGAAAGGACTATCCAGACATTGGAAGATATGCTGAGGGCTACTTCGTTAGATTGGCCAAACGCATGGGACGAACACTTACCGTTAGTAGAATTCGCATACAACAACAGCTTTCACGTAAGCATTGGGATGGCTCCATATGAAGCGTTGTATGGGAGGAAGTGTAGATCACCGGCGTGTTGGGATGAAGTCGGTGAGAGGAAGTTAAGTGGACCGGAACTCGTACAAGTCACGGCGGATAAAGTACAACAGATCCGGAAGTGGCTACAGACTGCACAGAGTAGGCAGAAATCTTACGCAGACAACAGAAGGCGAGAACTGGAATTTCAGCCAGGGGATCGAGTATTCCTAAAGATATCGCCTACGAAGGGAGTTATGCGTTTTGGGATTAAGGGAAAGTTAAGTCCACGATATGTGGGACCGTTCGAAATTCTTGATAAGATCGGAGAAGTGGCTTATCGATTGGCGTTACCGCCGGTATTAGCTGGAGTGCATAATGTGTTCCATGTCTCCATGCTAAGGAAGTATATTCATGATCCGAGTCATGTGATTGAATACAAGCAGTTAAGAGTTCGGGCAGATTTGACGTACGATGAACGACCAATCAAGATCGTCGACAGAAAAGACGAGGTCATAAGAAAGCGTACGGTTCCCTATGTAAAAGTGCAATGGAGTAATCACTCAGAAAGAGAAGCGACATGGGAACAAGAAAGTGAAATGCGCGAATTGTACCCGGACATCTTCTCGGATTAAGAATTGTCAAAGTTTGAGGACAAACTTCTTTTAAGGGGGTAAGAATGTAATAACCGGATAATTTTTTTATTTTATTTATTTATTTTAATTTTCGGTTTTACTAAATTGAATTAAACAATAATTGGAGTTATAAAGAATTTGAAAGAAGTGGGCCAAGGAAATTGGATTGGCCCGAAAATAGTATTAGTAAACCCAACCCAATTAGGAATCAACCCAAGGTATAAATTAATGAGTTAGTCAACTTAAGAATTCATTATTATCATAAACTCAAAAAAAAAAAAAAAAGGGAAAAACAAACCCTAGTTCTAGTATAGCCGCCGGCAGCCGCACCTAGGAGGGAGGAGAAGAAAATTCCGGCCATTATTTTGGAGATCCAATCCGATCATTCTCAAGGTAAGATCGAATCCCATCTTCAAAAATTTATTTCATTGGATTTGGATGTTTAAAACATAAACTATGCATGATTTAAGAAAATAAAGAATTATGATTGCATGCTAGTTATTTATGATGAGAAGTTATTTATTAAAATTCTAAATAATCAAGGTGTTGATTATATGATGATCTTCATATTAGTATTGGATTAGGTTGATCTTATAACCATGATTTTAAATGGAATACTATTATTCAATGCATGGGGATTAGACCAATATGGAATTGAGGCTATTAGGGTTTATCAAAAGAAGAAAAAATATGGATTTCCCCTTTTGAACACCTTCGGCCGAATGGCCTAGATCATGGAAAATTTATTTTGTTGATTTAAATGATCTTTGTTAAGTGTATTGTAAATAATATTGATGTTTGGGAATTTAGAAAAATTTAAAGAATTAGAAAAATTGATCAAAATCAAAGGATCTTGATGAAGCATGTTTCGGCAATGATGACCTAACTTGGGTGTTGATTCTTGATTAAGGATGTTAAGAATTGGGACGGAAAGTTAGTGTTTCCGTTAAGTTTCTAATGGAAAGAAAACAAAAATCATTAAAAAAATTATTAACAAGTTAGAAAAGTAACTTGAGGAAATAGAATAAACACTTGGAAGACCTTTACAGTTAAAAAGTTAACGAGAAAGAAAAAGATTAGAAATTTCAGTTAGTTTCCTAACAGAAAAGGACTAAACTGAAAAGAATTAAAGTAGGAGGAAGAAAAAGGGAAACTTTGAAGTTAGAGGGGCCTAAGTGATTAAAAAAAGAGAAACTTAGGGGACCTTATGAACAAAACCAAAGTCCAAGGACCTTTCTGTAATTAAAGGAAAGTTGAAGGACTAATCTGCAATTAATCCAAAGTGGAAGGACTAAATTGCAATTGAGTTAAAGTTGAAGGACTAATCTACAATTAATCCAAAGTGGAAGGACTAAATTGTAATTGAACTAAAGTTGAAGGACTAAATTGCAATTAATCCAAAGTTGAAGGATCAATTTGCAATTAACCCAAAGTTGAGGGACCAAATTGTAATTAACCCAAAGTTAAAGGACTTAATTGCAATTATATCAAAGTTAAAGGACTGACTAGTAAATCAAAGTCAGAAACTTAAACGTAAAGAAAGAAGTAACGAAGTAAAGAAGTTAAACTGCATCTCTCAGTTAACTAAGAAGAAATAGTTAACAATGTAGAGAGTACTAAAGTAAATTACTCCGTGCCTTGTAGATTTGCACAGGGAGGAGATTGCGAGGAAAAGCAATTCAGGTAAGGGATTACGTTCCTTACAGTATTTGAACTCCTGTTTATTGGAATTCGGTATTTCTTTCTAAAGTTAGCTATCAGTATGGCATGATAGTATTTGAATGAACTCTGCGTTATTGAACGTTCCTTGAAAGAATCTATACTTAGTGATGATCGATCTACTAAGTATCGAAGTTTGAAACTTGTATCACATACTTGTACCATGGTATGTTTTAATTTTAACTTGTAAGTTAATCGCTTACTCGTTAAGGCATTTAATTTTAACTTGTAAGTTAATCGCTTACTCGTTAAGGCATTTAATTTTAACTTGTAAGTTAATCGCTTACTCGTTAAGGCAATTAATTTTAACTTGTAAGTTAATCGCTTACTCGTTAAGGCATCCAATGTCCAGTTAGAAAAGACATTGAAGGGCAGTCCAGTTAGAAAAGACTCGTCCTTAAACTAGGGATTGCATGAGTGATCACATGCCTTCTCTCAGGAATTGTCTGATTACAAGGATGATTCTAGACCCCGAGCATATGTGTGTGGATACCATATATGTTACGACCCACACTATTGGCTGAAGAAGCTAGGTGTACCAATTGTACCTTTGGCATTGAGGTTATAATGTACGTTACCAAGGAATTGACGGAAACTTGAATAAATCCCTTTGAATTGTAGTGCCATAATCCTTTGAAAGTAAAATCTTAAAAGTAATAAGACTGTATTGTTCTGCAGCCTTGAATCCAAAAGTAACTGAACCTATCTTTGTAAAGTTATTCATAGTATTCGTTCTGGTCGTCTCTCCTTAGTAACCGGAGAGGCCACGTATGAACTTACTGAGCATTCGTTCGCTCATCCCTTCTCTATAAATTTGTTTTCAGGATTTAAGTAGAAGGTCAAGACAAGGAAAGCAGCCGTAGGAAGACGGTGGACTGAAGATTCTTAATTTAATAGTTTAAGTACGCTTATTTATCTTGATGTAAGTTGAAGTACATTAATGGTTAGGGTTGTTACCTACCAAGACAAGGTTAAGTTACGCTTCCGCTATTGTTTGAATTTATGGTTAAATAAGGGGCCGTTATGAACCCTAATTTGAAGTATTTATTATTGTTATTTATGGATATTTAATGCCATTAAATGCTCAGATATTATAAGAAAATTCGGGGTGTTACAAGTACTTATTATAATTACCACAAGATTAAAAAGATTGAGTTTGATCACTTAGTGGGGAGGTACAATGATGGGATAATGTTAGAGGGAAATGAGGTAATCTCTTGAAAGACTACAAAATCCATTTGTTCCCCAGTTGTTACATACAATGTCATTTGCTTTTACCTTTGTCTGAGCTGCTCACCACATGGTTCAAAGTGGCCTTTCTCTCTCCTCTTTCTCTCTCTAGAACACAAACACACATATCAAAAATACAGTTATATGTCTCATTATGCAATAAGACTGACACAATTAACCGTTTTATTTTCTATAATAACCAAAGGAATTTAGGAGGAAATTATTTGATCGAAGAAGAGCAAAGGTGTGTGTGTGGTCTAACCATGTTTGAGTCTGAGTTGTAGTCTCCCACATGCTCCCTCTTGTCCCTTTCTCTTTGGAATCTTCACCCATTAGCATATATACTCACTCACTTACTCTCCTCCTTGCCTTCAAAAAAATAATAATCATAATTTTGTCGAAAATTTCAAACCTTAAAATAATACTCCCTCCGTCCCACCCGAATTAGAATTTTTGGCTTGGACACGGGGATTAAAGAAAAATTATGAGTGGAGTAGGTGTTGTGAGTATGAAAAGTGAAGTGGGAGAGAGAAAGTGGGGTAGAGAATAATGAGTGGAAAGTTGTTGTGAGTGTGAATGTGGGTCCCATTAAATAAAACACTTCCATTTTTGGGTTTTCCTAATTCGAATGGGACACTCAAAATAGAATTTTGTCCTAATTCGAGTGGGCCGGAGGGAGTATGAATAACAACTCTCAAAGTGTAAGTTTATTTCACCCAATTGATAGTATTTCATAGAGTAACAAACGAATCAAGTTGTATTTTTAAGACTTAATATAATAATTTTTCTTAAAACATAGATTTATGACTTATAATAATTTTTTTCTTCCCATTTTTTTTTTTTTTTTTTTTTATGGACGGAGGAGAACGTATCATAAGTTTGGTCAGAGTTTGGAGCTCAGTTCCAATGTTTATCTATATGTGCTTCGTTCACACAGGTTCATGATATTTGATTCTCATATGCCATATTTTGTGAATTGGGATGGGTGTAGTAGGAAAGGAATTTTTAAAATAACCTTTAACATAGTAATTAATATTATAGTAAAATAGGTTACATGTTATTAGGTTTTATGGCATGAATCCATATTTTGGGGTCGTTGTCCCGAATTAGGTTTTACTTATATGCTTATGCAATACTTTTACTTATACTTGAGTCCATTTGATCCCTTGGCTAAACTCTGAATGGATCACCAAAAGAAGAATCTGGAGCATGTCATTGTGCCACTTGATGACAGCCCATATTGGATCATGATCTCGATCTGAAGTAAGATTTCTTCTTGTGTTAACACCATACAAGATGGAATATTATTATACTATAAATAATAAAGTGACAAACAATTAACAAGTACTGAAATATTCTTTTCATAATTGAAAAACAATAAATTTGGTCTAAAAGAAGTGAGAATTGGGAGTGGGATTTGCTGTATGACTACATTGGGTCAAGAGCTAGCTCAGCCCTAGGGATTCCCTTCTCTCTCTCTCTCTAACAAAGGAATGTAGTGGTGTAGGGATGGCAATTTGTCCGAACCCGATCTGTATCCGGGACAGTCCGCTCCGCAACGGGGCGGGTTTGGTAACCATTTTTCAAAATCCGACGGGTTACGGGGCGGGTTTGGTAACACACCCCAACCCGCCCCGTATACTAAAGCATGCTTCTATTTACTGTAATGTCCCAATACACTCCATATTTTGCGTGGTTATTGCTGATTTTAGTTTCATCTCTACTTGCAGCATATATATAATACGTCTTTCTCATATTTTAATGTTAATTTATGATGTTAATTTCAACCATAAAATTGTGATTTTATGGAATACGGGGCGGGGCGGGTACGGGTTCAACACCATACGGGGCGGGGCGGGTTTTGTAACATGAGTGTTCATTGAGGGGTGGGTTTGGTTATGAGCAAACCCGCTCCGTATCCGCCCCGTTGCCATCCCTATAGTGGTGTGTGGTGGGTGCTGGGGCTTATGCAATGTCATGTAGTTGTTCTCTTTTTTCTCGAATCCCTCGAGATTCATATACTAGCTTTACATATTTGCTTTAATTTTCTGTCCTGTTCAAATTCAATCCTTGGACTCTGACAATGTCCTTGTAGCTTAAACATTTGGTCACTTTATTTGAATATGGCACTTATATGCATATTGTTACTAAGACAAACATTAGCGGAGTTGTATCATAGTCATTTCAGACATTTATTTTGAGACATAAATAGTACTCCCTCCGTCTTTTTAGTCTGTTCACTTTTGGTCAACGGAAGTAAACTTTGACCAACATTTAATGTCAATCTTATCATCCTAATGAAATTGTACAAATTGTATTTGATAAATAATCATTTAATTTATCAATAATAATTTTTAAAATTTTATTAGGATTGTTATTTGACATTAAATGTTTGGTCAAAGTTTTCTCCTGTTGACCAAAAGTGAACAGACTAAAAAGACAGAGGGAGTATAGTTTTATGAAATTACATGCTTGTAAAACTATATTTTAGCCTCCTCTTGAAGACTTGGAGTTGTACCATATTCAGAAGTTATTAAAATTGTGTTGCATTTCAATATGTAATAGCATTCAGAAGTAATAAAATTATATTTTATGAAATTTAAAGTTAGTAAAATTATATGATTAAAAAGATAGACATAACGTCGTTAATAAAATTATTACTTGGAAACACAAGTACCGTGGCTCCTGTTTGTTGTTTATCGCCGACAGTTGAAAATACGGAAAAAGAAAAAATATATATATTGGTGACTTCCATCATTAGCTTTAACTTTAAATTAATTTACTCAAATGACTTGCCAAATCCCAGTTAAACATCAACCGTGTTTTTTCTTAATAATTGTTTCAAACAAATTATCAGATGTCATCTAATACCAGATATCACGTGAAATAGATATAAAACAATCACTTAAATTTCTGGCATCTCTCTCCTATTTCATTCTCTCCCTCTCTCTCTCTGAGTCTCTCTCTCTCTCTCTCTCTCTAAATATATCAACTGAACTTCACAAAGACTTGGGTCACCACCTGCTCTTTGTCTGTTTACTCTTTGTTTCAAGGATTCCTTCAAAGAAGAAAATGCCTCAACACTCTCACCATGACAACAAGATGCTGCTAATTCATCCTTCTTCCCACAGCCAACCAATGGCCACAGGTAATTGGCTTCTCTGTCTCTTTCAATTATTACACAAAAACATGACTTTTTTTGTTCTCTAGCTTTTGGATTAAGTATCTCTCATTTGAATTGTTATTAAAATAACTCTCTTTTATGGTTTCCTCTTTTGTTTTGGATCCCATTTTCTTGAAAATCAACCAGAAACACACCAATCTTGATGATCCAAAAGCTAGACCTATGGAGAAACCAACTCAACAACAACAACAACAACAACAACAACAAGCTCTAAAGTGCCCGCGTTGTGATTCATCTAATACAAAGTTTTGCTATTACAACAACTACAGTCTTTCTCAGCCTAGGCACTTCTGCAAAGCCTGCAAGCGGTATTGGACTCGAGGCGGAACCCTAAGGAGTGTTCCGGTAGGTGGTGGCTGTAGAAAGAACAAGAGAGTCAAGAGACCTAATAATTCATCATCTTCTTCTTCTTCTATTGATCATCATGCTGCTTCTTCAAACCCTAATCCAAGTACTATTGATAACCATGTTAATCCTTTGTTTTATGGTTTACCCACTAATCCTTCTGAGTTAAACATTCCATTTCCTAGGTTTAATTCTAGGGTTTCTAGTGTTGAGAGTGGAGGGTATGATCTTCAACCTCAAATGAATGCCTTGGGGTTAGGCTTTTCATCTGGACTAATTATGGGTAGTAGTGATCTTCAAATCCCTAATTCAAACTCACTTCTCTCAAACTATCCTCTCTTTGGATCTTCTAATTCTGGTTCTAATTCTCCTTCTATGGCCTCTATATTAGCTTCTAGTCTTCAGCAGCAAAGATTCATGGGTTTAAATTCGTACGATGAAGAAGGTGTAAATTTTGGGAAAGAAATGAAAATGGAGGAAACCGCTAGTAGGTTGGATTGGAACTTCAATACGCAGAATGAAACCGGATCAGCCCTTGGATCATCCGATCCAAATTCTTTTATGTGGAATAATATATCTGGAATTGGTGGTGCTTGGCTTGATCCTGCAAACATTGGTTCCTCAGTTCCTTCCTTGATTTAGCAATACCATGGTTTTATGTCATCCTTCTTTTTCTTTTTTTTTTCTTTTAATATTGATCCAATTAACTTCATTGTCCTATAAGTTATTTGGTATTCTATTGTGTTAGTTATCTTTAAAGTGATGATCTATGACCACAAAGGAGATTAAAGTTGGATGCAAACTTTTATGTCCCGGGGAGAATACTTACGAAAATTGTAGGGAATATGCATGTGTTTGAAGCATCTATGGGGAGGGAATTGGATCGGAGTGATCATGTCAGTTGCAAAACGATTCAGCCTGCCAAGTTTTATTGTGATTGAGGTTGAAAGTTCCATTTGCACTGAGAGGAACCTCGGATCCACTTTACCTCGTTCGTAGCTCAAGATTCATCATCAAATACCGAATGGAAGAGCTACAACACCATGAAGAAGTCGGGTATAATTTCTATCGTCTTATGTATATAACAAGCATCATAAACCATCTCGTTCTGCGCATTTCCAGCATTTGTATTAGGTCGGGGTGAGGGGCTTATTGAGTACTTGTTGATGAGGAATCATAGGTTTTATATGTTTCTTAATTTTATGTATTTTTTTGTTATGGTTTTTCTTGTATGGTGTAAGAGGGAAAGGATTGGGGGTATATTGGTATAGAATGGAGAGGGGCAATTATTTTTCTCAATGTTGGTATTAAGTTTATTTAGTGTGTCATGGGTATATGTTGTTAAATCTGTTACTTCTAATCTTAATTAATATTATTGTTTTTAGGAAAATGAATCATTTCTTTTACGTTGTAGTGTTCTATATATACCTTCATTAGAATCTGAAGTAGCTTATCATTCTTATGCATAATGGTCCTTTATATACATTCAATTTGTCATTTCTTGATGGCCTTATATATGTTCTGGAAAAAGAAGGATAAAATGTATTGGAATTAGCCATTATTCTCATTCATACATTTTTGTACGTCTACTATATATATATGGATTACACGCTCCCCGATTCATGTGGCTCTTATGTAAGGAACATATGAGTTGTCAGAGCGTTGCCAGTTGCCACGACACTATAATGAAGTAGTTGGTAGTTTATATCCACAGTTTTCATCCGTGCCATGATTTTCTTGGATCAACTCTAAAATGCTAGCTATTTCTTGACTTTGGATATATAGACATGTGAAGCAGGAACTATAGTGAACTCAGGTTCATCTCATAGAATCTTGTATGCTGCCTGGATTACCACATTGCAACTCCTATTTTTTTTTTCAGGAGCTAGGAGATAAATATACATATACATATACATATACATATACATATACATATACATATACAGGTAGGTGCTCAAATGAGAACCGGTGCTCAAATGAGAACCTAAATATCGTGAGAACCGTGAAAACTTAATGTATCCAATGATGTATCCAAGTGCACATTGGATACATTAGTTTTTACCTAATGTATCTAAGTAATGTATCTAATGATGTATACAAGTAAAGTAATGTATCCAATGATGTATCCAAGTGAACCATTAGATACATTAGTTTTTTACCTAATGTATCCAAGTTCTCACGGTTCTCACGATATTTAGGTTCTCACAGGAGCACGACCCTACATATACATATACACACATACACACACACACACACACACACACACACACACACACACACACACACATATATAGACATACATATACATATACACACACACATCCACACACACACACACACACACACTATATTCCATCCCACCGGATTTACGATTTTTGGTCCCGACTCGGGGATTAAGGGAAACTATTATTTTAAGAGGAAATTAGAGAATGAGTGGTGGAGGTGTTGTGAGTATGAAAAGTAAAATATGAGAGAAAAGGAGTGGGACGCCCAAAATGGCAAAACATCCTAAGTTGGACGAGACAAAGGTATATATATATATATATATATATATATAGAGAGAGAGAGAGAGAGAGAGAGAGAGAGAGAGATGTCAGAACTTCTGAACTTGAAGCAAGAAGACAGTCTCAAAGTTTGAGGGTTGGATGGTAACAAGTACCCCTCCGTCTCAGACTTATTGCTACCAAATTGGGAGTGCACGGGGATTAAAAAAATATGTTGGAAAAGTAAGTATTGTGAATGGGTAGGAGAGAAAAATAAGTTAGTGAATAGTTGTTGTGAGTGGATAGGAGAGAGAAAAGTGAACATTTTGGGTAAGTAGCCATATGTATGGGACGCCCAAAATGAAAATAAGTAGCGATATGTATGGGATGGAGGGAGTAATTGGCTATATTAAAACTGATAATTATCTTGGTACAACCGTATGGGGGGGGGGGGAGTGTTTGAGGGCACAATTTTACAATAGTGTAATGTATAAAGGCTGCTGCTTCACGTGGTTATATTTCTTACAAAGCATCAACTTTTGCATTTGCATTGTACCCCCCATTCACTTTTCATCTGCATGCGTCTGCTAAGCTTTGTTAAAGACATCTTATTATAAAAATGTGATCGAATAAGATCAATAACCAGCTACTCCCCCCGCCCCAAAATGATCTTCTTGTTTGACTATTCAAACTTTTTTTAAGGATATGAACACTTGCATTACTAGCCATGTTTTGGTTGTGCACTTTTAAAGCCTAGATTGTAGAAATGAGAAGAACTTTTTGGGACAATGAAACATGGCAAATGAGAAGATCATTTTGGGACGGAGGGAGTATAATTTTCTGGGAAAAGCCCATTCTCTTTTTATGCATACTGTATCCATTCAATTTAAGTCGACCACATGATTTTACACTAGTCCAATGAATACAAGTATACAACCAGTAGTTTAATATGCATACTCCATCCATTTCTATGAAAAGCCCATTCTCTTTTTATCCACTACTAGAAATGGTTCTTGTCGATGGACCGAAGCAAGTCTGGAAATTGGTTTGTCTAAAAATGAGTCGCATTTTCAAGAGTGGACTATTTTTATTTTGTGAAATCAACGATCGAAGACACTATAAGGCTAATGTCTAGGTTTCTTTCTTATATTGAGTGGGATTTAATGGGGACATCAAAGTCTAATGTCTAGGTTTCTTTCTTATATTCAAGATTTTGAGTCACCTTCTTTTGGTCATAATGTTTTAGGATGCACTAATCTAATTGCTCACATGATCAAGACTCAATATATGATAACAAACATCCCAGTGGAGAAGAGAAGATAAGGCTCAAGCGTCAAGGATTTGAAAACAACAAAAATAATAGAGTCTTAGTCTCAAAATGATTTGCGTTCAACAAATACGAATCGTCATGTCATATGAAATTTCCAATTGAGTGGAAAAGAATCAAGACACAGTTAGAGGACAAAAGTTGCTACGTCTTTTAGCCCTGATTTTCTATCATACTAGAAAACAAACAGACAAAGGTCATGCCTCATTGATACAATAATTATCAACATAAATAATAGAATATTTTGTGCATATATTACTTGGGAGCCGGTAGATCTCCTTTTAGGATGCGAACCATTGGGTTGCAAAAAGAGTTTATTGCATATGACCCTGTGTACTACTCCAATTTTACACATTGACCTTCCTACTACTGAAACGACCATCACTACATGCGTACAATTTAAAAAATAACCAAAATGACGCGACTGCCTCAGCGATTGTTTATCCCATCGCGTTATCCTTCCGCGACTGCTTTTACACAATACGCGACTGCTTTTGGCCATCGCAAAAAGTGTTTTTTCTTGTAGTGCTCCTTTATGAGATTTGTTAGACATCTTATGTCAAACATGTTTTAATCTCATCTTGTGCCTTAGGCCCAAAACTTTGTCTTTTGATAGCCTAATTAAGTCAAACCACGTTAAACGCATAGGAAACTCTCATTCCTCATCTGCTCATACACTGATAGAATTAATGCACCTCGCTTTGGCAGAGCCCACATAAAAATACCCAGTGTACTCACAAGTGTTTTAATAATGGATTGGCACATGACTTAAATTTTGAAGAAGGTTCTTTGCATAGAGATATGCATCATATATTTAATTATGTCAAACATAATATAATATAGTCTTTGCATAATCAATGTTAACTAATCAAATTAATTAACAGAAGCAAAATCTTGTGATTATGAAGCAACATCATGGGGACGAAATCTATATTATCTGTAAACAATTTACAGATTGGATATTTCATTCGCATTCCCAGAAACAAGGCGTAAGCCTGCCATTGGTCCATGCAATGAATTAATCCAAATTTAGTTTCATTCTCTTGCAAACAATTTACACTTTGTATAGGGGTAATTCTTAAACTTTGAGATTACGCCAATCTTAAACTCCTTTAAGATTCTGATCTCATTAAAAGTTTGAACTTCTGAACTTAAATCTGTTTCAGGAAACATGATTTCCAAAACCAGCCATCTGAAAAAGATAAGAATCAGAATTTTCCAAACCGGTCACCACAGAGCATCTTGAAATTGAAAGCACAAACCACACGGCCGAAACTAAGCCAAAAGGCTTCCACATTTCCGTGCTAAGATCAAGAAAACTAAGCAACTTCTCTATACGGTCGAAACTAAGCCAAAAGGTATCCACATTCCCGTATAGATTGGATACTTGTTTCAATATCTTTCATTGTCTCTTAATCTCACAGATTACAGCAGTTCTAAACTCCTTAGAACTCTGATTTCTGCAGTTATTCTGAATTCTTCGCAGAAAACTGTTTCAGGAAACACGGTTTCAAAAACCAGCCGTCTAAAACCAGTTTCTGTTTCCAGATTCAAATTCTGTAAACAATTTACAGAACAATCTGAAGACCAGAAGACAGAACAACATTCTGGAAAACCAGACAGGCGCCGTACGGCTTTGACTCAGGCGTACGCCTGCCGTCCATCCGTACGGATGCCATGATCAGATTCTCCAGATTTCAAGTTTTCAGAAATTTGATCAATCCAAATATCGTATTCATCCATTAATCAGATTAAACCATCACGAATTTCCAAATTACGAATTTAAACCCATCTAATTCATATAATCAATAACCAATTTATTCCTCATATACATTAGATCAAGATCATCAATATAAATAATCCAATTATAACATGATGATCTAAGCATGCGATTATACATATGAATCCAATTAATATTACAGTCACATATCCCCATATTCATGCTCATAAATTTCATATCGCATATAAAATTCAAATCACACATTCATCTTATTATTATGCAAAATTATATAATCGAATTAAACAATTTAAACATGATATATTAAAATAATCAACAACGAACGGGGCTCTGATACCACTGTTGGGTTTTGATGCATCATGCGCAGCGGAATTAAACATATAAATCAAACATATAAATCAAACACCCAAGAGCCCGGATTCTTGCATGTTGATTAAATTAAATACAAGATGAAAGAAACTAACCCTTGAAGATCGCATCCATGAACACGGACTTTAAGGTGCTAAAGGAAACACCCACCATCGGTATCCACACGTTGAATGGATATCAAGAACACCTTCTTGATCTAGATTGCTAGACCCAAGGCTTGATGAAGAAACGATTTCTTCGTCGGAATTATCTTGCTTCATTGATTATTGTATTTTAACGATCATGAATCTCAAAGTAAATAATCATACCTCTCTATAATTTATTGTTTTTAAAACAATTGTTTGTGATTTCTAAAATCACCATTAGAGGCTGTCAAATCCGGCTGTATATCTTATATAAGGGTTTGACCTAATTCCGTTTGGGATCGGGATTCCTTTTCGCAAAAGAAAACCAAACAAACTGTACTGTTATGGGACACAGGGCCGTACGGCTGTCATACTGCCGTACGCCATGGTATCAGTCGTACGATGGCTTTGCTATTTTCCCAGATTTTTTTGCCTTTTTTCCGATCCGCTCTATTTGTGTGTGACCCAATAGGATTATACTATGTTGGCAATGAGTCCGAACGAGTCCGTACCCATAAGTCATAAGCGGACTCTAGCAAGCCATTATGACTACCCAATTAGTATAACTTTGAAAGCCCAAAGTAACCTTATACTCCCTCCGTCCTAATTTAAAGTTCTTAGTTTAACTTTGTACGGAGATTAAGAAAAAGTAAATGTTGTGAGTATGAAAAGTAAAGTGGGAGAGAGAAAGTGGGTAGGGAGTTTTTGTTGTGAGAATGACAAGTGGGTCCCACTTTCCATTTTAGGTAATAAAGCAAAGTAAGAACCTTAAATTGGGACAAACTAAAAAGGAAAGTAAGAACCTTAAAGCGGGACAGAGGGACTAGAACATATCAAAATCCCTTTGTCACGCGATATCATATTGGACATAAGTCATGGTCCATGTCAACTTATGTTGTCCAATGCTTTCTCGATCCCGAGTAGATTGATATGAGCAAATAACATTGAACGCTTCAATTTATTTGGGTACGGCCGTACACTATTATCAATCTCACTCATCGAGTAGCCAAGCAGATATCTCTCTTGAGAGAGGGACAAATCTGTGAATACCCTTTTCCGATGAAGCGACGCATGGGAAGTATCTTGTGATTATTATTATTTACAAAGGGAATATTCTTAACGACATTAAAATTATGAGAGTCGCCACGCCATTTTAATTAAAGCCAAAACATTGAAAAAAGCATGTTTAATGGGTTCGGGGGTCAAATTACAACAAGAGAAGAATATTGGACGTTATCACTCCTATTGCCCGAATTGATCGGTCTTTCTATCATGATGAATGTGTTAGTAGTGTGTTAGTGTTTGAGACCGGATCCGAAGATTGCCTACGTTCCTCTCAATGTGAGAAGCTCAGGTCAGCGTAGTTCGCAGAGAATTAGAATAGGCAGAAGAATCGGGATCATGCATAATGAGGGGGGAATTACCTAAAGATTAGGGTTTAGAAATAGTTCCTAGATCATCCTCGGGTTGATGAACCCTCGATCATCATCGGCTATGAAATAACATGTAATTATGAAGATCGCAACCCTAAATATAGCATAAATAAGGTTTTAATCTATGAACACGAAGAACATGCGAAGAACATATTATGAACATATGAATGAGCATGCAAAGAATATGAAGAAACTATGAATAAACATGTACGAACATGAATATAAAAGATCTACATTAAAAATAATGCAAGAACACGAAGAAAAAGTTAGAAAACTTACCTATGTTGGCAAGAAATAAACCTTGGATCTTCTTGAGTGTTTGAATGCTTAATTAGGGAGAAAATTGTGTTTAAGAACTCCAAAACTCGTACTTTAGAGCTCTCAAACTCGGATCCTTAAACCAATAGCCTGGCGTGGTTTATATAGTAAACTGATGGGAGGATCTGATGGTCCAGATCATCCGGCGCAAGGTTGGCCGCCTGGCCATTGTTGATGCCGGTTACAAGAGTGGCCGCGTGGCCAAGATCAACGCGGAGCAATGTTGGCCGCGTGGCCAAGATTGCCGGCTGACTTGATTTTCAAGCTAGGGTTTCACTGTTGCTTTATGGTAACCCTAAGTTGCCTATTTTGATGGATTTTGTCATAAATGAGATATTTTGGGAATCCAGGACAAGTCTTTGCAAGGTTTCTAATTCCTATAAAGTCCTTGTATATTTGGGAAAGTCCTAATAAACTCATTTTCAGATCGGGTACTAACAGTAGCCCCTCGGCGACGCTTCTTGCAAGGCAATGTGGGGTCGACGATAAAAGAAGGATCCGTCTGAAACATGAGTTTCAAAACAGATGAAAGGTAAGGGAACGGCTGAACCTTGACAGGCGACCTACGTATCCACGGGGGAATCAAGCCAAACGTAGTTCAAATCTGATGGGAAATTGGGAATAACTGTCCTCTAGTGGGGAGCAACATCTTCTACTGGGGAAAATGCACCTGCTGGGGATGAGAGATGACCGCGTTGGTCGGGTGGCTGGACCTTTTCAGGTTTCCTACGTATCCTCTGAGGAATCAAGCCGGTCGTAGTTCGAAGATCTACTGGGGATAAAACGAGATATCGGACTCCTGCTAGGGATAATAAACCTACGGGCACTATCTTGTACGAAGAACGAATCATTCGTAAGCAATGAAGTTATTTGGACTACGCTGTCTAAATAATCCCAAGATGAAATGGTAAACGCAATCAGGATCGCCAGGGTTCCTGCCGATTGCGCTAAAGTAATAGATGTCTGATCTCTCGCGAACAGAAACGCCGAGGCTTCTGCCAACCACGATCGATCTAGGATGCGTATGTCATAGAGGCGCCGAAGTCTCTACAATCACACGAATCTCGATAATAGATGCTGGATCTTTCGCAAATAGAAACGCCGAGGCTTCTGCCAATTACGATTGATCTAGGACGGTATGTCATAGAGGCGCCGAAGTCTCTACAATCATACGAATCTCGATAATAGATGCTGGATCTTTCGCAAATAGAAACGCCGAGGCTTCTGCCAATTACGATTGATCTAGGACGGTATGTCATAGAGGCGCCGAAGTCTCTATAACCATACGAATCCTAAAATATCTGTTGGATCTCTCGCAAATAGAAACGCCGAGGCTTCTGCCAATTACGATTGATCTAGGACGGTATGTCATAGAGGCGCCGAAGTCTCTACAACCACACGAATCCTAAGCAAATATTTGGTGAAGAATGGAAATTTAAGGGGCTTTCCGTACCCAAAGGTAACGAATATCAGTCAAAGTAGTGTTAAAGGCATTTAAAATGAATTAAAGGGAAAAGATCAGGGGCAAAAGTGGAATTTTATCTGAAGGGTCAAGGTTGGCCGCGTGGCCAAACACACTGGTTTGCAAAAGTGGCCGCGTGGCCAAGACCGCTGAGTGGTCAGATCTCCTTCACGTGGATTGCTGATCTGACGGCTGGGGTTGCAAGGGCAAAAGTGGCCGCGTGACCAAGGAGGGCAAAAGTGGCCGCGTGGCCAAGGAGGGCAAAAGTGGCCGCGTGGCCAAGGATGCCGACGGGCTGACTCCTTGGTCACATCACCAGACACCTCCCCTCTTCTTCTTCTTTCTTCTTTCTTCTTCTTCCTTCCTCCATTGTTTAACGAATTAGAGAGAGAAAATTGGTTTTTTAGAGGGAGAAAGCTTGGATTTTGATAATCTTGAAGACTTCGTTTCACATACTTCTCGAAGCTATGGCGGATTGGATCAATGAGGCGTTATTTAGGGATTTCCCGGGCCAAGGTGGGTATGTGATTCCACAACAAGAGCCGCAAGGAGAGGGGCACGGTAATGCTCAGGGCGGAGGTAATGTAGGGGCTGACCCAGGAGCGGGCTTTGAAGCGGCGCCCTTGATTCCACGGGGCGGTTTGAGACCACGAGCCGCGACTCGGAATTATCGCGATAATCTGCTGCGGTCTACGTTCGACCAAGATTACGATTTTTACGTCGACTCTGAGCGTCATTGGTCGATGGGGCTTCCGGAGACGCGAGAGGTAAATTTCGAATTTTTATTCCTCTCCTTCTCGCACATTTGTATGTTTTATGCACATAATATGAAATGCTGGAATAATGGAATGCTAGAATTTAAATTGCTGGAATTGTAAATTGCTAGAATGGTAACGTACCTGTGCTGTGTTTACCTGCAGAGGATTAAGGCTCGTGGGTCCACAGTGACGGTGGGCAACTGTGGGCGTCTCTGCCGGAGGGACCGGGCGGTTTGCGTGCTCGGATCGAGGCTATGGGCTTTGGCCCATTCTTTGACAGTGTCCGCATGGTCGGGGCTACCTTGAAGGTGGCAGCGGTGATAGAGGTGTGCCGGGAGTTCTGGTGGGATACCACCCATACCTTCCATTTTAGTTGGGGAGAGATTACCATCACGCCGACGGATTTCGCGGCCATCACGGGGTTGAGGTTTACCGGTACCCTTTTGCCTTTTGATGAGAGCTTGGCGGAGCGGCGGGACTATAGACAGGCTCTGCTGGGAGTTGACACCGACCTAGGAGGGGGTGTCAAGGGTTATGGAGTGGAGGCCAGAAGGTGAATCGCTTGGTGGAGGTGGCTATTGAAGCCTTTAGTAGGGGGGAATATGATTTGGATTGTTTGGTCCGGCTGTTTTTATGGTACAGCTTTCTCAGAGATTTTGTTTCCCAGTGGAGCTACTGTCTGCCGGTACTCACTGCTAGGGGCTTTTGTGGACTTGGACTTAGTCGGGGGATTTCTTGGGGTGGAGCCGGTTTGGCTGAGATTTACCGGGCTTTGGACCATTGCTCGAGGGCTAGCTCGTCGGCCTTTGACGGGTTCCAGTTCGCCTTTGAGGTGTGCTCTTGACTACCCTTATTTTCACTTGTTGAGATTTCTGTTCTATCTTTTGGTCTGAAATATCTCTCTTATTACATGCACAGGCTTGGGTTTACGAGATCTTTGGTGTCGCCCCTTTTCAGTTGGTGATGAGTGTTAACAAGGTTGTTCCCATCATGTCGTATTGGTGTAAGGGCAACAGGGCTCCTTCCCACAGACACCGGGACAGGAAGACAGTGGATGCTGCTGATCTGAGGAGGGTGTTCGCGATGTCTGAGCCCATCGGGGTTAGATTTTACCCATGGAGTCCGGCCAATGAGGCTTCGGTGGGTCCCTTTGTGGTGGATTTGACCGCTTCGAGGGTTCTGCTTGTGGGTCTCACCGGGGAGGCCATGTATCTTGGGGAGAGGGTGGTTCGTCAGCACAGGGCTGGTGCGTTACCGTGGGCTCCTTCTGCGAGGCTGGCGACTTTCTTGGCTCCCACTCTGGCAGAGCATTACAGGGGGAGTGACGACTATGCCGGTTACGTGCGGACACGGCTGATCAGCCCTCAGGTTCGGGCTAGGATGTTGTCTGGAGAGGGGTCGAGCTCGGCCCGTTATGTTGGTCGGAGTCGGCCTTTGGTTGACATGCCCCTTCGCTCGAGTAGCGTGAGAGTGATGAGGGGCGGCCGGGAGATGGAGCTTAGCTTGGAGCCGACTGATGCAGATCTTGTTGAGGAGACATTCATTCCTCCGCCCGACGCTGGGGTACGGCTTTGTGCTTTATATCAGTCATGTTCGCACACGCTTATTTCTTTCTGCATTGTAATCATTGCCTTGGTTCACTTTCAGGTGACTCGGGAGGCCTATATCCGTTCAGCTCGGCGGGAGAACGTGTTGATGCGCTTACTGAGGGAGGCGTACCATTCATGTACTTGTCAGAGGGACGACGTTGCGTCACCTCAGCGTCGGGAACGGTCTCCGAATGGTGCGGGCTCTTCTCATATCGGTGGTCGAGCGGTCCGGGGACGGAGTTCGGGTGCCGGTAGCTCTCGGGCTTTAGCGCGGCGTGGAGACACCACGGAGGAAGATTCTGACTAGGCGGGGCCCATCTTTCCATCTTTATTTCCTACACTGTTAGCTAGTAGAGAGCAGAGGGATATGTATGTACAGAACAAATGTATAAAATGCATGTATGTATATTATGTTTTAAAATGCAGTTTTATTGTGGGAGCCTACTTGTGCAAACTAGTTATTTTACAAATGTCCCTAATTTTATACAATGCATGAGCCATGGAAGGGGGCAGGTACGTAGTTGCATGGATCCGTCACGGAGTGGGAAGAAACAAGCTTGATTTCTGCATGGAGCAAAGTTGGCCGCATGGCCATGGCGAGGCCAGAACAATGTTGGCCGCCTGGCCATGGCAAGATCCGGGGCAAAGTTGGCCGCGTGGCCTAGGACGAAGTTGGCCGCCCGGCCAAAGGCAATATCGGCCGCGGGGCCAGGGGCAATGTTGGCCGCGTGGCCACATCCTGCGCCGCCTCCGGTTTTCCTTTTCCTGGCAAGAGTGGGAGTTCGTGCCCTATTTAATGAACCCTTTGCAGTCATAAAAACGTACCAGCAACCTTTTGAGCAGTTTTTGAGTTCCTTTTAGCCAATTTTCTTGCTCTTTGCCATGGATCAAGAGGCTAGGATCACAAGCCTTGAGAAAAAAGTCTTTATAACCTCTTTGGAGAAGTGGGTTGCCAAACTTCCTGGTTCGAGTCGTAGGAAACTTGATGAACGGTATGGGATAAAGTGTCTTTGGTCACTTTTGCACATGAACTCCAATACCCACCTCTTGCAAGCTTGTGGTAAATTTTGGAATGATACCCTCCATGTCTTCAACTTTTCATTCAACGAGATAACGCCCACTTATGAAGATATCGCAGCATTATGTGGCTACGAAGGGAAGGGTAAAGTTGCCTTGCCTTTTGACTTCGTTTGCTTGAGGGACAAGTTGGTGACCTTTGGCGTACCCGCGGATGACTTTGATAGGTATGCTAGGGGAGGTTATGTCGACCTTTCTTGGATGCCACAACACTTCATGCATGCAGACGTGACATCTAACCGCTCCTTGGACCATCTTGCCCTATGCTTGTTTAGCTCTATCCTTTTCCCTTCTGAGGTGGGATTTGCCAGTGAAGGATGTTTGGGTATGGTGAACTTGGCTCGTTTGGGTTATGATATTGTACCGGCCATTCTTGGGGAGATGCTCTGTGGGATTCCCCATCTCGCGGCTTATGGTGGGATGCCTTGTGGTAGTGATAGGCTTTTGACCATGTGGTTGCAAGAGCGGCTTCGAGTGAATAAACCGGCGGCTTCTCTGAAGGTGGCCCCGTGGATGCACCGCATTAGAGGCATGGTGGATCGGTTTGAGGGCATGACTCTCAAAGGTTGGGAAAAGTATTTGGCGGAAATGGTGACTGACGACATTCAGTGGGTGGTGCCCCATTGGCACATTCACTCTGTGAGGGAGAAACAAGTGGGACTTCACATGATCAAAGTTCCGACCCTTTCTGGAACTACTTTTTACTATCCCTCTAGAGTGCTTCGTCAGTATGGTTTGGTGCAGACCATCCTGGAGGGTTGGGACGAGGAGAGAGATGATTTTCCCTTTGGGGTACTTCAGTTGGATGATAGTGCCTTAGTCCTTCTTTCTCAGATGTGGGGCGAGGCTGGCTTTAGTAGTAGGACCTTCCTCACGCGCTCTAGCAACACCTTCCTGCCACGCAAGTATTTGGACTGGTATATGGGGAGACTTGGGCATGCGGAGCAGACTCTAGAGACCCTAAGGGGCACTATCTTGGGATCCTGTGCTCCAAGTTCTTCATTGAGAATTAAGGAGGCTGAGGCTTATGAGAGGAGGATGAGTAAGAGCGTGGCTAACGGAGGAGGAGAAGAAGTGGGGGCGTCAAAGAAGAGGAAGGGCGAAGAGGTTCCTAATGGCAAGGCTAAAGGTGTTAGCGAGTTCGAAAGAAGATTTTGTGAGAATCCTAGCAAGAAGAAAGTTCGCCGTGGGCAAAGCAAGAAAAAAGGGACCGAGGGCACAAACGGCACTAAGGAGTAATCCCGAACGTCTCTCCATAGTCGTGCAGACACATTAGTTTAATTTAGTTTATTTTTGTTTTAGTTTCAATTTAAGCATAGGTTATTTATTCAACAAGTATGTCAAGCTTAGACTCATCAAATAAGTGTTAACATGCAATGACTATGGAAATAAAAGTTTTTGCTTTCAGAAAAATACACCTTCTATCTTTATTGCTTTGACAAGATTTGGATGTTTATTTGTTTTTTAGACCGCACCTTTTGAAAGGCTGCCTACGTTCCCCTTTTACAAATAGGACTAAGGGGCTCAGGTCACCGTAGTTCACTCCAGTTAGACTAGAATGATTTTAAAGAAAGGGAAGACAGAAGAGGGAATGCTCTAACTTTTGCCTAGACCGCCCTTGCGGGTTTTCGATCTAGCGAGCTTTGTACGCACCCTTATTTTGCATAGACCGCCCTTTGCGGGTTTTCAGTCTACCGGCTTCTTTTTGCGTAGTAATTTTTTTTTTTTTTTTTTTTTTTTTTTTTTTTTAGAGGGGGAGTCTAGTCATAGTAGCGTCTGAGCTTGCTGAGGTTGACTGGTTCCTTGAACGGGTTGCCATCCAAATCTGCCATTCTGACCGCTCCTCCGGAGAAGATCTTCTGTACTACAAATGGCCCTACCCAAGTGGGGGCCCATTTCCCGAGGGGGTTGAATTTGTTGGGTAAGCGTGCTTTGAGCACCAAGTCTCCTTCCTTTATGTCCACAGGCTTGACCTTTTTATTGAAGGCTTTTGTCGTTCTCCTTTGATAGGCCCGGATGTGTTCCATGGCCTTCAATCTGCGTTCGTCGAGCATTGCCAATTGATCATAGCGACTACGAAGCCATTCTACCTCATTCACTGGTTCTCGAGCAAGATCCTCAAAGATGGCACCTCCAACTCAATAGGGAGCACTGCCTCCATGCCGTACGTCAAAGCGTAAGGGGTCTCTCCAGTAGCGGTGCGAACTGACGTTCTGTACCCCCAAAGTGCTAATGGTAACTTTTCGGGCCAATCCCGTCCTTGCGAAGCCATCTTGCGAATTATCTGCTCTATCGTCTTGTTGGCCGCCTCAACCGCGCGTTAGTCTGTGGGTAGTATGGGGAAGATTTCTTTCGTTCGATCTTGAATTCTACAAGCAAGCGAGCACACTCGGCTTCGAAATGACTGCCGTTGTCTGATATAATGAGGTTAGGAACCCCATACCGACACATGATGTTCTCTTTGATAAACTGTGCTACCTTCTTGGAATTCAGCACCTTATAAGACTGAGCTTCGACCCACTTCGTGAAGTAGTCGACTGCGACGAGGACGAATTCATGACCATTACTACCGGCCGGTGAGATCTTCCCAATAATGTCTATACCCCACGTGGCGAATGGCCAAGGCGTGGTGGAACTATACAATTAGTGTGGGGGGATGTGGTTGAGGTTGGAGCATACTTGGCACTTGTGACACCGTCGAACCCATTGAATACAGTCTGCCTCCATGGTAATCCAATAATAACCCAGCCGAGTGATCTTCTGTCTAAGCATCCTCGCATTCATGTGGGGTCCGCACAACCCGTTGTGTACTTCTTCCATTATTGCTTCAGCTTTCTTGTTGTCGACACATAAGAGCAACAGACCGTCGTAATGCCTCTTGTACAAAGTATCGTCTAACAGCACAAACTGCCCCGCCAATCTTTTGAGTGCTTGCAGACTCTTGGCCTTCACATCTCCGTCAAAGGACATCTCTCCGTGCTTAAGGAACTTGTAGATTTGGGCGTACCACTGATCTCCGTTTACCTCTGCATCGATCTGGATCTCACAGCAATAGGCGGGATTCTCCCTTCGTCCAACCCTGAATGGTTTCACGGACCTTCCTTCTGGAATTTCAACTAAGGAGGCTAATGTAGCTAGAGCATCTGCGAACCTATTTCTGTCTCGTGGCAGGAAATGGAAGCTAACTTCTTTGAACTGTGCTATCAACTCATCCATGTAACCTTGGTACCGCTGCAGGCAAGGATCAATAGTTTTCCATTTCTTCGCCGTTTGGTTAATAATCAAAGCAGAGTCTCCATACACTTCTAACTCTTTTACGTTGCGCTCTAGGGCGGCCTCCAATCCGGCTATACACGCCTCATACTCGGCGGCGTTGTTGGTTGCTGAAAAGTTTAGCTTGATGGCTATGGGAGTGTGCTCATCCTTGGGATCAATAAGTAGGAGTCCGACTCCATTCCCTCGTTTGTTTGCAGCTCCGTCAAAGAATAATTGCCACCTTTCTGCGATCTCAATTGCGAAAATGTCATCATCCGGGAACTCGGGGTCGGGTCCTCTCGTCTCGGTGCTTGGAGCGTCTGCGAGCTGATCGGCCATTACCCTCCCCTTGATTGCCTTCCTCGGTACATAAGTAATGTCGAACTCTCCCAAGAATACCGACCATTTAGCGAGTCTCATAGAAAGAGATGGTTTATCGAACAGGTACTTGATAGGATCCATTTTCGAGACCAGCAAGATCGGATGGGATACCATGTAGTGTTTGAGCTTCGTCACCACCCATACTAGGCCTACGCAGGTCTTCTCGAGCGCGGAGTAATTGAGCTCGCTACCTTGTAACTTTCGGCTGACAAAGTACACTGCATTCTCAATCCGGGAATCTTTGGCTTCTTGCGCTAACATGGCTCCGATGGCGGTGTCTGTCACAGTTAAGTATAGTAGCAACGGCTTCTCTTATGCGGCGGGCGCAGGATTGGGGTATTCACCAAATATTGTTTGATCCTTTCGAAGGCTATCTGGCAGTCATGATCCCACTCCACACTGGCTGTTTTCTTCATTAACTTGAAATTGGTTCGCAGATGGTGGTCAGCTGATTGATAAACCGACTGATGTATTGCAGGCGTCCCATGAATCCTTTTATCTCCGTCTCGGTACGGGGTGGCTTCATCTCCAGGATGGCTTGAATCTTCCTTGGGTCGGCTTCGATCCCATTCTCGGTGACCATGTAACCCAATACTTTCCCTCTACGAACTCCAAAGGTGCATTTTGCTGGGTTCAAACGCATGGCGTTCTCTCTCAACCTGTTGAAGAATTTTCTGAGATCTATCAAGTGCTGGCCCCCAGACCCTTTTGAATGTATAATCATGTCATCCACGTACACCTCAATCTCCTTGTGGATCATATCGTGGAATAAAGTCATAACTGCCCGTTGGTAGGTAGCCCCAGCGTTCCTCAGCCCAAATGGCATGACAGTATAGCAAAAAGTCCCCCATGGGGTGGTGAAAGCTGTTTTTTCTTGGTCCTCCTCGGCCATTTTGATTTGGTTATAGCCGGCAAACCCATCAACAAACGACTTGACCTCATAATGGGCGGTCGCATCCACCAACATGTCGATATTTGGCAAGGGGAAGTCATCCTTTGGCGTAGCTTTGTTGAGATCCCGAAAATCCACACACACTCTGACTTTACCGTTGGATTTCTTGACAGTCACCAGATTTGATAACCACGTTGGATACTCGATCACCCTGATAAAACCCACACGGAGTAGCTTCTCAATCTCCTCCTTCACTTGCAAAGACCATTCCGGCTTAATACGGCGCAACTTCTGCTTGACTGGCTTAGCGTCTGGTGCTGTCGGGATTCTGTGCTCTACGATCGAGTTGTCGAGCCCCGGCATGTCCTTATAAGACCATGCGAACACATCCACATATTCTTTGAGTAGCTCAATCAGTGCTTCCCTTTCGGCTCCGCTGAAGAAGCTTCCAATCTGCGTTTCCTTAGGCTCGGCTTCGGTTCCCAAATTCACGCATATTAACACCTCATCGGCAGCTTGGGCTCGAGATTCTTTTTGATTAATAACCTGTTCTGAGATCTCTTTAATGTATTCGTCATTTAATGTGTCTGTGTCTGCCTCTTCTAATGAATCATTATTAACTAAGTGTATATCGTTAGTTTTGATTATTAGCTAATTATCAGTTAAAAGAGTGACCATGGAGGGATACTCGGAAAGGTCGAGGGTTTCATTGATGGCAAAGGGAAAATAGTGTTTACAATAAGATCATAGTCTTCGGACGTAAGGTCGTCAGACTGAGAGGAAGACTCAAATTCAAATGTAAAACATTAGACTCTGGGGACGGGGATTTTGGGCGAGTGACAGGAGATGCTGCGGGAGTGGCGACAGGAGAAGGAGTAAGCCCCAGTGTTCCCATCATAAATTCCGGAGTAGCTATAGGTCCCCCAATGATGCACCAATTCTTGAGCTTGTCCCCCATGGGTACCACCAATGTCCTTGGGTCCACCTTATCTTCAGAATCGTCCCCGATGACGGCAACCATGTCTTCGTGCAGTCCCAGATTACCCAGATGTTGAAGCAGATATTGGCCGTCCCACGTCTCAGTCAAACTTGGAGTTTCTGCGGCTTCTATTAGTGGCTTGTCAAGGGTTGCGGCTTCAAGTTGATCTGCCAAGTCATCTGCAACCTTGGTGGTGTACTCATGCCTGATGGTTCTAACTCTGCCCGTGGCTTTGTCATATTCCATGTAAGTCAGCTTCACATTGGACCGATCGAATTCCACATCTCTGAAAATCTCGAACCCTTTCTGCAATTTCCCTGTGTGGTCAATCCATGGCTCGGCGAACTCAAAACACGAAAACTCCTCGCCTTCCCTGACAAAGTAGCTATTCAGGGACAGGCGGTATGGCCGCATTTCAGGCTTTTTGTAGGAAGCTTCATCTTTTTAAGCAATCTATCCTTTGTTGCTCCATCTTGTCTTCAAGAGTAAGGGTGTATCCTAGACCGAACAAACCTCGATGATTAACCTCTTCAACCAATTCTGTGGGGCCTTGCAAGTTCTTACCTAGCCCCAGCCCCGGTATAAAACCCATGTTACGCAGTATCTTGACAACAGGTGCCACTTTGTCCGTTGTTTTGGTGAGGTCGATGGTGCAGATCTGTGCTTGAGCGACTATTTCGAAGCCATTGAAGAGTCGGCTCTCTTCCCCATGCTGAATCTGTAAGACAGGAACGCCCTTGGTGTCCGTCCCTTGGGCAGTTACGAGATCACTGTAGATGATGGTCACTTCATTACCAGACTGAAACTTCACACACTGTGCAGGGAAGACGGGACAGCGCCCGACTGATGTAACCACGGCCGGCCAAGGAGGAGTGAGAAGGTCGCGGGGATGTCTATGACGTGGAAGTCGGTCGGAGGGATCTTTGTTCCGATGGTAATGGGCAGGGTGACTTCGCCTATCACAGCGCGGCATGTAGAGTCATAAGCTTTGATGGTTTGCTTGGATGGGCGTAAATCGACACCATGAACGCCAACCACATCCATCATCCTCGAAGGCAGGATATTAATAGCAGAACCATTGTCAATGAATACACGGGGAATCTTCTTGCCATTTACTTCGACAGTGATGTACAAAGGCTCATTATGATCAACTCCGAACACTGGCTTGTCTAGCTCCGAGAAAGTGATGATGTTTCCATAGTGGATATTATCAATCATGTGGGTGACGTCCTCCGGGGTAATAGTGGATGGTACCATGGTGGCGGCGAGGTTTTGCTCGAGCATGAGGCGATGGGCTAGGGAGGAGGTGAGTAGGGACCATAGTGAAATATGGGCTTGGGTTTGTTTGAGTTGAGTGAGGATAGGGTCTTCTTTGTCTAGGTCGGCTTGCTCGGGTTCCTTCCCAAAGACTTTCTTTGCACCCTTCGGGTCGGATTGGTACACTTGACCGGATCTTGTAAGGAGACAAACTTCCACACGTAGCTCCTCCAAAGACAATGGCGAGTCATGACAAGGGGGCGAAACTTCGGTCTTTTCGGCCTCCTCGAAGATTTCGGCCCAAGAAAGAGGTTGAGAGGGCTCTTCCTCTAGAGATTCGACTTCACTCACTAGTTCTTCTAAAGACAACAAGTAGCAAGAAGATTCTTTATTATTAGTCATTGAAATACAACCCATCTCATCACAGTCCGCCACAACAGGCTCGGCCGGATCAGTGATCTCACTAAGTTCTACCATGAGTACATTGCTAGCTACATAATCTCTAGGGTCTTCGATGACTCCCTTGTGGATGAGCTCTTGCACGGCCTTCTTGAGTTCAAAGCATTCTTCGGTAGTGTGACCGGTGCACTTGTGGTAGTGGCAAAACTTCGACAAATCGCAACCAAGGCGGGGAAGGTGTCCTTCTAATGGTTCGAGCATTTCTAACGTCACCAATGCCATGAAGATATCCACCATCGTGAGCCCTATCTTGTCAAAGGCATCCATGAGCTCTAGGATACTAATCTCGCCTGTTTGCACCATATTCACCCCACCCCCATTGTTAGGAAGAGGATTATTCACCACATTGGGACCCTTCGGCTTCTCAATCTTCTTGTCATTGATCAACCCTTGTACTACGCGCTTCAATTGAATACAACCATCCGTTGTGTGCCCGATGTGCTTGTGATACTTGCAGAACTTGGAGGCGTCCAAATCACTTCTTGGGTAGGCGGGTTGGTAATTTTCCAAAGGCTTGATAAGACCTCTCTTGACTAGCACGTCAAAGACTTTCCCCATGGGCATACCAAAATCATCAAAGTGTTCCCTCTCTCTCTGTGGCGGAGCCCCATTCCTTGTTACGGCTTGGACATCTAACGGGACCTCTTTCTGGACCATATTCACTTGGCCGACGGCCTCCTTTCCACCCCTAGGAGGCGCAGGCGCAGTAGGAGCCTTGTAGCGGAAGGAGCTGTTGTTGTTGGTCTTCGGACTTTCCTTTGGTGGCACAATCCCAGTGAACCCTGCTTCGTACCTTACTCCGGCGTCAACCATTTCCCGCAAATCAGGGAAGTAACCATTACCTATAGCTGCTTTCATCTCCGGTAGCAAGCACTTGTAGAAATCTGTTTCTGTTCCTTCGCTTTTGGTGGGTATTGGACCTCGCACAACCGATGATTCCACCTCTTGTAAAAATCATAAATAGCCTCGCCGGGTTTTTGCATAGTGTTCTCAAGGTCGGTTCGATTCACATGCCAATCCAAGTTAGCTTGATACTTCTCACAGAAAATGGCACTGATTTGATCCCACGTTTGCCTCTCGCTTGGCTCTAACCCCAAGAACCAACGCAGAGCTATACCATCCAAAGTGCTATGGAATACGCGAGCCATTTGTTCGTTGGTGCAGTCACGAGCCCTCATGGCCAACACATAACTATCCAAATGAGTCTTAGGACACGAGTCACCATGAAACATCGCCACCTTAGGCATCTTGAAATCCTTGGGGAGAGCCCCACTTGGCTAGGGTTGATTGTCTTGGTAGTCGGTGCACTTTGCTTATCCACGGTCTCGATCAACTTTCGCATTTGCTCTTGCATGGCCATGACCACAGGGTGATTGGAGATGTCGGGGATAGTTTCTGACAGAATGACGGGAGGAGTAGTAGAAGCAGTAGCAGCGGCCATCCCAATACTCAGAGGCAACGAGGGTGCGGGTAGTTTGCTAGCGGAGAGGTAGCCACCAAGCAGTTCAGGGGAAGGTTCATAGACAGCCTTGTTCTTGCTCATGGTAGTGAAACCTTGTTGGGTGTAGAGAGAAGGAGGTGGAACATTGCGGTAGCTTGGGAATGGGAAGGTAGTAGCATTGGTGTTGGGGGGACAGTTGGTATTGACCTCTTCATCCTCGACATAAATGAAATTCTCCCCATCGGGCACCAGTTTAGTCCCCTTTTGTTGAATGTGACCCTTCAACTGTTGGTTCTGGTCTTCCAGCATCTTGTTGCTTTCCTCGAGATTTTTGATCTTGGCTTCGAGACCGGCGAGGAAGTTCTGGAGGCTTGGGGAATACCATTGAGAGTAGCCTCAGTGTTGAGCTCGGCGGCACTAGCAGGAGGAGCAGAGGCTGAAGCTGAGGCGGGAGTTGACATTGCTGATGACGAGACTGAGAACGTGGACGGAGTAGAAGCTTCACGTTGTAGTCGACCACCCGAACGGATCCAAACTTGCTTTGCTGAAAGGTTGAAGGGCAATGAAGCTTTTTAGGAGAGGGGGAAGGCTCATGCAAAGTATATTTTAATTTACAAAAACATACATTATTTACATCCTAATTGGTTGGAAGGGATACCCCTTTTTCGCAACTAGTTAGAAGACTACGATCAGTGGAGGCCATCACTACGTCTATAGACCCCTCGTTTTTCACCTGTATTGCACACCCCCAAACGGACAATTTGGGCGAGGGTCCTATAGGGCAAGCGGCTTCCACCAACCATCGGATCCTACGACTAACCCTCCCTTAAAGGCATTTAACGTGATGTCTATGTTGCATCCTACGCAAGTTAATGATGAGCGGAGATCTTAACAACAAACACTCATCTCACCATGGCACGTCCCTTGTAGGGAAATCACTTTTTTGTGCACTTTCTCTCAAAGATCTCGATTCATCATTGACTTGGGGATGACTCGACATAGACAGCACGTTAATTGACTATTAAGGAAAAGCTAGCCAAACCAACCGGTCAAAACCTAGGTGTGATACCTATACTAGTGTGGGTTGACACGGGTTAGGTAAAAGGTTCCCACCGCTCGCGGAACGTACACGGTGAGTGGAGTAGACGAGTGACTCGAAAAAGAGGGCGACAGTAGCGCACAAATTCCTGCACATCGAATACTCCGGGTAATGGGGACCTGTGCAGTGCTGACACGGACTAGTGGTAGTGTGTGGCAAGAAACTAATTCTTTTTAAGGAGAAAAGAGAGAAGTTTTTGATGTTAGGATGATGCAATGCAATGCATGAGAGAGAGAGAGAAGAGAGAGAGAGAGAGAGAATAATGTACAAGGGAGCATAGCAGAGTTTTGTTTGACCCTAAAACTAAAGCGACGATAACAAGGGTACATGGTACAAGGTATA